>CAXITT010000311.1:652257-682200 GCA_964033795.1 Lymnaea stagnalis | reverse complement strand
TCTAAGTATTACGTTCATATGTGTGTACCTTGGTTTCCCTAAACAAGTGTTGTCTAAGTATTACGTTCATATGTGTGTACCTTGGTTTCCCTAAACAAGTGTTGTCTAAGTATTACGTTCATATGTGTGTACCTTCGTTTCCCTCAACAAGGGGTTGTTTTAAATATTACGTTCATATGTGTGTACCTTGGTTTCCTTACACAAGAGTTGTGTAAGTATTACTTTCATATGTGTGTACCTTGGTTTCCCTACACAGGAGTTGTCTAAGTATTACGTTCATATGTGTGTACCTTGGTTTCCCTACACAGGAGTTGTCTAAGTATTACGTTCATATGTGTGTACCTTCGTTTCCCTCAACAAGGGGTTGTTTTAAGTATTACGTTCATATGTGTGTACCTTGGTTTCCTTACACAAGAGTTGTTTTAAGTATTACGTTCATATGTGTGTACCTTGGTTTCCTTACACAAGAGTTGTCTAAGTATTACGTTCATATGTGTGTACCTTGATTTCCTTACACAAGAGTTGTCTAAGTATTACGTTCATATGTGTGTACCTTGGTTTCCCTAAACAAGTGTTGTCTAAGTATTACGTTCATATGTGTGTACCTTGGTTTCCCTAAACAAGTGTTGTCTAAGTATTACGTTCATATGTGTGTACCTTCGTTTCCCTCAACAAGGGGTTGTTTTAAATATTACGTTCATATGTGTGTACCTTGGTTTCCTTACACAAGAGTTGTGTAAGTATTACTTTCATATGTGTGTACCTTGGTTTCCCTACACAGGAGTTGTCTAAGTATTACGTTCATATGTGTGTACCTTGGTTTCCCTACACAGGAGTTGTCTAAGTATTACGTTCATATGTGTGTACCTTCGTTTCCCTCAACAAGGGGTTGTTTTAAGTATTACGTTCATATGTGTGTACCTTGGTTTCCTTACACAAGAGTTGTTTTAAGTATTACGTTCATATGTGTGTACCTTGGTTTCCTTACACAAGAGTTGTCTAAGTATTACGTTCATATGTGTGTACCTTGATTTCCTTACACAAGAGTTGTCTAAGTATTACGTTCATATGTGTGTACCTTGGTTTCCTTACACAAGAGTTGTCTTAAGTATTACGTTCATATGTGTGTACCTTTGTACATCTCCCCCGTTCAGCTTCCTGACGTTCAGATCTTGGGGTGCTTTCATGTACGGCATCATTGAGATCTTCGTGTCGTCTGCTGTGACGTATTGTGACCAGGCCTCGTGGCAGAGTAGAATAGCCGCTAAGCCAGTCCAGGTAAGCTTTTTTTTTTTTAAGGCCACATCTCAAGTCGTTTTAGTTCTCCATCAGGATGGCTCTTTTTTGGCAGCTGTCCATAAACTACGTCACGCTCAAGAGAAAGAAAAAATAGCGTGTGTGGTTTTTTTGTATTTTTTCAGGGGGGGGGGGGGGGTTGTTAGGGCAGTGTAACAGTTTGTGATGGAAAAAAAAATAAAACCTCAACTTGACAGTGATGTTTAACTTAATGATATGATGGATGTATCATGACAGAAGATGTCACTTGGTAGTGTATAGTGATGATAATGCTACGTGGAATTTTAAAATATCATTTAACTTTCGTCTTGGTGGTCATCCTTAAATGACGTCACGGTCGCCATTTTATTTTTATCTGGAAAGTGTGACGTACATGTTGATACGTGATTTGAGCTGACGTAGACTTAGGATATTTATGTATAGTAATGTTTGCCTTTAAATCACCATGGGATGTTCCACGCGATAGGCCATGGGATAATCCATTACGTCTTAAAATAACAGAGTTGATCTTTAATATAATTAGCTAATGTCTTGTCTTGAGTTATTCCATTCTCATTATATGATTGATAAGATAAGATAAGATAAGATACAGTTTTTTTGTTTGTTAATGAACCTAATAAAATGGAAACGTGCTTTGATAGCAACTGTAAGAAGCCGAATCAGTGACGTGGTCGAAGGTCAAGGATAACATAAAGTAAAGAAGCCATGTTACCGGTTACTGATCATCCTGTTTATGATAACATCAATATTTCAGGATGTGTGGGGTAAAATAATGACTGGCTTCATCTTATTACATGAATATGTCAGGGTGTGTGGGGTAAATAATTACTGGCTTCATCTTATTACATGAATATTTCAGGGTGTGGGGGGTAAATAATGGCTGGCTTCATCTTATAACATGAATATTTCAGGGTGTGTGGGGTAAATAATGGCTGGCTTCATCTTATAACATGAATATTTCAGGGTGTGTGGGGGTCTAATGACTGGCTTTATCTTATAACATGAATATTTCAGGGTGTGTGGGGGTCTAATGACTGGCTTCATCTTATAACATGAATATTTCAGGGTGTGTGGGGGTTCATACTGGCTGGCTTCATCTGGTTCTCAATTCCAAACGTCATGGCCACCACTACGGGGATGGCCTACCTGGCACTCAGTTCTGACAACGGATCTCACTTATTGGATCCAAGTCAAATAGACGAAGGTAACATGTTATATAATATTAATAAACGTGAGTGTACTGTATGTGGAGGTAATTTACATGGGATGTATGTGCATGAAGGTGTTGACACATAAACGTAATGTACGTGAAGGTTAATTTACATGAAGTTTAAGCACAGGGAAAGTAATATTCATGAAGGTAATATAAACGTATTGAATATCCACCAGCCGTCTTTGAACACACCGGGTTTGAGACATAGTCGCATACAGTTTGTGTTCGATCTTGAATGCCTGTTGATGAAGCAATAATGAAATGTATGGTCCCAGTGCTGGGGTGGCGTGAATTGCCTCGAAGTTACTTCAGATTCAGTCGTCCGCCAAGTCAAGTCGTGTTCCTAAGCTGGCGGCTCAGTTGCCTTACGAGCTAACTAACTGAAGAAGCGACATGCGATAGTTCGATAACCGGGATATACCACGCACCTTTGATCAACTTTCACAAAATTTGTCTACCAGGAGATAGTAGGTTTAAACCTAATCTGGTTTTCTATAGTTGAGGAATTTTTTTTAAAAGTCATATAATTGCAGAAAACCCCATTGTGGCGATAAAGTTGTTGAGTACATACCAAAATGATTCTTGTTTTCATTAAAGCTGTTACAGAATTTTTTTCAATTAAAATGTCAAAAAGTATCAAAAGAACACTTAAAGCAATTAATAACTGCATCATTATTCATAGGTTTGGTGACGCCTTTGATTGCTGAGAAGGTTCTGGGTTCCGCTGGCGGAATTCTCATCCTCACAATGGGGGCCATGGCTCTCATGTCCACTGGGTCAGGAGAGGTTATGGGCCTTTCGTCTGTCATTGTTTACGACATATTTCAGACATATATCCGACCATTTAGGTGAGTTAGATATGGGCTATTCGTCTCTCATTGTAGATGACATATTTCAGACATTTGGATAAAACACTGACATGTTAAAAATATACATAGGAGCAAGATTTCATGCCAACTAATTCAATTTAAAACTAAATCAAGGGATGTAACTACAAGTGATATTAAACATTAGTATTGAAAATGTTCGAAGTTGTCTTTTGAATTAAGACAAAGAAATTAAATCTAAAATGAAAGTTGCCACGTAAGACACTTCATTGTTTCAACATGAATGACACTTAAGGAGTCGCCATCTAAAAGACACTTGTATTTGCCAATCTAAATGACACTTGTGTTTGCCAATCTCAAGGACACTTGTATTTACCATCTAAAATACAAGTGTAGTTGCCATCTAAAAGACACTTGTAGTTGCCATCTAAAGACACTTGTAGTTGCCATCTAAAAGGGACTTTGACTTTTATATTATTAAATCATTTCACCGTCTATCATAAATAACAATATAACCAAATTCAGTTAAAAAGCTTGGACCCAACTGTCGTGTTTCTTTTAATGTACTCTGTACTCAGTTACTTATTACCTTCTCTACCGTGACAGAAACAATCTCCAGGCCCACCACTGCGTGCTTTGTGGTAAGACCAGGAAGGGACTCCGGCAGTCGGCAAACAACTCGCACTCCGAGGGCTGTGAGCTGTGCTCGTGCGTGGACGCCTCCAACTGTAGGACCTGTGCTGATGACGTGGCCAAGGCCAGGAACACGACTCAGTATTACCTGAAGCAGCCGTACGCGTGTGAGACACACGGTAGATACAGGTGAGACACACGGTGGACACAGGTGAGACACGCGGTAGACAGGCGAGACACACAGTAGATACAGGTGAGACACATGGTAGACACAGGGGAGACACGCGGTAGACAGGCGAGACACACAGTAGATACAGGTGAGACACACGGTAGACACAGGTGAGACACACAGTAGACACAGGCAAGACACACGGTAGATACAGGTGAGACACACGGTAGACACAGGCGAGACACGCGGTTGATGCAAGTGAGACTCGTGGCAGGTACATGGAAGACTCGTGGCAGATACAGAAGAGAAACAATGTAGCCTTGTATGAGACACGGCAGAGACAGGTGAGATACATAGCAGATAAAGATGACACACAAAACCGTTACAGGTGATACAAAAGGTAGCTACAGGTGAGACTCGTGGAAGATACCGGTGGCCATGATTGTCGGTTTTTACTTTCAGTTTTATTGACCAACCCTAGAACTAGGTGTGTCAGATTGAAATAATGTCTTAAGCTGCATTATAAAGATATAGATATTATAGGTGAGAGTAGAGCATTTTTTTTAAAAATAATCTGTTCTTGATTTAAAGATTAATTAAAGCAAAGAGAAATAAGTTACTTTTGGGAATTTCTCTTTTTAAAAAAAACTTCACACTTATTGTAATGTGTACCGTCATTTTTTTTTTTAAAAAGCAGCTCACCCTGGTGAATAAACAAGTGCACCTTGGTATTTCAGAGAGTACATGGACTTCCTGTTTGAGTTCAAGAACTGGTGCATCGTGTGGGTGACCGTCTGCATGGTGCCCCTGGGGCTCATCGTGTTCCACTCGGGGATCAACCTCAACTGGATCTTCTACTCCGGGGCGACCGTCACCATCCCTTGCTTCCCCCCGGTGGTGCTCTCAATCATCTGGGTCAAGGCCACGGGGGTGGGGCTTGTCGCCGGTGAGTTTTGGGACAGCGGTCCGTCATTTGGTAACTATTTCATGGCACACATGGGCGCGGAAAGCTCATTGCCGAAGTCAGTAACATCCCTGCTTCAGTGCAATCAGAAAATGGAATAATATTCTAAGCTTGAGTTCTGTGAAGCTTTCTGGTGTGTTTGTCTTATAGTTGACGTCACCATTCAGTTGTGTTTGTCTTAGTTGATGCCAACATTCAGATGTGTTTGTCTTAGTTGATGCCAACATTCAGTTGTGTTTGTCTTAGTTGATGCCAACATTCAGATGTGTTTGTCTTAGTTGATGCCAACATTCAGTTGTGTTTGTCTTAGTTGATGCCAACATTCAGATGTGTTTGTCTTAGTTGATGCCAACATTCAGATGTGTTTGTCTTAGTTGATGCCAACATTCAGATGTGTTTGTCTTAGTTGATGCCAACATTCAGATGTGTTTGTCTTAGTTGATGCCAACATTCAGATGTGTTTGTCTTAGTTGATGCCAACATTCAGATGTGTTTGTCTTAGTTGATGCCAACATTCAGATATGCTTGTCTTAGTTGATGCCAACATTCAGATGTGTTTGTCTTAGTTGATGCCAACATTCAGATGTGTTTGTCTTAGTTGATGCCAACATTCAGTTGTGTTTGTCTTATTTGATGCCAACATTCAGTTGTGCTTGTCTTAGTTGATGCCAACATTCAGATGTGTTTGTCTTAGTTGATGCCACCATTCAGATGTGTTTGTCTTAGTTAATGCCAACATTCAGATGTGTCTTTCTCATTTGATGCCAACATTCAGATGTTTTTGTCTTTCTCGATGCCGACTTTCGAACAAATTCTTACATGTCCGGCATATGTTTATGCCTTAAGATAGCAAGATCGATGTTTTGATACAGTTCGCACTGAACACTTTCATAATAAAACCAGTTTTCAATTTTCAACAATCTAAAAATTTCTTCCTTACTTTAGTGAGGTAGTAAGGTGTTGCAAAGTGGTGGGGAGGGGGCGCTCCAACCCCGAGCGCTAGTTTTTTTTTCTTTCTTTATATCAGCGGTTCTCAACCTGTTGGTCGCGACCCCTTTGGGGGTCGAACGACCCTTTCCCATGGGTCGCCTAAGACCACTGGAAAACACATATACTCTAAAGTTATGAAGTAGCAACGAAAATAATTTTGTGATGGGGGCCGCCACAACATGAGGAACTTTATCTAAGGGTCGCGGCATTGGAAAGGTTGAGAACCACTGCTTTAAGGAGGGGGGTCTGCAGTTTTAGCCAACTGCAGAGCTCTTCCGTGAGTTAAGGGGCCAACTATCTCGGGCCGCCCCGGGTGGCAGTAACCTTAGCTACGCCACTGCCTTACTTTACATGATTTATGTCCCAGAATCGTCTGTTTGGCATTCTTGTATGTCAATCAACTGTGTTATTTCTTCATGCCTGTCTATCGTCATCATCTTGTTCAGGGTGCGCTCTCACATGCCTAATGTCACGTGCTCAAGATGCCGGCCAATGGCTGACCCTGATGTTATTCTTTCGTTTCCCCAGGTAGCATCAGCGGGCTGGTGGGCGGCATAGCGGCAACCCTGGTGACAGCGACCATGTACCCAGGTGGACTTGACCTCTTCCTGGACAACACCGTGAAAGACTACACGATACTGGCCGGCAACGTCACCGGGTTCGTGGTCAGCCTGACCGTGTGCATCGTGGGCTCGCTGCTCACCCACAGAATACAAGGTGGGCTGCGCGTGCAGATCGTGTCTGTAGCTTTGCTCGCTCTGAGTGCGGCACGGCGCTTTTCATTTAACATGTGGGGGGGTGGGGGGGGTGGGGGGGTTGCTCAGATACCATTTTTTTTTAATATGGTTACCGGAAATTTGATCGAAAGAAATTTCTTCGACGGTAAATTGATCGAAGGAAATTTGATCGAACGGAAATTTGGTCGAATCTTTTTTTTTCCTACAAAAAAATTTCTTTTTGAACGCACTATACTATATAGTAAAACAAAATAATGCATACAAAAAGAAATTTGAAGAAAATTTTAAAGTAAAAGCTGTAGAAAAAAAACAATTGGAACAAATTTCCGTTCGATCAAATTACCGTCGACGAAATTTCTTTCGATGAAATTTTCGGATACGATTATATATAGGTAGAAGTTAAGTGGTTAGTGGTTGTTTCCAAAAAATAACGGGGGGGGGGGTGAGGGGTTGTGGGTACATAATTTACAGGTGGTGGTGGTGGTTCCGGGGTAGACGTTTGATAATTGGTGCTGCAGTTAAATTAGCGATGGTTGCGTTTTTCTGATTTAAAAAAAAAAATATATATTATCATTTTAGGGGGTTGTGCGACGCATTGAAAGTACAATACGTAGATGCAAAAAATAACTTGAGGCCATTTAAAACATAAGTGAATAAAGATTAAAGGCCCCTATGGTAGGTCATATCTCACAATGGCTTTCATTTGATCTAAACCGTCTATTTATTTGACACTTCACGGCCCCCCTCCCCCCCCCAACCCATACAACCACAGGTCCAGCCGATGTTGAGTTTGAGTGGATGAAGATGTATGATATAGACAACCCTCTACAGCCTTGGGAGTTGATGTACAGAGAAGATATGAAAGTATGGAACATATTAATTATTAATATAGTTATTGTGTACCAAAATGTTGGATACCAAATAATGTGCACCATAGTGTTGGGTACCAAAATGTATTGAATAATGGTTACCATAATTATGTGTGCCAAGACAGTGTGTGCCAAGACAGTGTGTGCCATAATATGGTGTATGATTTAATTGACAACACCAGCATCAGGAGCGTCATTTCAGTTTTTTTTTCCAGGAAAAAAAAAGGTGTGGGGGGGGGGTGAGGCAAAACCAAACCTTTGTCGGCCTGTTAAGTTGTCTATTACTGGAGGCGCCACAGTACATTCCAATTTAAATAAACCCTGCAAATTCAGTGGGGGAGGGCGTGTTTGCCCCACTCTGCCCTACCCAAATGACGTCCCTGAACAGCATTGCACAAATATGGTTTCTTCTGTGTCTAAAATGTTTGTCTCTATATCACTACTTAACAACAGTTCATGACAGAATATTCTTCTTTTTTTTCTTTTAATTTTTTTTTTTAGTATTATTATTGCATGTATTTACATTTTTTTTTTTATATTTTCTTATTTGAAAAAATCTGTAACAAAATTCAAACATCAACAAAAATGAAAAAATTAATAAATTTCCTTCTGGCTATATATTGATGGGAAGTAACCTAGTAAATAGAATCTTTTTGTTAAAAAATATGGCTGTCTCCCTTTTAATAAATCTCTTCAAAAATGATAACAATTGTCATTTCCCGTTTATCATGTATAAATATATATATATATTAAATATATTTATACATGATAGACGGGAATATATATAATGAATCAGTCAAATCTTCCACACATTAATTTATCATATAAATACTTTTATTTTTTACAATTGATGGGACATCGAATGCCTTGAGCTGTCGGAAAACGTGTCGTGAAAGAAGTTAAAACCTATAAAACTGTGAAGCCGGCTTAACTGTCCTTCTGATTGGAACCTCCACAGGGCATGCAGTACGAGGAGAGGCCGTCGTTCGAGCAGATGAGCACGGCGTTCAGAACGGCCAAGCTGACCGCCTACGTTGCCGGCGGCACCAGCATCTTCATCTTCGCCATCCTCATCCCTGGGATCATGGCCGCGTACCCCGACATGAACCTGGCCCGCTTTGAGATGTGGCTCAACTTCACTCAGGTAGGGACGTCCAGAGTAGATCACTGGCGGGTCAGTGATGTAGGTCATGTTGGTTGATGTATGTGGGTCATGTTGGTTGACATAAGTAGGTCATGTTACTTGATTTATATAGGTCCTGTTGGTTGATATATGGTTGCCATGTTGGTTGATTTATATAGATCCTGTTGGTTGATTTATGTAGGTCATGTTGGTTGATTTATGTAGGTCATGTTGGTTGATTTATGTAGGTCATGTTGGTTGATTTATGTAGGTCATGTGAGTTGATTTATATAGGTCAGATGTGTTGTTATTTGTCTAATTTTTATCTTGAATTTTTAAAATGTTTTTTTTCTTCTAATTATATACATGAAGGTATCTTTCTTCACCTCCATTTCTCATTTTAAATTGACCTACATCATCAAAATATGTCATGCTCTATGTAACAATGTCACTAAAGCTACCAGATGGCACTGATTTCCCAAAATAAAAATCTCGATAATTGCGCTCAATGAGATTCTTAAACGGACCGCAAGTGCGTTTAATGCGCATTTTTTTATTTATTTTCTTTAAAAAATGGAACTTGTGTTATAAATCTGCGGTTTAGAAGGGTAGGAACTTAAGAATATTAATTTAGTTCAGGGGAAGTGGCGTATCGTGGGTTGGGGGGGGGGGGCGTAGTACTAATTGGGAATCTTATTAAGTGCGTTGCTTGAATTCATGTTTTGACAAGTAACTTGAGTAGATGGGAAGTTCAAGTCTTGCCTCCCCCCCCCCCCCCCCTTAAGTGAGTTGCTTGAATTCATGTTTTGACAAGTTACTTGGGTAGATGGGAAGTTCAAGTCTTGCCTCCCCCCCCCCCCGCAACGCCATTGTTTGGCGGGCTATGCCCTGTTTAATATTAATAACTCTAATTGTAACACGACTTTCCTTGGTCACAGGAATCTTGACAACAAACCGAACTCATCACTAGACAGTATTCCTTCTAAGCATATATTCAAGTGCAGGTCTATTTACAATGATTTGTTTCATATAGGCTTTGTCATTTCTAAGACCGGAAAACGTCATAACGTACTATTTTTAGAAGGTCTGCGGACAAATATTGTTTAAAACATGGCAGCTTATAGTGTGTTTCAGCATAGCGTTCGGGCGATACTTGTATCTAGAGTTACAGTTACATGTGCCGTACGCGCAACGAAGTCCCATTTCAGAAAATGGAAGTAAAAAAAAAAATGTGTAAAATATTTCGTAAAATAGAGTTGTAAACAAGTTTCAGGGACACTTAGCTAACATAGTAATACTGAACAGTGTTGACATTTTGTCCGCGCTGAGTACCCGGATGATGAGTGATGATGACATCAGTTCTATTAATAGATTTCCGCCATTAAATGACATGCCCTATTGCAGTAGTGCAGAGGAATCAGATCTTTAATTTTCTTTTTTTTTTTTTTTTTTTTTTTTATTTTTTTTTTTTTTTTTTTTTTTTTTTTTTTTTCAATGTCTGTATTTCAGACCTGGGCTGTGATCATGGCCATCATCGTGGTCTTCTTGCCCCCCACCGAGGAGATCATCAGCATCGTCAAACAGTCGCGCAAGAACCGCAACCCGGGGGCGAACATGACCAAAAACGGGATGGCCAGGGACGGCAAGGGTTGTGTCACCTTGGTGAAATCCACCTCTGCGCCGGAAGCTCACGAAATGGTCGTCAAGGACGGCGGGGATTACGTCAGTCATAACGCGGATGTACTTCCGGTGGCCGTGTAACGTGAACGTGTGTTAGTTGTCTGTGTCCTCCATATGACCTCATTCTGGTGATATTTACTCGACAGCTTGTGATTCCATGACGTGGTCCATGACTCGGCCAGTGGTTGGCGTGAGTACTAGTGGTATCGCAATGTTTAGGTAATGGTTTTTTTAATTTTTTTTTTTTTAAGGGTTGTGAGAGGTGCTGCTACGATGTATAGAAATTGAATACATTGTTGTAGCTGTTGTCGTTGATATTGCTGTTGTTTTTGCTGTTGTTTTCGTCATTGTTGTTATTGTTGTCGTTACCGTTGCTGGCATTGTTGTTGTTGTTGTCGCTGTCGTTGTTTTTTTGCTTGGTTTTTTTTTTATTTTTTTAATATAAATCTCTTGTCCTGTCTATCTGTCTAGGTTCTATCAATACATATGATTGTGACAATGGATAGTGTTATATAGTGTTATATATACACTGTCCATTGATGCAGCTACAGCTGAGCATGGGTAGTTTCATGGTTACTGAACTTAGATGATTAGGAAATGGCTGTTGTATTTTCAGTAAGCTCTTGTTTTGAATTGTTTTTGGAGTTTTTTTTTTTTTTTTGCTTTTCAGATTAATCGATATTATTCAACTTACAGCTTACATGAACTATCACATAATATGAGTTTAACCATCACATTATATGAGTTTAACCATCACAAAATATGAGTTTAACCACCACATAATGTGAGTTTAGCTGGTAGATTTTTATCCTCACAATTGTTTACTTCAATTAGCAAGGATCTATGTTCACTTTTGAAGGTACTAAAATGTTGACAGAATAAATGTCGAAATGTCCAGGCAGTTGCCAGAAAGTTTTGTCATGACAAGTTCAATTGGAAGAATGAGAATCACCGTAGAGTCTACACTTTTGGTGAAATCGTTTTATTTTGAATGCTGTTTTGTTTGTTTGTTTGTTTGTTTGTTTGTTTGTTTGTTTGTTTGTTTGTTTGTTTGTTTGTTAATTCTCTAGATTGTAATTAAATATGTGCTAATTTTAAAGTGTCACATTACTAGCAATAAGATTATTAACAATACGATTATAGCAATAAGATGATATCAGATGTTGTTGGATAACACTTTGTCTTTGCATATGTTTTCTATTTTTTCAAAACATGGCCAAGGTAATGTCTAAAATGTACCTCCAATTTTTCCCCTGAAAATATACACGTTACAAACTAAGACACTTTTTCCCCTTTTTGTTGTCCTATAAAAATTATTTGTGAGTTAGGTATTTTTTTTCCCTAGTAAATTTGGATACGTGCTTCACCATGACTCTTCATTTTGTGTTAAATATGCAGTAAAAAATTAAGATTTTCCGTTATACTAGATCTTACATAACTGTAAATACTTGTAAATTTCAATACATCCTTTAACAATGTATTATGAATGTCGTCATGGTTATCGACAATCTCACACGTTTATCCACGCTTCAGATGAGTTTTAAGGGAATATTTTTTTTTGTTTTAGATAGTCAAGAATTATGAATGATTCGGTTACTGGGAAGAGTTTGGTAAGGATACGCGCTGCAAAGGAAAAAAATATTTTTTTTTTTAAAAATGGAAGCATATGAATTTTTTTTTTTTAAACTAGCGATACTCAGTATTACGAAAAAAAAAAAAAAAAGGGGTACACAGATTTCGAAAGTTTGGGAAGCACTGGCATATCCGACCATACCGCTCTCTATAGCGTTATCAGCTGACCGTGTTAAAAACCGGTTGTGACTGGATTTTTTTTTTTTAATGGATGGGGCAGAGTGGTCACCCTGTGATGCAAGCCTTTATTTTGTGACGGATATTAACAAGTTGGCAGGTCTCAACCCCTCATAAATGTGCCCCCCCCCCCAACCCCCATCAAAAAAACAAACACCTTAATTGACGAAAACTGCAAGGGAAAAAGAAACAATTTTTTTCAAATAAAAAGATCAATAAGATATTTAAAGTACATGAAGTTGACCAAAAATACCAAGGCTTTCTACTTAAGTAAACAATTACACTTTGGTACCAAAACTGTCGTCCCTTATTTTGCAGAGAACAAACTGAATTTCCATGCCTCTCTGTTTGGCCTGGCAGATAGATCATATTTTGTGTCCAAGATTGTATTCTCTTAACATGACGTCTCCCTGTTTGGCCTGACAGGTAGATCATATGTTGTGTCCAAGATTGTATTCTCTTAACATGACGTCTCCCTGATTGGCCTGACAGGTAGATCATATGTTGTGTCCAATATTGTATTCTCTTAACATGACGTCTCCCTGTTTGGCCTGACAGGTAGATCATATGTTGTGTCCAAGATTGTATTCTCTTAACATGACGTCTCCCTGTTTGACCTGACAGGTAGATCATATGTTGTGTCCAAGATTGTATTCTCTTAACATGACGTCTCCCTGTTTGGCCTGACAGGTAGATCATATGTTGTGTCCAAGATTGTATTCTCTTAACATGACGTCTCCCTGTTTGGCCTGACAGGTAGATCATATGTTGTGTCCAATATTGTATTCTCTTAACATGACGTCTCCCTGTTTGGCCTGACAGGTAGATCATATGTTGTGTCCAAGATTGTATTCTCTTAACATGACGTCTCCCTGTTTGACCTGACAGGTAGATCATATGTTGTGTCCAAGATTGTATTCTCTTAACATGACGTCTCCCTGTTTGGCCTGACAGGTAGATCATATAGTGTGTCCAAGATTGTATTCTCTTAACATGACGTCTCCCTGTTTGGCCTGGCAGATAGTTCGTATGTTGTGTCCAAGATTGTATTCTCTTAACATGACGTCTCCCTGTTTGGCCTGACAGATAGACCATATGTTGTGTCCAAGATTGTATTCTCTTAACATGACGTCTCCCTGTTTGGCCCGACAGATAAATCATATGTTGTGTCCAAGATTGTATTCTCTCAATATCACGTCTCTCTGTCTGGCCTGGCAGATAGTTCATATGTTGTGTTCAACATGATATTCTTGTCGATTCTCTTTTATATACAAACCCTTGACTCAAGAATGTCTGCATCCTCATGTGATTAAACTAGTATGTAAAAAGTATATACTCCTTATATGATATGTGTATAATATTTGTATAGATCATCTAGACATTAGATTAGGCCCCAACCGGTGCCACGATAGAGAAGCAATCATAGGGTGGTTTTTGTCTCGTGGTTCAAACATTTTGTAAAATAGACAACCACAAATTGCTAGCCCTGGGTATTTTTATACAAACTGTGTGTGTGTCTCTATCCTCATTGCTTTGTGGTTTAATAAACAGATAATTGAACTGAACTTTCAGGAGATGACTTTGTTCATTATTTCAGGAAACGTTTGTCTAACTTTTGTTGTTGCCTCTTTTTCAACCAGGGGCGTCTTCGTGGGGCTATAATGACGTCAAAACTAAAAGGATTTTGAATTTATTTTTTTTTAAAAGGGAAGGGGAGAGGGTGTCTTAACTTGATGCCACAGTGACGCCTTGATCAGTGACGCCTTGATCAGTGACGCCTTGATCAGTGACGCCTTGGTTAGTGACGCCTTGATCAGTGACGCCTTGATCAGTGACGCCTTGATCAGTGACGCCTTGATCAGTGACGCCTTGATCAGTGACGCCTTGATCAGTGACGCCTGGATCAGTGACGCCTTGATCAGTGACACCTTGATCAGTGACGCCTTCATTAAAATGACGCCTTCATTAAAATGACGCCTTCATTAAAATGACGCCTTCATTACATTGACACCTTGAATAAATTGACGCCCGATCACAGCGACGCCTTGATCACATTGACACCTTGATCAGTGTCATCATTAGTAAATAGCACAGGCATGTGGAAGTTTGAAACAGAAAGACAGGATGAATAAAGAAAATACGAGCATTAATTGAAGTTTGTATTTATTTCGTAATACAGACGTTAAAAGAAATAAAACCTATAACGCCTGGTAGTAATAGGTGGTTGCTAATCGATTTTAAAATTGTATATCTCCAACAGGTGTTCTAAAAATATGTCATCCACGGTGGGATTCGAACCCACGACCTCTGGATTAGAAGTCCAGCGCGCTATCCCCTGCGCTACGCGGACGTTAAGAATCGTCGACTAAGCTAACAAATCAAAGACACTTTAGGGCATTGGCCCTACTTTTGGAATACAAATTCAATAGTCAAGTTTTGCTATCATTATCTTAACCCCCCAAGCATGCCCCTAGCCCAGTGGTCGGCAAACTCATTAGTCGAAGAGCCAAAAACCAGAAGCAGGTCTATTAACAAATTTTTGAGAGCCAAATTGCTTTTCAAAAGCCATGTTTTTCGGAGTCTTGGCGATGGACTTCTCAAAGGCATTTTATCGTGTCAATCATAGTTTGCTATTACAAAAACTGCAGAGATATGGGATCCAAGGCACTTAAAAAAGCATGGATCTCTAGCTTCATCAGCATTCGATGCCAGGCAATGGTAGTAGACGTCACAACCTCCTCCTTTGTCGGTGTGAGGTCAGGGGTACCCCAGTCCCCAGGGCTTGGTGCTAGGCCCATGTTTGTTCCTAACATATATCAATGACCTGCCCGAGAAGCTGATCTCCCAAGCAAGACTGTTCGCAGACGACACAGCGATGTATAGGACGATCGCCAACGGTTCTGACCAGGACCAGCTACAACAGCACCTCCATCGGTTAGCCGAGTGCGAGATGAGCTGGGACATGGAATTTCATCCCGTCATGTGCCAGAAGCAGATCTCATCTACACCCCCCCCCTTACGCATTGCATGACCATATTCTTGATCCAGTTTACTCCGTAAGGTACCTCGGTGTTACCATTCAAAGAGAGCTCCGCTGGGACGAGCATATTAATAATGTGTGCAACCGGACAAACAAGACCCTAGGGTTCCTAAGGTGAAATTTGAAGATTGGCAACTCAAGCGTGAAATAAAAGCCCATAAAGCCTTTGTCCGGCCGCTTTTAGAGTACACAACTTCAGTCTGAGACCCATCCAACCAGAAGAGCATCGACAGGTAGGAGGCGGTCAAGCGATGGGCAGCTCGCATTGTCCTGAACCGCTACAGTAACACCTCAAGTGTTGGCAGTATGATGGAAACACTGGGCTGGTCACCACTGGCGGAATGACGACGATTATCCAGGCTCTCCAGCATTAAACAGAAACGCGTCCCTCTCCCCCCCTAGACAGCGACGAGGCCGTTACAAGCAGTTACTTCTCATAAAAACAACAACTCAGTACAGGAGCTCCTCATTCCTGCCCAAGACAATAAGGTACTGGAACAATCTTCCAAAAACTACAGTTGAGGCGACTACACTTGACGCAATTGTGTCTATTACCTCCTGTCTAACACCCCCCAATTCATAACACGCTAGCTGAGTAGCCTTTGCAACCAGTGAAGTTTCCCCATCTAAACCATGCAGAGTTAAATAATTGCGAACCGCAGAAATATAGCAGCTATAATGATCAATACATGGATTGATTGAAGAAGAAGATTCGTGGCCGACCGGCCGAGCCGACTCAGGCTCTAAATATTTAAAAATTTTATGTCTCCAAAAGATAGGCTGAAAAAATTTCATCCACGGTGGGATTCGAACCCACGACCTCTGGATTAGAAGTCCAGCGCGCTATCCCCTGCGCTACGCGGACGTTAAGCATTGTAGTTTAAAATAAGGAATCAAAAACACTTTAGGGCATATGCCCTTCTCTTGGGATACAAATTCAATTATTATTGTCTAGTCGTGATTTGCCGCCCACTGGTCCAGCCATAGCAGACGACATGTAAGCTCAAACTTTTTTTTTAAATTATTTTTTTCTTTTTATAAATTATTTTGTAAGGTGACTTAAAGAGTATTGCATATTTGGCCTATGTAGTTTCTATTACTACTTATATTTTTGGTACCAGTTCAGAGCCAGGGGCTAGGAGTAGGGGTGTGCTCGGGAGCGGAACTTTTTGGTGTTAGTAGGCCATATACCATTGCATAATGGTGTGTGTGTGTGTGTTACGGGCGCACTATTGAGATATCGCATCCAGGGGCATTTAATGAAGGTGGGCCGCTGTTTGGTACCACAAAGATGTAGAGTGGCATTCAGTCAAGGTGGGCCGCTGTTGGGGACCACAGATTTGTAGGGTGTCAGTATATCTAGGTGGGCCACTGTTTGGTACCACAAAGTTGTAGAGTGGCATACAGTCAAGGGGGGCCAATGTTTGGTACCACAAAGTTGTAGAGTGGCATACAGTCAAGGGGGGCCAATGTTTGGTACCACAAAGTTGTAGAGTGGCATACAGTCAAGGGGGGCCAATGTTTGGTACCACAAAGTTGTAGAGTGGCATACCGTCAAGGGGGGCCAAAGTTTGGTACCACAAAGTTGTAGAGTGGCATACAGTCAAGGGGGGCCAATGTTTGGTACCACATAGTTGTAGAGTGGCATACAGTCAAGGGGGGCCAATGTTTGGTACCACATAGTTGTAGAGTGGCATTCAGTCAAGGGGGGCCAAAGTTTGGTACCACAAAGTTGTAGAGTTGCATAGTCAAGGGGAGCCAATTTTTGGTACCACAAAGTTGTAGAGTGGTTTTTAGACAAGGTCACATTGTCAATAACGCATGCGTGTGGCACCGATTACAACAATGCAGTTATACCTGCCCGGGACATTCAGGAGTATCTTTACCGTGGCCATTTTCTTTTTATATATATTTTTTTCTTTTTTTTTTTTTTTTTTTTGTTTTTAATTTTTTAAATTAATTTATTTTTTGTTTTTTTTGTTTTTTTTTTTTTGTTGGAAAAATTTTTTTTGGTTTTAACTTTTCAAAATGAATTAATTATTTGTTGTTGTTGTTGTTTTTTTTTGGTCGGAAAAAGGGGAGGGGGGTGGGGGGGTTGTGTTTACATGAAGTGACACTGGGCTTTTTCCGATATCTCGAGCGGGGCGCAAAATGGGCTTTAAATTTATCAGGTCAAATTATGTATTTTATTTTTTAAAAAGGAATACGTTTCCTATGAAGAAAATGTTTTTCTTTGTAGATTGGTTATCTCAGTCCTTTGTTTCGTATTGTTGATCTAACCAGCCAAAATCTTAGAACAAATTACATTTGCGAAAACCAAAATGATGTACGCAACAATAAGTTCAACGTTACAACAAGCAATGCAACGAATCAATAAAAATGTATATCAAAATTTATTTATTTTTAAATATCAAAACTAATATTCTTTTATAATTACGTAACAGCTTAGACCTAGATAATTGAGAGGCAGACATGCGCTTTGGTACAGTCAACCTGGTCCAGCACCATATTTTCTTTAAAATAATCAGACGTGACATGTTGTTCATATTATCGATAACAATTGTTCCTCTATCTTTCCGTTCATGAACCGTTGTTCTGAACCTTTTTTTGGGTTCAGCTGATCCCTTGGATCCCCTTGAACAATTTCACAGGCCCTCAAAGGGTCCGTGGGCCACAGGTTAAGAACCCCCTGTTTTACGGGGTAAAGCAGACGAAGGTAGAGAGTCGCATGTAGGTCTCACTGATTGAGAGTTCTAACGTTCACATTGCATGTAACCGTGATGTGAGAGGGGACAGCTTGCCATATCCAGAATCTGTGACAGATGCGATAACTTACAATGCCCTTTGTCAGTGAGCTCAGTGTTGAAGTGTCATCATTAGAGGGACATTATATTGAGCTCTCATTTTTGCCTTATTTAAAGATCTCCTATTCTTAAAATTATAATTTTTGAATTACGCAACCAGGAAGAAAAAAAAAAGAAGAAAAACAAAAAAAAAGGGAAATGATTTTTAGTTTTGATTACGTCCCTTTAATGAAAAAAAATCAACACCAAAACTCATGGAGTCAATAAATACTTCATTAGTATGTTGCTTACGTGACGTCTGCGACTAGTTTCTAAGTGGTGGATAATAAATTTAGGGGAAAGTACTATAGTGTAAAGTTTATTGTATTCATATATGAGGACATGTCAAGATACAATGCTGCACAGAGGCGATAGCTTAATGTGACGTCATTATGGTGTTTGCCTCAGAGGTATTCAACAATTTAAATTGTACATTCTGGATATGTCATATGTAATATGTAGGATACTCAAACTCACTTCTCCAAATCCAACGGAAACCTCATAGTGAATTTCCAGTAAGGGATATCTGATTAAAATCTCCTCACTAAAGTCCAGAAGAGATCTCTGAATAAGTGCTTGCTCAGAAGTCAAGGCGCTTGCTCAGAAGTCAAGGTGCTTGTTCAGAAGTCAAGGCGCTTGCTCAGGAGTCAAGGTGCTTGTTCAGAAGTCAAGGCGCTTGCTCAGAAGTCAAGGCGCTTGCTCAGGAGTCAAGGCGATTTCGCAGAAGTCAAGGCGCTTGCTCAGAAGTCAAGGCGCTTGCGCAGAAGTCAAGGCGCTTGCTCAGAAGTCAAGGCGCTTGCTCAGAAGTCAAGGCGCTTGCTCAGAAGTCAAGGCGCTTGCGCAGAAGTCAAGGCGCTTGCTCAGAAGTCAAGGCGCTTGCTCAGAAGTCAAGGCGCTTGCTCAGAGATCCAACTGAAAGCCTGCAACACTTGGGATTGCGGATGTTTGAAACTGGTAACGGATTTAAGAACGTTAACCATAAAAAAAAATAATTACGGTACGTGTGGTCTCCTCACACGTTCACTGGCCAAACAAACTTTTAACAACTTTCATTAGCCAAACAGCAGGCTATATGTGTGGTCTCCTCACACTTCCACTAGCCGTCAATCAGGCTAGACAATATCTTTTCACCTTAAGTCCGCCTGAAATTTTGCCACATTTTATTCACCTGTCTGAACTTGTCTATTTTTAATTATCGTTATTAATCGAGTCGTTGTATAATCACGTGTTAGAATACAAGAATGTAACCTGTAATATGTAACATGCTGGTGTGTACGGGCAGAGAACTGCCTTCATTTCCTGACATTTTATGGGATTAATCGGGATTGTATCACATATTGTTAAGAACGTGACCATATATGTGGTGCTGTCTAAACTTGTTGTCATAGATATAAATGCTACCCTTAAGGTTTATCACAGAATTGTTTCTATTTTACTCCCGCTGGACATCCCTCCAGTAATGTCTGGCTCTAAATGTCCATCCAGAGAACTTGTGGACACGTAGGTGAATGACCCTTTCCGTTTCCGGTACAGTTCACGGGGCGGATGTTGCTGTTGTGGGGCGGCGTCCGTTGGGACGAAGGTAGAGTTGTTACCCAACAAGGTTTGCCCGCTGTGTCTCTCTGTGACCCGGCTGCTGCCTTCCTCCACCACAGCTGTGTGACGACCATTGGCGTTGTTTAAGACCAGGTCGGTGCTGTGGTGGGTCGGGTCACCATTTCTGCTGGCCCTGTCGCTGCTGCTGGCGGTGGCCGCCGACCTCTGCTTCCTGCGTAACCTCAGTTGTTGAACGATAGCCTTGACCTCTTCGATGGGGGTGACCACCGTGATGACGATGGCCATCACGAAGCACCAGACATTGATCAGCGTTGTCCATGACCGGAACTCAGCAGCTGAGAGGACCTGCAAATGGAGAGAGAAAAAATGGGAGTTTAATATAAGTAGTAAGTTGCAATTATTATATAGACAGTTAATGGTCACTTTTTTATATAGACAGTTAGTGCGGTCAGCTTTTATATAGACAGTTAGTGGTCAGACAACTATTGGTCAGTTTTTAAATAGACAGAGTGGTTAGCTTGTATATACAGTTAGTGGTCAGTTTTAAAATGGACAGTTAGGGGGTCAGTTTTTATATAGACAGCTAGTGGTCATTTTATATATAAAGCGTTAGTGGTAAGTTTTTATATAGACAGTTAGTGGTCATTTTATATATAAAGCGTTAGTGGTTAATTTTTATATACCGTAGACAGTTAGTGGTCTTATTTATATAGACATTTAGTTGCCAGTTTTTTCTCTATAGACAATTAGTGGTAAGGTGTTGTTTTTTTTTTAATTTAGAGCTTTAATGGACCAGTTGACCGTAACAACGGGCACTTCTGGTAGACCTGCATGTCTTATATGTATTCTAGCATTAAGACCAAAGCTTTGCCACAGGCATGAAGCGATTCGCTATCGGGACTTTTCTTTAAGATCAGCTATCGACCAGTTTGTCTATCAGGCAAAACCAGACGACTGCGACTCCTCACCCCCAGGCCAGCCATTGAGCCAGGTATGACGACCATGAAGACGACGAAAAAGACCACACTGCCGATGATGGACGCCAGGCGGCCATGTCTGGACACGTGCTCCAGCTGCTCGTACGTGGGGCGCGTCCAGCCGTCAAGTACTTCCGGAAAGTCATCAGCTTGGGGGCAAAAAACAACAACAAAGGAAATAATTAAATTTAATTTTACTGTTTGCTTTCGTGTGTGTTAAAAGAAGTCTCAGAATTTTTTTTTATACAAACAGTTTTTTTAAATTAAAAGTAATGTTGTTCAAATGAAGGCTTCCAAACAATTATGTCCCCTTGAAATCTAAATAGCAATTCGACAGTTTTTCCAAAATATTAATTTTATGCAGGAAGATTTAAATATTCTTTAAAAAAAACAGCCACCATTATTTTTCTTCGTGTTTCTAAGACAGTATTTAATTAATATTTTTTTTTTTTTATTGCTACTTAAACAGTCTTGAGTGTCAGTTCAAGTTGTTTACTGTCTGCCGACGTCTTAGGTCGAGGTTATTCAAAGAATCACTTCGTGGACTCGCCTGCTCCACTCATCGGCTGACCCGGGACAATGTTAACCCCCCCCTCTCCTGCTTGTTGGTCCTACAGGCGCCCCACCGATAGGTTAACCCGACCTCATTATGGATTAAAAGCTGTCCTGAATGTGTGCCTAACGTGTGATACGTGAGAGCCATTGGGAAGGTGTATCGAAGGGGATACGTCGCCGACAATTTTTGATAATAAATAGTAGCTTGCCCTTGGACATTTCCCACTTTTTCCCCACTTCCGAGGAATTCCTAAATTCCTAGTTGATGTTTCTAAGCTTTATTTCAAAATGTTGAGTGTGGCTAATAACAGAATAACAAAAACATTTTTTTTAAAATATAGCATACTGAATAATGTAAGTCCTTTCAATGTATGGTATCGTCATTCAATCAAAAGCCGAACCATGGCAGCGACCAATGACGTCATCAAACCATGGAAGCGAAAAATGACGTCATCAAACCATGGTAGCGACCAGTGACGTCATCAAACCATGGCAGTGACCAATGACGTCTTCAAACCATGGCGGTGACCAATGACGTCTTCAAGCCCTGGCAGCGACAAATGACGTCATCAAACCATGGGAGTGACCAATGGCGTCATCAAAATGATGATAATGACCAAGGATATGACGACGGAACAATCTCAATTGCTTTTACACCAAAAAGTTTTTAAAAGTATTTTTCATAAACTGTCTACCACTTCAACAAAGTCTATTTTACATTCTTTTCCCATGGACGCAGTCGGTGTTTCCTGTCCTGAATTGTCCACATAGTATGGCCATTGGTTGAATCGGGTTGTCATGCTATTAAAAATCATGTATCGGGTTGTTCATACATTAAAATAACTGTATAGTTTGGCCCATAGTTTTATCGGGTTGTTCATATGTCAAATTCACCTTATTCTTTGAACCATGGTTGTAGCGGATTGCCAATCTATTGAACTCACCACACTGTTTGACCAAAGGTTGTAGCTGGTTGTCTATTAAACTCACCATATTGTTTGGCCCATGGTTGCAGAGGGTTGTCAATGTCCCTCATTTTCTTCCACTCCAGTCTCTCGTCCTCTGGGGTCCGAATGTCATGTGTGTACAACGACACCAGTATGGTCAGTACGAGAGTGACCACCATACTGATCCCTGCCCCCGACACGACGGCGTACAGCTCCGATGTACACTTCAGAAAGCCACCTTGACCTTGGTAGTAGACGTAGGCCACCGTGAGGTCAGAGACAATGCCACAGGCCAGGCCGACCACACTACCTACGAAGGGGGTGGGGCGAAATCGTTAGTGAATGATCACGTGACATCTACTTGTTTGGGCAAAGTCTGTTCAATGTATATTTTGTAAAGCGGTAAACTTAGTCATACATTATGGGTGTCACATCTCTTTTAATCTCCTATAGTTAGCGGTTTCTGCGTTGCAATCAAGGGTACGATATAAAAATACAGCAAGAAATTGCCTCTACCCAAATTTATTTTTAAAAATCTATTTGAAAGTTCAAGTTTGTTCATCAATAGTACTAAATGGTAGTTTGTTCATCAATAGTACTAGAGGTACTCGTCGTTCATGAAAACTTGTCAGTGAAACATGAACCCCTGGCATTGGTAAATCTGACCTTTAATGAGTTTTAATAGTGTTAAGAGCGCACAGAGGTCATCACAGACTGTCAAGTTTATATTAGGCTGACATATCTTTGCATGCTCACTAAATGATAGTGGCAGACCTATAAAGCGTTATATGTTGACGCAGTGCACTCATTCATACGGCAGTGTACTTATTAATATGACAGTGTCCTCATTCATACGGCAGTGCACCCATTAATGTGACAGTGTACTCATTCATATGGTAGTGCACTTATTAATATGGCAGTGCACTTATTAATAGGGCAGTGCGCTCATTCATACACCTATTAAGCATGACGAAAAATTAGTTTGACATGTTACCCTATTACCTATGATAATGCCCTGACTTGTTGCCCTGCTCCACAGGATTCCGAGAATGACCCCAGGAAATGCTGGCACGGTCAATATCGCCCCCACAAGCATTGTCCAGTTGAGGTCCACACCAGAAGCGTTGACCGCCAGCCCGAACGGTACAATGCCCAGAGTTACCCACAGAATGCACCAATTTTTGAACTCTATCAAGGAGTCCTGGGGATATTAGTGAAAATTATCATATTTTGTAATTGTTTTTAAGGCATTCATTTACTCTCCCGAACAAAATAAAATACCTTAAACGTCCTAAAAATTGCGTCATAAAGTCAACAATTACCCGATAGGTCATTACGTCCCAATTTACTTGATATATTATGAAGTCCCCAATCACCTGATGCATCCTAAAGTCCCAAATTACCTGATACATCCTAAAGTCCCAAATTACCTGATACATCCTAAAGTCCCAAATTACCTGATACATCCTAAAGTTACCAATTACCTGATGCATCCTAAAGTCCCAAATTACCTGATACATCCTAAAGTCCCAAATTACCTGATACATCCTAAAGTTACCAATTACCTGATGCATCCTAAAGTTACCAATTACCTGATACATCCTAAAGTCCCCAATTACCTGATACACCCATAAAGTCACCCATTACCTGATACAACCTAAAGTCACCAATTACCTGATACATCCTGAAGTCACCATGATACACGCAGGCGTATTTGACCAGTTTCCCTGGCGCCTTGTTACTTAATCGCCGGTTCTCCAGGTCAGTCCGGCAGTACTGACACGTCATAGCCGGGGGACACTTGCAGACAGGGTTGAGGTCAGTGTGCGCGGGTCTCTGGTCAGTCACTGGCCATGAAGTCGGCTTCAGGTCAGGTTTGATAAAGCCGCAGAAAACACAGTGTGACGAGGGCAGCTTGATCCTTGAGATGGTCAATGGGGCAAATAAGAGATATTAATGGGGGAAATATGAGAAAGTCAGTGGGGAGAAATGAAGCAATCAGTGAGGCAAACTTGTGGCAAACAATGGGGAAAATTTAAGGCAACCAATGGGGCAAACATATGGCAACTAATGGGGCAAACATAAGGCAACCAATGGGGCAAACATATGGCAACTAATGGGGCAAACATAAGGCAACCAATAGGGAAAATTTAAGGCAACCAATGGGGCAAACATTATGCAAAATAAGGGGAAATCATGCGGCAATCAATGGAGAAACTATGAGACAGTCAGTGGAGCGAGTATGAGACAACCAATGAGGGCAATCATGAAATAGTCAATGGGGGAAGCGTGAGGCAAACAGTTGGACGAGGTGAGACTGGCAATAGGGCTAATACAAGACAGTCAATGGGGCAAGTATGAGAAAGTCAATTGGGCAAAGAATGGCGTGATGAGCTCAATGAATCCCGAAGGACGCTGTAATCTGTAACACTGACATACCTGAAAGGCCGTATGTACGTCTGGTAGATGTCATACACAATAATGGATGACACGCCCATGATCTCACCTGAACCAGTGGACATGGTGAGCATAGTCAACATTGTGAGAACCATCACTCCACCCTGACGTCCCAGGGCTTTCTGTGACATAAAGGCAGAAACTATACCTAGAAATGTATAGAACAAATGTATGTGACAGAAACTATACCTAGAAATATATAGAACAAATGTATGTGATAGAAACTATACCTAGAAATATATAGAACAAATGTATGTGACAGAAACTATACCTAGAAATATATAGAACATATTTATGTGACAGAAACTATACATAGAAATATATAGAACAAATGTATGTGACAGAACTATACCTAGAAATATATAGAACAAATTTATGTGACAGAAACTATACCTAGAAAAATATACAACAAATTTATGTGACAGAAACTATACCTAGAAATATGTACAATATATAACGTATTTGACAGAGATTATACATAGAAATATATAGAACAAATATATGTGACAGAGATTTTATCTAGAAATATATAGAATATAGAACAAATGTAAGTGACAGAGATTATACCTAGAAAATATAGAACAAATTTATGTGACAGAGATAATACCTAGAAATATAATATAGATTAAATTTATGTGACAGAGATTATTTCTAGAAATATTTCGAAAAAACAATCAGTGGCTCAGATTATACCTAAAAAATGTAAAACACAGACTGTTCATTCATTGGTTTTCTTATTTTTAAAATTGTTCTTCACTATCTTTCATACTATTAGCACGTGTAAGATCTATCTCTCATACACTAACATGTGTAGGACGTATTATTATGCAGGAGGTGTCCTCGCTAAATGTACCTGAGTTGATCTGCTCCTCACTGAGGACCATCGTGGGATCGACCGCCGACTCGGCCAGGTAAGTGATGCCCGTGACCAGGCCGATAGTTGCCGGGATGGCGAACCAGATGAAGCCTGCCAGCAGGAATCCAATGGCGCCCTGTAGCGGCTTGGCCGCGATGCGACTCTGCCAGCTCGCCTGGTCACAGTAAGTGATGCTGGCCACAAGGAACAAGCCTGGCAAGTAGAGACATTTTCATTAGTTGAATGGAACAATCCTCGCGAGTAAAGAAATTGTTGATTGGTTTAATGGAACAATCCTCGCGAGTAAAGAAATTGTTGATTGGTTTAATGGAACAATCCTCGCGAGTAAAGAAATTGTTGATTGGTTTAATGGAACAATCCTCGCGAGTAAAGAAATTGTTGATTGGTTTAATGGAACAATCCTGGCTAGTAGAGACATGTTGATTGGTTTAATGGAACAATCCTGGAAAGTAGAGACATGTTGATTGGTGTAATGGAACAATCCTGGAAAGTAGAGACATGTTGATTGGTGTAATGGAACAATCCTGGAAAGTAGAGACATGTTGATTGGTTTAATGGAACAATCCTCGCGAGTAAAGAAATTGTTGATTGGTTTAAAGGAACAATCCTCGCGAGTAAAGAAATTGTTGATTGGTTTAATGGAACAATCCTGGCTAGTAGAGACATGTTGATTGGTTTAATGGAACAATCCTGGAAAGTAGAGACATGTTGATTGGTGTAATGGAACAATCCTGGAAAGTAGAGACATGTTGATTGGTGTAATGGAACAATCCTGGAAAGTAGAGACATGTTGATTGGTTTAATGGAACAATCCTGGAAAATGGTGTCTAAATTTAAAAATAATCCCAATTATATTAAAATTAAACCAAGATCCGACGTCAACAGTCAACACCCACTCTCTTGGCTAAAACTTAGTTCGATGCCAACTTCTGATCTGATAAGAGGGTTAACTCGGGGTCTAAGAACGTCTCAACAAAAACATCAACCCTTATTTTGACAGTGAATTGAACCCCCCCACCCCACCCCCCACCCCAACTCCCCCCCCCTCCCGTCCCGTTTCCGTATTTTCGGAATGTTCTAACCTCAGATATGTTAGCGTCCTATATCATGCTAACTTAATATAAGTCACTGACAGGCGCGTGAAAGAATTCCATTAAAAGATTAGCACGTGTCGGTACAGATGAGCTAGGTTACCTGGGTAATCTCCCCAAACACCCCCCCCCCCCCCCCCCCCCCCCCCCCCCACCACCACCCGCGGTGAAAAAAGAATCCCAAACCCCCCCCCCCCCACGCCCCCACCCCGCCCGACCATCACCATCCGTGATGAAAAAAGAATGATATTTTCAGGTAACTGATTGTCTTCGATGTTGTGACATAGCATTCCACTGAATATATCAACTTTTGAAACAAAAAAATTGGACGTTATCAACAAGGGTCTGATTTAAAAGGCCAATCTTCGCCAAGTCGATAGCATAGACTTATGAGTATAAACAATGTTGCTGTGACTCGTGACTCACGGGATCTGGCTTTTCGTATTAAAGCTATCAAACTACAGAACAGAGGTTCTCAACCTTCCTAGTGCCGCGACCCTTTAAAGACAGTTTCTCACGTCGTGGCGACCTCCAGCCACACAATTATTTTTGTGGCTACGTCGTAGCTGTTAGTAAATGTGTTGTCAGATGGTCTTAGGCGACCCCTGAGAAAGGGTCGTGCGATCCCCCTGAAAGGGTCGCGACCCATCGGTTGAGAACCGCTGCTATAGAACAAGTCAGGTGTCATCCTGATTGTATGGTTTATGACATGCGTGCGTGAGCTGTCACGTGATGTGTGAAGTGTCACGTGATGTGTGAAGTGTCACGTGATGTTTGAGCTGTCACGTGATGTGTACTGTGACTTGACGTGTGAAGCTTCACGTGCATTTAAACTATTTAATTGACAAATGTTGTATGGCTCTGCCCGCCCAACTGGATTTTTAAAAAGTTGTCTGGAACTTGGTATCTTGATAAACAACTGGTTTGTTGTCTTCAAATACCACACTGCTCTTGCTTACTCCAATACTGTCGCTATAAGCACACTGCTCTTGCTGATTCTAATACTGTCACTATTAGCACACTCGTTTTGCCTACTCCAATACTGTCGCTATAAGTACACTGCTCTTGCTGACTTACTGTCGCTATAAGTACACTGCTCTTGCTGACTTTAATACCGTCGCTATAAGCACACTGCTCTTGCTGACTTTAATACTGTCGCTATAAGCACACTGCTCTTGCTGATTCTAATACTGTCACTATTAGCACACTCGTTTTGCCTACTCCAATACTGTCGCTATAAGTACACTGCTCTTGCTGACTTACTGTCGCTATAAGCACACTGCTCTTGCTGATTCTAATACTGTCACTATTACCACACTCGTTTTGCCTACTCCAATACTGTCGCTATAAGTACACTGCTCTTGCTGACTTACTGTCGCTATAAGCACACTGCTCTTGCTGATTCTAATACTGTCACTATTAGCACACTCGTTTTGCCTACTCCAATACTGTCGCTATAAGTACACTGCTCTTGCTGACTTACTGTCGCTTTAAGTACACTGCTCTTGCTGATTCTAATACTGTCACTATAAGCACACTCGTTTTGCCTACTCCAATACTGTCGCTTTAAGTACACTGCTCTTGCTTACTGCGGGCCTACATTTCCTCAAGTTACGCCACTCTCCATTTCCTGACACTAGGCGAGCCTAGAATTCTTTAGGTTCCACTCTTGACTTACGCTAGAATGGAGAGGTCTGATCGTCTTCGCGTCGCGGTACAGTATGATCTCCCCTTCACTTGTGCCCCGGGCACCTCGTTAATTTGTACGGGGAGCAATGATTAACATGGCGCCCACATATCGCCGATCCATAATGATATGGGGAAATGACTCTCATTATCTTTATTACGATATAATTTAATTATAATAACCACATATACACATATTTATAAATTACGACCGATAGTTAACAAAGGGGTGGCGTGCTGATAACGATGTAGCAGTGTAGACTGTAGGCTACCTGCTACGAGCTACACATGCTACTTTTCTCAAGTAAGGGCTTCCTGGCGCCCTACTTTAAAGGAATCGTTTTAAGGCCAAAGTTTATGACGCTATAATTACCGTATCTAACCGCGCGTAATGCGAGAAAATTAGGGTAAACAAAATGCTTCTGAACAATAGGACCTCGCATTACACGCGCGCGTAAAACATGTGTCCTTACTGGTTGACGGTGTGTACTAATGCCAGTGTAACACAATCTTCTTGGCCCACTCAGCATTCTTGGCAGAGGGGATGTTGGCATAGTTGTGTCGGTATGACCGGCATATTGACATAGTTGTGTCGGCATGACCGGGATAGTGACATAGTTGTGTCGGTACGACCGGGATATTGACATAGTTGTGTCGGTATGACCGGGATATTGACATAGTTGTGTCAGTATGACCACAACTCATTTGAAATATTATAATTACTTCAAGGATTTCGATTTTTTTTTATTGATACTAAACATCTATTTGGTTAATTCTTTTTTTTATTACATTATCTCATTATATGGACATGACACTTGAGTTCGCATTATACGTTGATCGCTTTATACGCGGTAATATACGGCACATGTATTTGGTAATATACGGTACATATATTTGGTAATGTACAGTACATTTATTTGGTAAAATATGGTACAAGTTTTTGGAATACACGGTACATAAATTTGGTAATACACGGTACATGTATTTGGTAATATACGGTACATGTATTTTGTCATTTAGGTACATGTATTTGGTCATTTAGGTACATGTATTTGGTCATTTAGATACATGTATTTGGTCATTTAGGTACATGTAATTTGGCAATATAGGTACATGTATTTGGTAACATACGGTACATGCATTTGGTAATATAAGTACATGTATTTGGTAGTTTACGATGAATGTATTTGGTAATTTAGGTACATGTTTTTGGTAATATAGGTACATATATTTGGTAGCATACGGTACACGTGTTTGGGAATACACGGTACATGTATTTGGTAATATAGGCACATGTATTCGGTAAAATACGGTACAAGTATTGGGATTATACGGTACAAGTATTGGGATTATACGGTACAAGTATTGGGATTATACGGTACAAGTATTGGGATTATACGGTACAAGTATTGGGATTATACGGTACATGTATTGGGATTATACGGTACAAGTATTGGGATTATACGGTACAAGTATTGGGATTATACGGTACAAGTATTGGGATTATACGGTACAAGTATTGGGATTATACGGTACAAGTATTGGGATTATACGGTACATGTATTGGGATTATACGGTACAAGTATTGGGATTATACGGTACA
>CAXITT010000311.1:592494-617537 GCA_964033795.1 Lymnaea stagnalis | reverse complement strand
ATATATATATATATATATATATATATATATATATATATATATATATATATATATATATATATCAAATGAGAATGACTACCTAACGATGACATATTAATTTCGAACCATCACTGACATTGCCATGACATTAACCTCTATAAATGTTCCTGAAGAATCCCATGCCGTATCCAACATTGACATCAGGCACTGGCCACACGTAGCTTGACCTGTCCAGGCTGGCCCGGATGGCGAGTGGCAGGAGCAGGCGTGGGTTCATCAGCTCCTCGAGGATGTGGGGAGGAATGCGAACCTGGGCCGACAAATATGGGTCGCCGAGGAACAGCTTGAGAGCCTTGGACATGTCTTCGGCATTGGTGTACATTGTTCCAGCTGGAGCTAGTGGCCCCAGGCTGAAATGTTGAGAATGATGTCAAATTGAGTACTTTATTCACATGTAGTATGATATGATCTAGGTATATATAACATAATATTTAATTTGCCATAAGAGGATTTGGGGGAAAAAAATAACACAATTAATTAAATATAAAAGAATCCTAACAGCTTACATTAAAGGAACAGTGAATGCTACTATCGTCTAATTATGTATAATGTATAATTATTATTAAAGCGTAACTTTTATTGTTATGTTGACACAATTTGTTCGTGTCTTATTAATCTATTTTAAAGCTTTATTGCAGTCCAACACTTTTTATAATTAGTTAATCTACCCAGAAATAGACAATGGTTGTGGTGACGTACTCAATGGTCTGGGGCGGTAACTCCACTAGATTGCCCTCCTCCGACACGTAAGACCTGGCAAAGTCAGAACTGCTCGTGTCGTCTGCTGCAACCACGGTTGACGTCATCAGAAGCTTGTCCAGCAGGTGGGTGCGCATCATCTTCTCCCAGGAGCTGGAGGCGATCTTCTCCCCGACGTACGCGGCCAGCGTGTACATGAATTGGTTGAAGGTGAAGTCATCCCGGAAGTGAGCCTGTTGGGGGAGTTCCTTCAGGTGGCTGAGTGGGGGCAAATATACAGGTGGTTGAGAGGGGGCAAATATACAGTTGGTTGAGAGGGGGCAAATATGCAGTTTGTTGAAAGGGGGCAAATATACAGTTGGGTGAGAGGGAGCAAATATACAGGTGGTTGGGGTGGAGGCAAATATACAGGTGGTTGAAAGGGGGAAATATACAGTTGGTTGAGAGGGGGCAAATATACAGGTGGGTGGGGGGGCAAATATACAGTTGGTTAAGAGGGGGCAAATATACAGTTGGGTGAGAGGGGGCAAATATACAGTTGGTTGAGAGGGGGCAAATATACAGTTGGATAATATCATAAAATATACACAATGGGTAATGTCATCGAATATATGTGTGGATAAAATCATTAAGATTGCAGGTGAATTATATCATCAATTATACAGGTGGGCAATATCCAATCTAAAGGTGAATAATATCATCAAATACATGTTGATAATCCTAAAAGTGCATGTGGATAACATTATCAACAACAAAAAAGTGGTTAATAAAATCAAACATGCTTGTGTATAATAAAATTCAATAATAACATCTGGATAGATCATCAAATGTGCATGTTTTTAAAATAATCTGATATATCCTCAAATATTGTTTCCAAAGTTTAATATTGCTGGACATTACTTGCACGCCATGTCAAAAAACTGATAGACAAAGGAGGTAGCCAATATTTTATTTAAACTTGTATTAGTTTACCAGCAGTTATTGCCCTTCACTTTCGTTTAACTTGCTTTCAATCATTTTTGCCGTGCCTTTTAGAAAAAAATTACTTTTTGAAGAATTGAGTCATCAGTTATGGAGTCATTAGTCATGGAGTCAGCAGCCATTGAGTCATTGTCATGAAGTCAACAGGCAAGGAGCCATCAGTCATGAAGTCATTACTCATGGAGTCATCAGCTCTGAGTCATGTGTCATGGAGTCAACAGTCCAGAATGCAATCAGTCATGGAGTCATCAGTCATCAAATAAGGACTTTGAATGATAGCACTGGCCATTTCTAGCAGTCAAAAGTGGCAGGCCGTCCTCACAGGGGTGGGGGTTGTTGGTATCAACCAGCTCGTGACCTTTTCAGTGGCTTACCTTATGACCTGTGACCTTGACATAGCTTGAGGAAGACCTGTTAAACCAGCGATGCCTCCTGTTTAAAGACGGCAGACGATAGACAGATTCTTTCAGTTTTAAGAGAAAATTGATCATTTTTTTATATTTTTTAATGTTTTTTTTATAGAATGGATGAAGAATTTTTATGAAATATTAATTTTATTTTGACACTTTCTTGGCTTGTAACATGAATGTGTTAGATGAAAACCAAGAGATCAGAAGAAGGTTTATTTTTTAAATGTTACATTATTTAGTCAATTTCTTAGTTAATTTTGAAGTTACTGTTTTGGGAAACACAATGAAATATTCAATTTGCTTTTTTCCCTTTTCGTTTATTTCTATTTTCAGGCAACAATTGAACGTTATGGAGACGAAGTTGAACCGACAAGTAAAAACCTAATATCTCTACGGACTGACGTCACACCGTACCTGGAGAGACACCAGTTCTGTGCATCAGGGCGTCCCTGAGTGTGACCGCCTCCGTGAGGACTTTGTTGGACAGCTGGAACTCTCCACCAATCAGCTGGGCGATGGGCGTGTCGAAGTCAAGGCTGACAAATAGAATCCGGCACTGCTGCATGAGCTCAGACCATTTTTTTAAAAATGTGTCAAATGGAAACAGATGGTGTCCTAAAGTTCCTTCATCCCAATAATGAACTAGCAGAACTTAAATGGTTAAAATGCCATGAAACATGGTTTTTTAGTTTCTTAATTTACTTTCATTTAGCACCAAGTGTTTTATGATTTATATATATTATTGTGATTAATTTTACTTTTCATTCGCCACAACTATGGCTTTTTTTTTTTTTTTTTTTTTGCCCCCCCCCGGTCAAGGAATGTGTCTTCTATAACGAAACGTTTCACAGCGTTGAGAGGTCAAGTCAATGAACACTCCACACAATGTTACTCAAACTAATGCTTCAAATGTGTCGTGTACTCACACGCCTGCTGACCGCTGGGTCTGCTCGGCCAACAACGTCGCTGTGAACGGCTGGGTTAGGGCCCCGATGTAAAACAAGGTATTGGGCGTGACCTTGTCACCCGTCGCTTTGTTAGACACGCCCAGTGGGATGGTCTTGTACTCCTTGCCTGCGAGAAAAAAAGCAAAAGTTCATCAAGTTCAATAGTTATTGACAGTGATTTCTTCAGTCCCGTCACTTGGTCATGACATTCAGTTGTTCATCATAATCAATTGTGAGCTTATGGTTAGGGTTTCTTTTGGACAATTTATTCGATGTTTAGGTAGAGATTGCCAGTGGCATAGAAGGAGGGAAAAAAGTGTATTGGGGGAGGGGGGAGGGTGATCAGCGCTCGAAGGCCCTTTTTCGTTTTATGGAGGAATGACTTTGTTGTCCTATTTTAGAGTCTATATAGTCGGGGGGTAGCAAAATCTTGACTCGCCCAGGGTAAAACTAACTCTAGCTAAGTCACTGGGCAGTGAATCTATCAACGCCAAATTCAAAAAACAAAAGCGACCAGAGTCAGCTATAAATCATCCACCTTCACCCAACTTAAAATAAATGCAATCCAGTGATTGCATTCCAAGAGTATTCAAAGTTTCACAAAATAAAACAAATCTCTATTTGACATTTCAAGAAATTCCTCTTAATTACTCGCATCCATTGTTATTGTATTTCGTAGTTTAAAAAGTGCCAACTCTATCATTTTGATTAGAGGAGTCGGGCAGATACCGAGGGCGCCGATAATAACTCCAAAATAGTGGTCCAGTTTGGCGGATACCTGAATTCAGTGTTTCTTGCGGAGAATTGTATCCAGGTAGGTGATCCAGGTAGGTGATCCAGGTAGGTGATCCAGGTAGGTGATACAGGTAGGTGATCCAGGTAGGTGATCCAGGTAGGTGATCCAGGTAGGTGACATTTCATGCTTTCGTGAGAGCGGTGCTAGGCATCTATCAGCATTGTATCCAGGTAGGTGACATGTCATGCTTTCGTGAGAGCGGTGCTAGGCATCTATCAGCATTGTATCCAGGTAGGTGACATTTCATGCTTTCGTGAGAGTGGTGCTAGGCATCTATCAGCGAACAAAATATGCCTTATGGCATAAACAACCTGAATTCACTCCGGTCGGAGCTCGCCCTAGGGTATTCTTTTTTGTCCCAGATTAGTTTAGTATTGTCACAGTGATCCATGGGATGAGAAAAGGGGGGGGGGGGGTAGTGTAAAGGGCGTCGAAGTCTCCCGAGCGTCAGCTGGGGAGACATCTGGGTTGGGGGCTCTTCTCCAACTTTTTTTAAAAATATATTTATATATATTTAAAATGAAATGTTGTGGGGGGAGAAAGGGGGGGGGGGGTAGTGTAAAGGGCGTCGAAGTCTCCCGAGCGTCAGCTGGGGAGACATCTGAGTTGGGGGCTCTTCTCCAACTTTTTTTAAAAATATATATATATATTTAAAATGCAATGTTGAATTTTGTGAATACGTGAATTGAGTTTTTACAACGTTCTAGACACATTCAGAGAGCAACAGAATTTCGGCGTCTCTTGACTCGGTTGAGTCTACACAGATATTATTGTTTACGATGTTATGTACAAGTATTAAAGAAAGAAAGAAATCATTGAACTGCATCTGTATATAATTAATAACAATTTTGAGTGAACATTGGGGAGGGGGGAAGGGGTCAATGTTCCCTTTAAGCTGCGCGGCTGCGCGGCCGAGCAGCTATCTCACAGACGCCGCGCAGCAGTTTTGAGTACCCGCGCAGCAAATTTCCATGTAAGTTTGTGTTTGTGGGCTGTAAAATTTTGCACACACAAAAAAAAAAAATTGATGCTTTAAAACTATGCACACAACTGTTTGATTTTGCACACGAACCAACACACCTTAGAGGGAACATTGGAAGGGGTGCTGCATTTCCACAATGCTACCCCCCTACCCACCCACACACACCCGCAGGTAGCCGCCACTGTCTTACTCAGCTGGAAATTGTCTATCTTGTTTTGTTTTTCTTTGTTGGAATATGATCAATCCTGCAATGCTAAACATTTTTTTAAAAAATATTTCTATGGAAGATTTGCTCAGTAGTTGATGAGTGGCTTCAAGCATTTTGTTTTTTCATTGCATAATTGCTCTCTGATGAAAATGTCTGTCTTTGATTTATGACTGCTCTCTGGTGAAAATGTCTGTCTTTGATTTATGACTGCTCTCTGGTGAAAATGTCTGTCTTTAATTTATGACTGCTCTCTGGTGAAAATGTCTGTCTTTAATTTATGATTTCTCTCTGGTGAAAAGGATCTGTCTTTAATTTAAGATTTCTCTCTGGTGAAAAGGATCTGTCTTCACTCAATGTTTGCTCATCAATGATAATGTCTGTCTTTAGTGTATGATCTCTCTCTCTCTCTCTCTCTCCCTCTCTCTCTCTCTCTCTCTCTCTCTCTCTCTCTCTCTCTCTCTCTCTCTCTCTCGTGATAATGTCTGTGGTTTGATTTCTGTTATATCAATGTACATTAATTCAACATTTTAAGATCAACACTTCAACAAGATGCTCACCTCTAACAAGGGTCAAGGTCAGACCAGGGATCTCTCTGCATTCCATGAACTTTTTCAAGGTGCCCATCAGCTGCTGCTCAGCGTCGTAACCTATGACCTCTGACCTCACGTGCCAGTTGTCTAACAGTATGGCCGTTACGGTGACCAAGATGGAGATGGTGGAGATCGCCATAGTGCAGGGTTTTATGAGTCTGCTAGAAATACATGTGGGCTAATGTCACAACATATCTTTGCATTGAAACAATGTGGGCTAATGTCACAACATATCTTTGCATTGAAACAATGTGGGCTAATGTCACAACATATCTTTGCATTGACACAATGTGGGCTAATGTCACAACATATCTTTGCATTGAAACAATGTGGGCTAATGTCACAACATATCTTTGCATTGAAACAATGTGGGCTAATGTCACAACATATCTTTGCATTGAAACAATGTGGGCTAATGTCACAACATATCTTTGCATTCAAACAATGTGGGCTAATGTCACAACATATCTTTGCATTCAAACAATATGGGCTAATGTCACAACATATCTTTGCATTCAAACAATGTGGGCTAATGTCACAACATATCTTTGCATTGAAACAATGTGGGCTAATGTCACAACATATCTTTGCATTGAAACAAATCTTTCTGAGTTTGCTTAAAGGAACCCAAAATGTCACTTTCTGTTAGAAACTCACAGACATATCAATTATTTTTGTAGACTACATACTATAGATCAGGTCTGCACTACATGCGGCCTGTCGGCACCCACGTTGCGGCCAGCGAAGTAAATAAATAGTATCATTTATTATTATTCTCTTCATAGCTCCCCCCCTCCCCCCAATTCCTATTTCCTTGCGGCCCTCACAAGTTTTTCATAAAGTATTACGGCCTTAAATTTTGAGTTGTGCAGGCCTGCTATATATAATGGACCCTAGTCTCGATAAATAAAACATTCATACGTAATAATGCATATTATATAACTAGATAAGTTATAATTTTTTATTTTATTTTATAATTGCATAATATTGTTTAAATCAATTTTATAATTAGAACGTTTAATACTTAGCATTAATTATTACTCCCGAATTAAAAGTTATCTAGAATGACCATATAATCAAGAGTTCTTGCGCATGACGAGATCATGGGAATATGGTCACAAAATGTAGAGGTCCAATCCAAATCTAAAAATACCAAACGAACTCACCCGTTAAAAAGTCATAGAAAGTTGTTTTTGGTTTTATTTTTTATTTCAAATTTTTTGTACACAACTGAAATATGTTTACTATTTTTTTAAATTCCGAAGTACCTAATCCTAAACATAATATTTAAATTGTATCACAACTTCTTGAGTTCAGTGCGTGTTATCAAGCAAATTCGAGTTTGGTCGACGGGCCGGATGAACAGGCGTCGCGGGCCGGCTTATGTCCCGCGGGCCGTAGTTTGGTGACTGCTGGTGTAGATGGAAAGTAAGGTTTTCCCAATTGATTATCATGGTATGTCATACGGGAGTCACTACAGCTATGACATCTGTCGTACGGGATCGTTGTCAATACATCTGTCACGTCTGTCATACGTGATCCTTTTCTTTTTCTTCTTCTTATATTTGAGGGGCCCACGATCAATTTGTTGATCATTCTGGCTCCTGGTTTAAATTCAGAGTTTGCCTTCTCTTAGATGGGTTGCCGTCCAAGGCTAACGAGTCCCATCTACCCGGGGTGCTTGGGATGACTTTGGTGTGGATTGAACTCCGAACCACCGGCAGCATCTGTCACGTCTGTCAGACGGGATCGTTGTCAATACTGCTAATAGTTATATATATGTGTGATTAAAATAATCATAAAGCACTAAAAGTAATGAATTAATTCTAGTGACTTACTTCAAATAAAAGAGAAATGCCCCAACGACCTCTAGATGCTGACCACTGGTCACATATGGAAATGACAACGTTCGTGGGTCCGGGCCGTTTTTGTATTGGACTGATAGACGTGGCACGCTCTGATGGTGATACGTGCAGGTCATCAACCAATCAGAGGACGAGATTTAATGACTTTAAAATTACACTTACTCGAAAATAATTCCAGCGATGGATCTCAAACGGTTAATTCCAGAAATGAAGTATACTTAACTCTTAATTTTGGAAATTCCCACTGGCCTTATCCATCGTGTGACCAATGGATCTAGAGTTAGAACCCCGGGCCAACCTGGCCAACCTGGCCAAGAAACGTTAGGAAACTGTGTGGCGCTGAATGTCCCCCGGGCACGTCATGTATCATAGGTAATTGACAGGGAAGAAGTCTTAACAAGGTCACGGTCGTTAGACCTAAATGCAGGTGACCTGTGTCTAGGATGTTCACTTTGTTTGTTTGTCATGTGTGTTGAAAGCTCAGAAATACTGATTTGAAATTGTTTGTGTTTTGTTATTGTGGTGTTGTTGTAGTATTGTGGTGCTGTTGTATTGTGATGTTGTTGCATTGTAATGCTGTTGTATTGTGGTGTTGTTGTATTGTGGTGTTGTGGTATTGTGGTGTTATTGCATTGTGGTGCTGTTGTATTGTGGTGTTGTTGTTTTGTGGTGCTGTTGTATTGTGGTGCTGTTGTATTGTGGTGCTGTTGTATTGTGGTGCTGTTGTATTGTGGTGTTGTTGTATAGTGGTGCTGTTGTTTTGTGGTGCTATTGTATTGTGGTGTTGTTGTATTGTGGTGCTGTTGTTTTGTGATGCTGTTGTATTGTGGTGCTGTTGTATTGTGGTGCTTTGGTATTGTGGTGTTGTTGTATTGTAATGTTGTTGTATTGTAATGTTGTTGTATTGTGGTGCTGTTGTATTGTGGCGTTGTTGTATTGTAATGTTGTTGTGTTGTGGTGCTGTTGTATTGTGATGTTGTTGTATTGTGGTGTTGTTGTATTGTGGTGTTGTTGTATTGTGGTGTTGTTGTAGGTAGTGGCGTGGATCTAAACTAAAAATTTTGTGCGATGGTTGTAGCTTGGTGTGCAGTGCGCTTGGTGTGAAGTGTGCTTGGTGTGCAGTGTGCTTGGTGTGCAGTGTGCTTGGTGTGCAGTGTGCTTGGTGTGCAGTGTGCTTGGTGTGCAGTGTGCTTGGTGTGCAGTGTGCTTAGTTTGCAGTGTGCTTGGTGTGCAGTGTGCTTGGTGTGCTAACAAACGACAGAAAAACGAAGCCCATTTGAAATGTTATTACTGAATCTTCAGACATTCATGATCATACACACTTACATACGTACTCGCGACACATACACGAACACACACAAACATTGACACATGCACATATTTTACACACACACGCAAAAAACATTGGCACATACACGTATTTTAGACACAAACACATACTGGAGTTATCTTACGTTGTTGTTGATTTTTTTTTTTTTAATGACCTTTTTTTAAAGTACCCTGCAGAGTTTCATAAGGTTGAACATCATAAAAATAATATCTTGCTAGATTGCAAATAACAAATCAATAAGTTGAATTTTTCCTTAAGAATCAAACACAATTTTACTTGAGGTTTGTTTGTTGTTTTTTTTACATAACCAATTCCTGATTTTGACTCAAATTTAAGCTAACAGTTAATTTAAAATTTCTTTTCAACAGCTAATATTAAGTTAATATTTATTTTATTCCGGTATTAAATTGTGTTGTTTTTTTTTTTTTAATGGAATTTTTGGCACTTTAAAATGTGTTGTTATTTTGTTGGTTTTTTAATTAACTTATAGATAGATATATTGGTCTTAATTAAATAATTGATTTTGTTGACATCAATGCCATTACTATTATAATTATATGCCATAATAAACTGTCGGTTGTTAAAAGTTTTTTTTTTTTATTATTATTATTATTTATTTTTTTTTAAATAGTGTAGGGGATGCAATCATATATATATTTTTTAAAAGGACCACCTTTGTGAGTTATCTCCAGTGGCTAAAAAAAAATAAGTTACCGGTGTTGACGACCAGCTTGCTCCCTTGTGATAATTTGGACTTTGGACTCTGTAAGTCGGCAAACGTCTTGAAGTAAAGATGTAGGCAGCACCGTGGGGGGGGGGGGTTGAAGACGACACCCGCCTCGGGAGCTAACATCAGAAAAGCCGCAAAAATCTCTGTAGATAGGACCTTAATGTGACAATATAATAATCCCACGTCTTTAAAAAGAGAAAGGGCGCAAAAAACTTTTTCTGCGGGTTCGCCCCGGGGGGGGGGGGCACTTTCATTGACAAATTGGGAGGGACGGCATTTTCAGGCATTGCCCCGGGTGCTGCTTTTCTTCGGTCCCACTCTACACGTAGGTAATAATGTGCCTACTCTACAGTAATCAGTGCATTGCGTGGTGGGTCTGCAAGGGTTTTGCTCCTACCGTCTACGCGGCACAGCCGAATAGAACGACGGACCCAACCGCAGGAAGCTAAAAATGAACCGACGAACTCGTCTGTCTCCCAAGATGAAGGTGAGAGTTGCCCCGGCAGCACGCTCCGGGAGAAGGTAAAAGGAAAAAAAGGTATGGACATTATTCAATAAACATGGATAGTACGTCTAATAATTGTCTTTCAAAACACATCCCCCCCCCCCGTCTTTGCAGATCAGTGCAACTGGGAGCACCAGGGCATAATGGCACGGGTCAACTACCTAAACAGTGTCCAGTAACGACCGGACCTCACATTAGTTTCGGCGGAACTAGGGTCAAAAGTACGACCGGAAGTCCTCCCTGAGGTAGATAACGACCAACGACAAATCCTCGTAACATAAGATCTTGTGTTGGAGAAACCTTAGGATGTATGGCTCCTCGGCAACGCCAAACGGACCCCTTTTTTCCCCTCCAGGATCAGAGTGCACGACTGAGGGATCAGCTGGATCCCCACACCCCCCCCCCCCACCCCGATACCTCTGAGAACACCGATGATGCTTACAACAACTAGCTGTGGTGGCCCTGGTTTAAATGGGACGGAGCTGGGATTGTCTCAACATATGATTAGGCCCCTGTGCACGACTGAGGGATCAGCTGGATCCCCACACCCCCCCCCCCACCCCGATACCTCTGAGAACACCGATGATGCTTACAACAACTAGCTGTGGTGGCCCTGGTTTAAATGGGACGGAGATGGTATTGTCTCAACATATGATTAGGACCCGAGGGAGGTCGAGACTGGCTAATGATTTACACAATGTTACTGCAATCTTCTAGGGCTGAAATATTTCTTGAACTAAATATCACATTTGTTGGCAGCGCACTAAGGAATCCGCCTGGACCGTGAGAAAATATTTGGATATACAGGCTCATTTGTTTCTTTATCCGGCAATTGGTGTGTGTTTGTAGAGGTGTGAGTGTGTGTGTGTGGGGGGGGTGGGGGTTGGGGGGGGGGCTGATTACGAACCAGGCAACGAAAGGAAGCGGTTCCCGCTCCCAACTTCTCCCCACACCTTAAATTAATTAAATGTTCTATTTCAATGTTCAACTTGTAGTATTTTGAAGTTTTCAATTTAGGACATTTGAACACGATGCTGTTAAGTACTATAACTTTGTGTATGACATTAGATTATTGAAACACTATTTCCACTGAGCCACTTCATGGTACTGATTGAGAAAGACGACTATCTACACCTTTGTTCGAGACACTACCTTTACTATAGCATTACTTTTTTGGAAACACTACTTTATGGAAACACTACTTTATGGAGACACTACTTTATGGAAACACTACTTTATGGAAACACTACTTTATGGAGACACTACTTTATGGGAACCCTACTTTATGGGAACACTACTTTATGGAAACACTACTTTATGGAGACACTACTTTATGGAGACACTACTTTATGGAAACACTACTCTATGGAAACACTACTTTATGGGAACACTACTTTATGGAAACACTACTTTATGGAAACACTACTTTATGGAAACACTACTTTATGGGAACACTACTTTATGGGAACACTACTTTATGGAAACACTACTTTATGGAGACACTACTTTATGGAGACACTGCTTCATGGAAACACTACGGCTATTTTCATTCCATCGTTTGGGAACCCCTGGCACCCCTAAAGCTCTCACCAACAATACTAAGCTCTTAGGCTTTCATACGTTATGCCACAGCAGCAAGACAGGGGTAGATAACACTGGTGAGCCGTACTTCCTAAGTCACTACTGTGACCCCGCTCATATTTGCATACATAATTAGGGCTGTATTTTGTTTTCATCAGATAGGAGAGTGCACGTGTAAACACGGAGATTGAGCCCAGGCACTCAGCCATGCATAACCCGTCATCACCTGCCTGCCGCGGTGTGACTGACAGGAGCCAGACTCCGGCATCTTCCCCCGGGACTACACTTGGGTCCTTCATACGTGCTGGGCGTACCGGCCGGGGGGGGGGGGGAGGGGGCGGGGGGGGGGAAGGGGGGTGGTGAGCTAGGAGGGGCAAGGTGAGAAGTAAACTTTGAGGTGGATGAAATGTTTACACTCAGATGTTTTAATTTTTACAATGTTGCGATGTAGCAGGGGTTCTCAAAATATGAAGGTTAAGCGGTCCGTGCGTCCCACTTCTGATTTCATTCCACAAATGTTTCCCCTTAACTATCTATCCCTTTGCCCATATATTCCAAAATCGTCTACAACTTACGTCCCACGACGTGGTACAGACAAAAAGCCCCATGCCGATAAAAAGCCCACCAACGAAAGCCCCACCAAAAAATGCCACCAACGAAAGCCCCACCAAAAAATGCCACCAACAAAAGTAACATCAAAAGCATCCACCCAAAAAAATATAAGCCTCACCTACAACCTCTGTCTGTCATCGCCATGACATGTCAATGGCCTCTGTCTGTCACCGCTGTGACATGTCAATGGCCTCTGTCTGTCCCCGCCATGACATGTCAATGGCCTCTGTCTGTCCCCGCCATGACATGTCAATGGCCTCTGTCTGTCCCCGCCATGACATGTCAATGGCCTCTGTCTGTCCCCGCCATGACATGTCAATGGCCTCTGTCTGTCACCGCTATGACACGGCAATGGCCTCTGTCTGTCACCGCCATGCCAGGTCAATGTCATCTATCCGTCACCGCCATGCCCGGGAAATGGCATCTATCCCGATCCCCGCCATGACATGTCAATGGCCTCTGTCTGTCCCCGCCATGACATGTCAATGGCCTCTGTCTGTCACCGCTATGACATGGCAATGGCCTCTGTCTGTCACCGCCATGACAGGTCAATGTCATCTATCCGTCACCGCCATGACAGGTAAATGGCATCTATCCGTCACCGCCATGACAGGTCAATGGCATCTGTCTGTTACCGCCATGACATGTCAATGACATCATACTCAAAGTCATATCCTCTTACCAAATATTACCAGTAGCTCCAAGGCCCCCTGGCTCCACTGTGTTCCACATCCAGAACCTGCCAAGTCACCACTGATTATTTCCTCCATAATTCAGTGGCCACTCCATGTCACACCCCTCTCCTTTTCATTATGTCTTATCAGAAAATTTAGAATGTAGGTGTCATTACATTTTGATACAGTATATGTCTTATCAGAAAATTAGAATGTAGCTGTCATATCATTTTAGCAGAGTATATGTCTTATCAGAAAATTAGAATGTAGCTGTCATTACATTTTTGAATATATATGATTTTTTTCCAGAAATATCAAATGTAGCTGTCATGTCATTTTGGTAAGGTATATGTCTTATCGCAAAAGTTAGAATTTAGGTGTCATTTCATTTTGGCAGAGTACATGTCTTTTCAGAAAAGTCTTTTGCCACATTTTAGAACTTCTTATCCCGTCCGTCGATTAATTTTTCTTAATTTAATTTATGATTTTAGCTGATGAAGGTGTACGTGTAGAGTGTCTGCCATGTTTCCCGCTCGAGCATTAAAGAGTCCAACAACTGCTTTAACTTGTGCTGTTAGCACTGGGCATTGTAGTCCAGCATGCAATAGACTCCTCTTATTATCTGGACTTTGTTGGCCTATGTCCGTGCTGCTTGTTAAAATGTCTTCCATGGAGTCAACTGCAACTATTGGCCGGTCTCAATATTTTTTTTTTTTTATTACTAGAAGTTTCACCCGGCGTTTCAAAGTTTAAAATGAAAGAAATGTTGTGGAACAATCTACATATGCTTATATTTTCGCATGTTTGCTTGTTAAGGTGTTTCATTAATTCCGAGTGTCAACAATTAACCCCTCTCCCCCTCTCTCTCTCTCTCTCTCTCTCTCTCTCTCTCTCTCTCTCTCTCTCTCTCTCTCTCTCTCTCTCTCTCCCCTCCTCTCTCTCTCTCTCTCTCTCTCTTCCCTCGTATCCTTCCACCATCCCACAATAACCATCTTGGCTCATCCTTTGTTGTTATTTCAAAGCATTCCTCTAACAGTTTCACAACTAAATTTCTAACCGTTCCTCTAAAACTATCCTATCACTATCTACCATCCTGTCACTATCTACCATCATGTCAATATCGACCATCTTGTCACTATCTACCATCATGTCACTATCTACCATCATGTCAATATCTACCATCCTATCACTATCTACCATCCTATCACTATCTACCATCCTATCACTATGTACCATCATGTCAATATCTACCATCTTGTCAATATCTACCATCATATCCCTATCTACCATCATATCACTAATCTACCATCATGTCACTCCCTACCATCATATCACCATCTACCATCATGTCACTATCTACCATTATATCACTATCTACCATCATGTCACTATCTACCATCATGTCATGTCACTATCTACCATCATGTCACTATCTACCATCATGTCAATATCTACCATCCTATCACTATCTACCATCCTATCACTATCTACCATCCTATCACAATCTACCATCATATCACAATCTACCATCATATCACTATCTACCATCATATCACTGTCCACCACCCCACGATGTCCACTAGACCAATGTGCTCACCCTTCCTACTGCATCCTTCCTACTCTTTAAAACAATCAAACCTCTTCACCATATCACCATATCACCATATCACCATATCACCATATCACCATCACCCATTTTTCCTTACTGAAAACCCGCCTCCTCTGACTATATGGCCTATTAGAAAACGTCCGGAATGATGAGGTACCCATATGTCAAGAAAGATGAGACACACATATGTCAAGAAGGATGAGACACCCTTATGTCAAGAAAGATGAGACACACATATGTCAAGAACGATGAGATATGTCAAAAAGATGAGACACCCATAATATGTCAAGAAAGGTGAGACACACATATGTCAAGAAAGATGAGACACACATATGTCAAGAAAGATGAGACACACATATGTCAAGAAAGATGAGACACACATATGTCAAGAAAGATGGAACACAAAAATACACATATTTAAATGATTATCGTATCCCAATAAACCAAACCAGGACCGTACGAACGGGGGCGGGGCGAATGGAGCAACAACGGTTAATAGGTATTTAGATAGGACAATTATAGTAAGTAATGCAATAAGCGGCATGTACTTAACAAAGACAAGGGGTGCCAAATATGCCTTGCTACTGGTCCTACCGGGGGCGGCATTTTTGTATATAATATTAATGGGCCCTGAACCCATTTGTGTGTTGCAATAACTTTTCCCCCCATGAAACTGGTCTGTTTTCCAGAGTCGGGTAACTAAATGCAGAGAGCTATTTTTATCTCTAAATGTATGCAAGTAAATGACCAAAACAATATGGCCACTGAAAAATCAACAGCAATAAGAATGGGGCTGGTTGAAACATCTGCACCTGAAAAAATACGTCCGATCACGTGGGTGGCAGACGTACAGTTAGCAGAAGTAGCGTCGAAAAACAACTGTTTCCGGTGGAGGGAGATAACCATGTCCTTGAAATAACAGCACTGCTGTTTGAGTTGACAGCACTGCTGTTTGAGTTGACAGCACTGCTGTTTGAGTTGACAGCTAGGGGTCGAAGAGAGGTGTCATTATTTATAAATAGATATAAATATATACATTTTTTTTTTTTAATTATTAAATTATGGTTTCAGAGTGAGACTGTTCATGTCAGTGTTAGTCGCGACAGCATCTCACTACTTTCAATTCTAACGAGACAACGCTGGTCCCTTTCACTTTTCAGTACCCGGTACAGTGAGTCTCAACATACTCATTTGCAACTGCGGGTGTATTTTTTTTTTAAACATTCCGTCATAACATTGAAACATTCCATCACACCATCGACAAATGCCATCATAACATTGAAACATTCCATCATAACATTGAAACATTCCAACATAACATTGAAACATTCCATCATAACATTGAAACATTCCAACATAACATTGAAACATTCCATCATAACATTGAAACATTCCGTACTTAAACTTAGACAAATGTGTTTAAACTATGAATGCATTGTATGTGTTTGGCTGTGTTATCGAAAAGATGTGCTGAGACCCTATAGCTTGGGGGAGACATGACTAGACAATAACGGATCGTATGTAAACATCAGTGCCGTGATGTTGTTGGTTTTTTGTTTTGTTTGTTTTTTGGGGTGCTGTTTCAATGTCAGAACTCGCCACCACTATATCACGCCGTGAAAGATATTGAAACTAATTATTATCTTTTGATATTTATAGATCATAAATTGTCCTCGTAAATCTGTCAGGTCGTGCGGTCAAAATCTACAAACAAGCGATCGGGTCAGATCGTCGAGGATTGGGATAGAATGTCAAGGATGGGGATAAAACGTCACACCGTTGGAATTGTTTGTCACGATTTAAGGATGGTACGTCACATTGTTAGGTTTTTTGGCTAAAATGTTACGATTTTACGTCACGATGTTAGGATTGTTGGTTAGTATTGTTGGTCACAATGATAGGATGGCACTCCACATTTTGGATTATTTTTCATGTTAGGATGGCACGTCATAAATTTAGGATTGTTTTTCATATTAGGATTGTTGATCGGGATGTTAGGATTGTTTGTCATAATGTTCGTATTCTTTGTTATAATTTTATTAGGGTATGTCACAATGCTGTTCTGACGGAATGTTTCAATGTTCTGACGGAATGTTTCAATGTTATGACGGAATGTTTCAATGTAATGACGGAATGTTTCAATGTAATGATGGAATGTTTCAATGTTATGATGGAATGTTTCAATGTTATGTTGGAATGTTTCAATGTTATGATGGAATGTTTCAATGTTATGATTAAATGTTTCAATGTTATAGGGGAATGTTTCGATGTTGTAGGGGAAAGTTTCAATGTTATGACCGAATGCTTCAATGTTATGATGGAATGTTTCAATGTTATGATGGACTGTTTCAATGTTATGACGGAATGTTTCAATGTTATGATGGAATGTTTCAATGTTATGATGGAATGTTTCAATGTTACTGTGGAATGTTTCAATGTTATGTTGGAATGTTTCAATGTTATGATGGAACGTTTCGATGTTATGATGGAATGTTTCAATGTTATGATGGAATGTTTCAATGTTATGATGGAATGTTTCAATGTTATTGTGGAATGTTTCAATAATATGTTGGAATGTTTCAATGTTATGATGGAACGTTTCGATGTTATGATGGAATGTTTCAATGTTATGATGGAATGTTTCAATGTTATGATGGAATGCTTCAATATTATGATGGAATGTTTCAAAGTTATGATGGAATTTTTCGGTGGTGTGATGGAATGTTTTAAAGTTATGTTGGAATGTTTCAAGGTTATGATGGAATGTTTCAATGTTATGGTGGAATGTTTCAATGTTATGATTAAATGTTTCAATGTTATAGTGGAATGTTTCAATGTTATGATGGAATGTTTCAATGTTATGATGGAATGTTTCAATGTTATTGTGGAATGTTTCAATAATATGTTGGAATGTTTCAATGTTATGATGGAACGTTTCGATGTTATGATGGAATGTTTCAATGTTATGATGGAATGTTTCAATGTTATGATGGAATGTTTCAATGTTATGATGGAATGTTTCAATGTTATTGTGGAATGTTTCAATAATATGTTGGAATGTTTCAATGTTATGATGGAACGTTTCGATGTTATGATGGAATGTTTCAATGTTATGATGGAATGTTTCAATGTTATGATGGAATGCTTCAATATTATGATGGAATGTTTCAAAGTTATGATGGAATTTTTCAATGTTATGATGGGAATGTTTCAATGATATGATGGAATGTTTCAATGTTAAAGTGGAATGTTTCGATGTTATGATGGAATCTTTCAATGTTATGATGGAATGTTTCAATTTTATGATGGAATGTTTCAATGTTATGACGGAATGTTTCGATGTTATGATGCAATGTTTCAATTTTATGATGGAATGCTTCAATGTTATACGGGAATGTTTCAATGTTATGACGGAATGTTTCGATGTTATGATGGAATGGTTCAATGTTATAGTGGAATGATTCGATGTTATGACGGAATGTTTCGATGTTAAAGTGGAATGGTTCAATGTTATAGTGGAATGTTTCAATGTTATGACGGAATGTTTCAATGTTATGATCGAATGTTTCAATGTTATTACGGAATGTTTCAATGTTATGATGGAATGTTTCAATGTTATTATGGAATGTTTCATTGTTATGATGGAATGTTTCAATTTTATGATGGAATCTTTCAATGTTTTGATGGAATGTTTCAATGTTATGATGGAATGTTTCAATGTTATGTTGGAATGTTTCAATGTTATGATGGAATGTTTCAATGTTATGATTAAATGTTTCAATGTTATAGGGGAATGTTTCGATGTTGTAGGGGAAAGTTTCAATGTTATGACCGAATGCTTCAATGTTATGATGGAATGTTTCAATGTTATGATGGAATGTTTCGATGTTATGACGGAATGTTTCAATGTTATAATGGAATGTTTCAATGTTGTGATGGAATGTTTCAATGTTATGATGGAATGTTTTAATTATATAGTGGAATATTTCAATGTTATGTTGGAATGTTTCAATGTTATGGTGGAGGTCTTCAAATGTTTCAATGTTATGTTGGAATGTTTCAATGTTATGTTGGAATGTTTCAATGTTATAGTGGAATGTTTTAATTATATAGTGGAATATTTCAATGTTATGGTGGAATGTTTCAATGTTATGGTGGAGGTCTTCAAATGTTTCAATGTTACGATGGAATGTTTCAATTCTTATGCTGTAATGTTTCAATTGTTATGATGGAATGCTTCAATGTTATGATGGTATGTCCCAATGATGAAACTTCAAAATAAATTTAATTGACCTATTAATTTTTAGGTTGTACATCATGCGGAAATCAATTCTAATTCTTGATTTCAATGTTAATTTCATGTTTAAATCACACAAAAATCGTATGCTACTAATTAAAAAATTTACTCTGAATCCAACCGTGAGGAAGACTATTACATTCTTTAGCTAGTTGAAATGTCTCCCTTTAACAACATTCTTAGTTCGACATGCCTTTTTTTAATATTGCAATATCCTACCATCACCAAATTTACCGCCAATAATATTACCATAATACCGTACATAAAATGTTTACAATGCAACTTTCAAGTCTCATTTCTTTCAATACTTTGGCGAATAATAATTTTTTGACAGTTTTACCTACCCTCTTGTCAACGATCTAATAATTGTCACTATTTTTAGCACGGTGAATAGTTAAAACGCCTTCCACTTCATACCCCCCGCTCCTACTTCCCCCTACAACCCCCTCCCCCTACTAAAAGAAAATACTCAAGACCTGTTTTTTTTTTAAATGCATTATGCATTGATCTACCTGGGTGAAATAGTATTGAAATTACCTTGGAAAATTATAGTCATATAGAGTGGCCATGTTTAAGACAGTCGAGGGCCCTTGAAATGCCAAGTAGATTTTAATGAAATGGGTCTGAAGGATCAATATTTTACGAGTGAATAGAAATGTGTGTATTGTCTAGGGACTAGGGCAGAAATTTTCCAGTGACAATTGGAAAACTTTAGAGTTCAAATATGTTATCATAACGGAAAATTTGATTCTTTGTTCCGATTAACATTAACATTTAATTTACATTTTTTTTTCCTAAATAAATTTCTGGTCAGAAAATGTTCCTATACTGCGTGGCTTATGGCCTATTATAGTTGACATCAGGCTCATTACACAGTACATCTGGTTATAGTTTAGTTACATTTGATGCTGGTTTAGTTCCAATGCCACAGTTTGAGCCGTAGTTTCAATAATTTTAGACTTCTAGGTCCACTGCATTAGTTTCTTTACCCTTACCATAATTTTAGACTTCTAGGTCCACTGCATTAGTTTCTTTACCCTTACCATAATTTTAGACTTCTAGGTCCACTGCATTAGTTTCTTTACCCTTACCATAATTTTAGACTTCTAGGTCCACTGCATTAGTTTCTTTACCCTTACCAAAATTTTAGACTTCTAGGTCCACTGCATTAGTTTCTTTACCCTTACCATAATGTTAGACTTCTAGGTCCACTGCATTAGTTTCTATACCACTACCATAATTTTAGACTTTTATAAACACTGCATTAATTTCTCTAACTCTACCGTAGTTTCATAATTTCAGACCTAAAGGTGAACTGCATTGGTTAAAGTGCCACTGTAATATTTCGAGACTGTGAGTTCCAATATCATAGTTTGAGCACCACTGCCCTTAGTTTATGCACCTCTGCCAACGTGTGAGACTCCCTTAAAGACACGCAGGCAACTACCGCAATGTTGAAAAAGTTGATAGATTGGAACCAGATTAAAATTCGAAACTACAGCTGAATTATGGCGTGCCACTTGAACCGATGATAGCAGACGTCAAGTGAGGAGCTAGAACTCTCTAAACTGTAATTACATCTGTTTGTAAAACATCTCGGACTTGGCGCATATTTACTGTGTCTTTGTGTTTCGTTTTGATTTGCCACCATAATGCCAACCGGGGAGATAGGTAAATTTATAACGCATTCACACTTTATTAATAGTGTGGTGTGGTTCTAAATAAGTTATTTTTTGTCTCTGGCACACGAGTTGATTCCATTCAAAAGAAAAAAAGTACAGGAACCCGAGCCCTGTCATGTTTACTATCTAACGTCTTGCTTCATGTTGACTGACACTTTGAGAACCTGCCGAGCTATTTGGAAGATTTGGTGATAGATCTGTTGTTATTTCGCTCCCCTTATTACTTAGCTTACCTCGACTTATGAGGTGTCTGCTTGTTGGTCGTGGTCGTGTTATTTTGAACCCATCCTTCTCTGTGCTCCCGAGATCCCCAAGTCTGAATAGCCACTTCGCAAGCAGTAGCTCTACTAAAGATGCTCACTGTTAATGTACTGCTACAATGTGTGTTGTGGCATGGGTTGAGATCTATTTTTAGCCGCCAACACTTGCCTCCCTCCCCTTCGTTATGTTTTGAAATGTTGTCGTCACCGGTTAAAATGTGATGTGCCACTCCTTTTACCCACCCCATCCTTGTTAGGGAAAAGGTTGTTTACGTTCGAATACATTCTATCATATCATATGTCATATATATATATGTATAAAAATAAAATGTTGTGGGTTTGTGAGTTTGTTCCACAAAGGCTTTTACATGGATTGATGGATCTTGACCAAACGTGGCACATATATCCATCATGATCCAGAAGGAACTCTTAAGGGGTTATGAAGTTTTTATAGCATTCCGTTTGGGGCCGGGGGCCTCGAATTGTTTTTTTTCCTTATATGAACTATATAAAAATAATTAGAAACAAATACTCCTACATGAGTAGATGGATCTTGACCAAACTTAGTACACATATCCATATTCAAATACCGACGTGTACTGAACTCATAATATCCATTTCCCTGGGGCCTGGGGAGGGGGGGGGGCAGTTAGTTTTTCCTTATATAAGCTATATAAATATCAATAGGCTTAGACAACACTATAGTTTCTATGTGAATTGATGGATATAGGCCTAGCGTTGTAGCAATACCCTTCACTGGCTGTATTGATATATTGGTGGATGAAAAACGAATAATATCCAATCTAGAATTTTCCAGAAAGTTCGATAATTTTTTAAAAAGCTCTATCTCTGGCATTTTTAAGTAGATTTTAATGGAACAAATTTTAAATTTTAATTCTATTATTTATCCTTCAGATATTTATATTATAGGGCCACCTATCTCGGCAAAGCTAAATCGATACAGTTATGGAATGGGCCCCCCGGAGCCCCATGATTAACTTAAAAGAAAAAGGATTATAATTATGGCATTTATTGAAGATTTTTATCGTATTTAAAAAAATAATTAGAAAAGTAGTTTTACACATGTTTCGAGCAGGTTATTAAATTTAATCTAGAATTTTCCAGAAAGTTCTAAACTGTTCCACGGGGATATATAGTCAGAGGCGTAGCGTGGTGGGGGCAGGGGGGGGACAGATGTCCCCGGGCGCCAGCTAGTTAGGGGCGCCAAAATGTGCTTTGATATTATTTTATTGATGAAAATAATGGGTTTGTGAGTTGAAAAAAAAAGAAAAAAGGGCGCTAAAAATGAATCTTGTCCCCGGGCGCCAAACACCCTCGCTACGCCACTGTATATAGTGGGATCTAAGGGATAAGGAAATTTTAGTTAGTTTTATTCATTTCTTTACTGTCCCGGAGTTTACTGTTCTCTCAGTAACATTGGGTCATTTTATTTTTTTACGGGATCCCAAAGAGGTCGGGATCCCATCATAATATTTATCCCAAAGGGATCAGGATCCCACCAGAAAACGGGATACTACCTGGATCGGGATCTCAACCTTGAATGGATAAACCGGGATCGGGATAAAACCGGGAAACGGGACTGCGCCGGGATCGGTGTCAGAAGGGGATTAGGGTTCCAATGGGATCGGGGTCACACAAGGACGGGGTCCTAATACAATCCAGTGCACGCCGGGTATATTGGATATAGATGTATAGTTTGTTATAAAGAATGCTATCGGGGGAACAATATCTAGAATTTCTCTTCTGTGTGGCTTCAATTGAATCCCTAACTGTAGGATGGCAAACTTCCTTATAGCCGGGAGATTTTTTTTTTTTTTTAAATTTTCTTAGACAATCACGAGAAGTGATTAATGGCAGGATGGTATTCTGTATGTGTGTGTGTGTGTACATAAATCTTTGTATCTTTCACGGATTGTACTGTTTCAATTGCTATGCTTGTCACAAATAACCGGGGCGGGGTAAAGGACAGAGCTCCATTGTTGTTAAGATAACTTATAGGATGGACGGAAACTGCTGTTATTTTAGGGAGGGCATTGTTAAGGGGGTGAGTTAAGGTGAATAGATTCTCACATCTTGAGGGGGGATTGTTTCTTTCGATAATATTATGTTTCGGGCCTTCCTGACTTTGCATGAAAATTTTCGGGTTCACAACGGGAAGTTCTAATTGAACGGAAATTAGTGGGCAGGGATGTGTTAACAGACAGCATCCCTGGGCCACCTATGGAGGTAGAGAATCGCATACAAGACAGAACTTATCATGATATAAAGTTAGTTGTAGTAGAGGGAAAAGAGCTGAGTGTAAGAAGCTGAGAGGGAACAGTCGAGACGACCGTTGACTAGTTGAACATAGGAATAGTTGAGACGAAACAGTTGAACAATTCAGAAAGTCATAGCCTTAGAGATAGACAGCTGACAGTGAGCGGCACCAACAGACGAACTTTTCTCTTAGAAATAAACACATTTTCATCATCTGGACACCTGGATTTTGAGTTGTTTAGTTTTCATTCAAGTCTACGTTGTGCTTTTGTCTGTCCCAACGCCAACAATATAAATCACAGAGAGGAGCGGTCCTGTACTGACCACTTTTAAATCAATACAGTTTGTGATTTGTCTTACTATGCAGCCCTGAGAAGCTGCTCCAAGGCAACCGTTTCGTCCCAGCTACTTCGCAAATTAGTTGCGTTGTGGAAACCCACTGTAGAAACCCTCTTGAAGGGCGTCCAACGCTTCCCCGGGATGGGTGGGGAAAGATATTAGGACGTAAATTTACCATCCCGACTCCTGAGAAAGTCGATCGTGTGCACTGTGTGCAAACAGTGTCGGACCGACCGGGTGTCTTTGGGTTAGGGTGGCCCGCAGCGGAACCCGATCGAGCGGACTCGGGTGGGGGCTGTCAGGGCAAAGAGACATCTCCAACGTGCCGCTTAGCGGCCCGATACCGGGCTTAATGGTGGGTGCTATGGGGAGGGCGTAAAGAGCATTAGCTCGACGGCTCGCTGACGCCATTTCTTTATGGAACATTTGTCAGGCCCGGAGCGCTCCTCCGTGTCAGTGCTGTAAGATGATTAAGTCTGTTTCTGTATTTGTATTTTTAAAGAAATTTTTATCGTATAATTATATTGAATATTGTTAATATCACTAGCTTTGATATCGTTTCATTTGTGTTCTGTCCTTTGCTATGTATAGTTCAATACTACGAGCAAAATATTAAAGCTCATTTTTTTTTTTTTAAATTTTACTGGCATTCGTCCGTCACCATGTGACGATGATGTAGACTTCACAGGACGAAATCCACAAGGCCTGGGATTATTCTTTTAGGATTATAGCTGGTTCTCTACACAGCAAATCACCTCTCTTCAAGCCACTGGATAAGAAAGGGGGGAAAATCATGTGGACGATACAGCTTGGCCCCCGTGGCGTCGCAGGAAATGTCGGAATGTTTCATTATACCAATGTTATCCGCCTACGGGACTCCATCTCCGGGTTTGAAGTCAGAGTTTCCTTCTCTTAGATGAGTTGCCATCCAAGATGCAGGTGGTGTTTCTGCTTGACTGCGGGCTTTTGTGGGGAGTCAACTCCAACATACTAAAACACATTAAATTTTCAACAACAAAATTTTTTTTTATTTAATGATACTGTTAAATGTAGATACAGGTTTAAAATCAAATATACAGATATCAAAACTATATTAACTTACAGCGGCTCTCAACCTGTTGGTCTCGACCTTTTTGTGGGGTCGAACGACCCTTACACAGGGTTCGACTAAGATCATCGGAAAACAGATATTTATGAAGGAGCAACATACGTAGTTTTATGATTGGGGGGGGGGGTGTCACCACAACATGAGGAACTGTATGAAAGGGTCGCGGCATCAGGAAGGTTGAGAACCACTTCCTTAACTGATCGCTATGTTCGGTTGTCAGCAACCAACACCACGCGTCTCAGATGTGGCACGCAGAGCGATTTTCATTGGCACGAGGAAGACCCCCGACACACACACGCACAAACCTTTACAAATTCGTCTTATGAGGTAGACTGATATTGGTACGCTAAATAAATTTTGAAATCTTTCCTTGCTCAATATCACACAACAATAACTGACCCCTGTGTTAGTTTATTCTTTTTTTTTTCTTTTTTTTTTTTTTTGTTTGGGGGGGGGGGGGTTTTTTTTTTTAGCATTGAAATCTTTTTTTTTCTTTCCTTTTTCCTTTTTCTTTTTTTTTTT
>CAXITT010000311.1:555552-566818 GCA_964033795.1 Lymnaea stagnalis | reverse complement strand
GGGTTGTTAGGTTGGGGGCAACAAGTGTGTGTGTGTCTGTGTGTGGGGGGGGGGGATGCTATTTAATATGAAATCCAACAAAATTTATGTAAAATATCTGATGCATAAAACAATGTTTTTAATATATATATATATATATATATGTGTTGACAAAATGCAATTATTGTCATGTTTGTTGAAAGAGTAAAACCATCTTCAACATACTGTCATAATATACACACATAACATCTAACAAATTTACAGAACTCATTTTCAGATAAGAAATCTCTGACAGTTTAAAGTGTGGGTCATGCACAGATTTTTCACATCAATTTCTTTATTTGATGCTTGACTTAGCCAATCTGAATGTGATTTTAGATTTACCGCAGTAACCATTAGCCAGTCTAAATAACCGCAGTAACCATTAGCCAGTCTAAATAACGGCAGTAACCATTAGCCAGTCTAAATAACGTGAAGAACCTTACTCGATGCTGATTTAGGGTCGTAGAATTTCATCTCTGATAGAGTTATTCATGCACTTTTGTAAACAAACCCGTCTTAAGCTATTTCTATTGTTACACAGGAGTTTGACTGCTCTCAAGGCTTCATTTAATCTAGTCGTTCTGGACTGGTATGAGACTCCCTGATTGTTTCTCTTTCTCAACTGTCAACAGCATGGAGAGTTGCAGATTTTGGTCCCTAACTTCTCTTTCTCAACAGAATTTAGCAAGTCTAAAATAAAATTGTAAAATAATCCCTATATATTAATACCAGAATGTTTTTGTTCAATCATATGAGTTGAACCAATGTTAATTCACCTATATATTAATGGCATTGGCCTACTGTAGGTTGAGTTCATGACTTGACATGTTGAAACTATGTAACCATCCTAACATAGCAGTGCCTAATAGCAGTTTAAATGGGGTTTTCACCAAATTGGCCTCGCTAAATAGCATTGCCCCAGTAGAGTCAGGACCCGCGATTCTGGCTTAAGATTAGTACCAGTGATGACATTATAATGATAAGTTATTCAGTTCTACAGCTCAATAGAGATGATTTATAAGTAAAAGAAAATTACATTTTACATTTTTCTTTTAAATAGACCCTACCGGTACCAGCAATTGAATAGACCCTACCGGTACCAGCAATTGAATAGACCCTACCGGTACCAGCAAAGAACACTTTTTATTTAAACTTCATTTGTACGTTATCAATCAAATCATAGCCATACATCGTAGTTTTCACAGATGGACTTTAATCCAACTCTGATATCTCACTGCCTAGTTTCAAGTTAGACCAGTATATTAGATAGATTCAATCTGAGACCTAATCTCACATGCAAAAAATAATTAAAGCCAAGAAATTTATGCGTCTAACATGCACAGGGAAAAAAATTCCTTTTTTTACCTTAAAATGGTGAACGATTACCTTTCTTTCTGTTAACATTACCTTTCTTCCTTTTTAGCGTAATTAAAATAAACAATTATTTACAGAGATTTGCTTAGCATACAAGAAATGGAAATTGACTAACATGAGATCTCATTTTAAACTGTGATATTCACCTGGGGTGTTGGGTGGATTTATAGGTAGAGAAAGAAATGGGGTAAAGAGATCTTTTATGCCACTAAGGAAGCAAGAGGGTAAGTAACTCTAGAGGAAGTTACAGTTACAACTCTAGGTGTGAATTTTGAAATATTTTTCTCCACAGAAAAATTTTTCACCAAAAGATCAGTCTTATAATTTTCAATGAGTGACTACAAAAGAGATGAGCTCTCTATGCAAGTGGCCCCTTTTATAAGTGGGCCGTAGGGTTAGATAAGGTGGTGGAGTTGAAATACTTAAAAGAGCTTTAACTTTATGAAAAGGATGGTTTCAGATACAAGGCCATTGAGATTTTCACTCAGAGATTGTCCAGGCCAGCTACTAATAAACTTCAAAGAAAGCAGGTTTTTTAACCTGTATTTTTGACTTGACTATTCTTTTACCCATATTATAGCTTTACTTATTTTATGAATATGAATGGTAAGAACAACATGTGCTTTTAACACGCATGCTTTAAGACAATGCTTTTTATCAAAATACTGTCTTTAAGTTTAAGACAATGCTTTTTATCAAAATACTGTCTTTAAGTTTAAGACAATGCTTTATCAAAATACTCTCTTTACGACATTGCTTTATAAAAATACTGTCTATATTTAAGGGATTTTATGAATTATAAGAAGAGCCTGAGTGGAGACTTAATTTACAGACATAAACAATTAAGAAAGGATAACATTTGTACCTACTTGCAAGATTTATCTGCTCTATGGGAATTTAACTGTAGTATTCGTTAGCAGTTTTGAGTTGAGTATGTTAACAAATTCCTCATGATGGTTCAAGATGGATAATTTAACATCTTCTTTAATCGACACACTTAAAAATCCTAGAATTGTTTCGCTGAGAGGGCTGGTAGGGTTGATGGTGTGGTGAAGAATGTTGATGGTGCTGGGGGCGAGGCTAAGTAGGGGGTGTTAGGGCTGAGTGAATTTTGTGTGTGTTCTTAGGGGCTCATTGAAATAATGTGTTGAAGCTTAGGCCTATAGATGTATTTATAATTTATATACACAGAATGTCAACAGCATTGTCAAAACAAAGTTGACAGAATCCATCCACATATGTACACTGTTATTCTAATACTTTTTTTTCTTCCCAAGTGCAAATAAAAAAAAGGTGGGAGATTAGATTAAATGCGGGGACATCAAGTCACCAACAACATTTGCTCTGTGCAGCAGTTTTAGCAATGCTTGCTTTTGCACACACCTTGAAATGATGGGTTTAGAGAGTATGTATGTATAATCACGGCTGCCACTCAATTTTTTTTTAATTCCCAATATTTTCCAAGATCATGAAAATATATAAGAGTTTTTTTTTTTTAAAGGCTCTTGGGAACTTTTTTTTTTTTAAAAGTGAGTTTTGGCCCTGAATGGGGTAGTGAATTCCCAAGGTCTGGCAGCCCTGTGTATAATGTGGCATAGTGTTGTTCAGGGCAGACACTCCTTACCCTTGCTGAATAGCAGTTCATTTTAAATTTGCATGGTGCTTAGTTTGGTCTGTTCAAAAAAAAATATTCTTATGCAATATATAATTTTTAATCATATCCTTAGACACTATTGTGAAAAAATAATGTCACAATTTACCACTGATCTAAGATCTTTTTGATTCATGGCTTTTTAATAATAATTATTTTTTTTAAAGCAACATTTTCATATTTTCTTTAATTGTAAACATACCGTTACATAGAAATTTCACAAATCAACAATATTTTGAAACTGTTTTGCAACAATGCAAGCCAAATAATGTAAAAATCCTCACCTCTTGCAGTAAATTTTCCATAAAACCTAGGATTAAAATGTTAATAAAGAAACTTTCAAATTACATTTCAAATAAATTTGAAAGACTAAATTTTAAAAAATTAAAAATATTTTGCTGTTTTTTGTCAACATAAAATTTTGCAGCTTTTCAAGAGCAGCCACACAAGGAAATGAAAGCTACATGGAATCATGCATAGTTAAACTAGGTGTACATAGATATACAGGATGGATCATGTTTTCAGGGGGACAGTGGAAAAAAACCAATCATAATGCAGGATAATCAAAAGCAGCTGTGTCCCGTGTGGTCATCCATAGCCACATTGCCTGAGAAACAAACAATATATATTCAGGAATTATTATTTTTTTTTAAAATTAACTTATTACACAAGTTCAAGATTTCCCGGGAAAAGTTTTGAAAAAACGATTGTCAAGTACGGTAATGAGAAAAACATTTAATTTATTAACAAATAAATTTCTTGTTGGTGAAAATCTACCGGAATTTTACTGCCTCAGACCAAAACTCAACTTGTTAAAAATGCTACTGCTTCCTATCAGCATGCCAAAGCACCAAGCAAAAGAAAATATTAAGCTGGGAATGGGAAAAAGGTGTTTTAAATAAATTTTCTTTTTTAATGTGCCCATAGTTAAATAAATAAATAAAAATATAAGAGAAGGGGGAAAAAAAAAAGGTGGGGGGGGGGGGGGGGGTACCAATTTAATAGTAAATGCCTGATTTCTTTTGAGTTAATATTTAACCCCCTTCTATTGTAGTCTGAAGAAGGAAAAAAAAAAAACTTTTTTCAACTATTGTTAACAGATTTCTTTCATAAATTACAAAGCTTAAATTCAGCAGCTTGATGGTGGTGACAGATATCTTTATATTAAAAAAGAAATAAATCACAAAAATAAACACCGGGGTCAAGCAGTAATCATTATTTATTTCAGGGAGTGCATAATGTCAATAGCTGAAAATAATGTCAGAAAATGACAGTTCGGCCACGGAAGATATTTTTTAGTCACATACTGAAGTTCATGTACTTCAAAAAAGTCATAATTAACTCAAAATATATTAAACAAATTATTTAAAACTTGATACACTTTTAAAATAAATTTTATCAAATTTAATAACTCAGAATTTTAGACGATCTCAGGACGACACCCCCCCATTATTGTTAGGAAACAGGATAAACTAACCAACGTAAAAATGTGTTACATTATATTCATTTTAAATTAATAATACCCGATTTCAGATTAATAATGACAACAAAAAAAAATTTTCCATTGTGTGTTGGGTTATGAAAGCTACTTTACACCTTACAGTAACAGTGGTGAATCCAACACTAACAGATAACAGTAACAAAATGAATAGACCTTCAATGTAAAACTAGAATGGCATTTCAATAATCAGGCGAATTAATTAATTAAAATATAAACAAATTTGATTATTAATCCTAATTCATGTAATATTACTAAAGAACAATGACGTGTGCACAAAAATAATTATTTTGAAATAAGAGTGAACATTTGATGAACATGCACAAAAATTGAGTGAATATGGAAGATTTTTTTTTTTGGTCCCATGAAAAGTAAAAGTTATAGCAGTAGTTTGGATAATAATACATCACTTTTTAATAATACTGAATAATCTGGACATTAAGAGTATAAAAAAAACAAGAGTTCTATAGATGATGACAAGAGGCTTTCAAGACTTTGTGTCTGCTGGTAACATTTTATTTTGATGTTTATTCAGATAGTTTGGAAATTAATTAACTGTACATTGACACAAATTAAATTGGAACACTTTCAGATTTAAAAAGGGCTCACTGAAATCTACACACTTTCCTGCAATCTAGTTTGAGGTAAAAAAATATTTCTTCATTTTTACAATGGAACCTTGCTCTAAAGGATACACAGCGTCATGTTAATAGTAAGTTTTACAATATTCCGTGCAAAAAAAAGTTAGGATTTTTTCAAACGTATGAAGGGGATTTTTGATAAAAAAACTTATTTGTTTAATCTCTTGTAATAGTAGGCTGCGTGTTGAACATTGTTTTGCTAAAATATATAAATTTTTTTTAATACTATTTTTTTCAAGAAGAATGTATGTGTAAATTACTTTACAAAATTTTTAGCGCGGTCCCACTGTACTTTTTAAAATCAAAGTTTTACAAAATATTTCAATGGAACAACATGATTAATCAATAATTTTATTTCTGTCAGTTAACAATGTGTCAAACCAACAGGGGCTGTACATTCTTAAAAGTAGCACTTCCGAAGATCTTCAATTATGTGTGCATGCACTGGATAAGAACATTAAAATGTAATAAAACACTTTTTAACTGCATTAGTTTCAGTGATGTGTGTGCATGCAGCGTGATTAAGTTATTCAATTATACATTTTTTAAACACTCCTGTTATTTTTTAAATAAAGAAAAAAAAAATGATTGCGTCTTCTGGTTAAATTTTTTTTTTTTTTTACATTCCATTTCACAAGCTGGTTATCTGGACACATGTAAAAATGGGGAAAAAAACCTGCTAAAGTCATGACAAACAGAAAAAATATAAAAAATTTGTAAAATAGTAACTTCTTTGTCCCCCCCCCCAACACCCACTGCTGCATTCAGTGGTGGATTGTATTCATTGAACACTTATAACACACAGGTGATCAAAGCTGAATGCATGTAGTGAATGTCTCCCCACGGAGGATAGTTTTATGTGCACATACATGTGGCGGCACCCACAGCACTACATGAGCTCATACAAAGCAATGGCTGTCAAGCCATGAGGTAAACATTAAATTGTTTTTTTTTAATGCTGTCAAGCATTTAAATGATTGCATATTATTGTTGATTATGTAACAGTTGACATACAAATAAATGTACATATCTTACAGCTACACTACAAGTGCTTCTCATCTGGTGATAATTTATTTCAGTCTATTTCTAGCTGTTTTCATGCAGATGTGATAAATTACAACAATTTCTCTTGTGACCTTTAACATTGTTTTCTTTTTTTAAAGCAAATGGTGGCATTCATATTTTCAGGGTAAATAATGTAAATTACATTTGCTTTCAGAGGGCATTTATGTCATGTTAACATGCATTTCATAATATTTAGTGGCATAGGAGGACTTTTCTTTCTTTATAGATGGGAGAGTGGTATTTCCAGCCAACTGTGGTTTTTTTTGTGTGAAAGGGGGCTACAAAAACCCTGGTTCACCCCTGGCAGCACTAATCCCAGCTAAGCCACTGCTAATATTCCTTGGCACTAATTTAGCTAATCCACTGCTAATATTCCTTGGCACTAATTTAGCTAATCCACTGCTACAATGCCTTTGCTTGTCGTCTGCACACAGGTGGGACGTTATATTATTTAATGGCCATCTTTTCGTTACATCAAACATATTTTTTGTGTTACTGATTAACTTATTTCATTTGACCACTCACTATTTTAGCAGGTACTCAGGTTTGAAAACTTTGTTGTTTTAACAATTGCATTTATCTCAGAATAACATAAGCCAGCTGATTTCTTTTTAAGACATCGCTCAAATCCAATATCTATAATTTATTTATTTATTTTTTTATAGGGTCATCAAATTTACTGCTGAATATAAAATTGTCGATTACAAAGAAAAACTTACAGTAAATTATTTTCATACAATAATGCCATGGTCAACTTATGACAGCAAACAGGTCAACTTATGACAGCAAACAGGTCAACTTATGACAGCAAACATATGATCCCCATGGAGAGCAGAAGCACTAGATCTGGAGACACAACGGCTTGAATTATTTGAAGTTTCATGTCACGCATAACAATGCCAAGTATTATGTTCACTAGGCACACAAGTTAGAGTAATTCAAGGAATCTACAGGTGATAAGTTTTTACTCCTTCATTCAAACAAATATATCACTGATATTTTAAACCATGAATCAAATATAGTTCCGGTGGTGTCTTAACACTGAACAGGTGGCACGTGGTCAACACCAACAATGAATTAATCTGGAAGTAACGTGTTGCATGTGGAATGCACGGCACAGCACAGCATGTTGGCAGGTATTCCTCATTCAGAAATCCGACATGTTCAATATGCCATCAAAAATTCTTGGTCAAATTCCAGTCTCATTGCCCTCCTCATTTACCATTCAAGATGTCCTCAAATAAACTGAAGTCATCAGGAGTACTGCTGTGTAAAGAGTCAAACATTGGCTGAGAACCCAACGGATCTAAAAAGTTTAAAAACTCATCCCTGTTTGGCGTGGATGGCGCAGGGAATCCTGCTGTCTGAGACACTGAGGTTTGCTGACCACTGATGTTGTACCCTGTGCTGGTGGCGGTGGCGCCAGGAGACGGCCCGCCCATATTGTAACCAGTGTTCTGATTAGCCGTGGCGCCTGGTGATGGGCCACCCATGCTGTACCCTGTGTTTGTAGCCCCGGGTGAGGGGCCCCCCATGTTGTACCCTGTGTTTGTAGCCCCAGGTGAGGGGCCCCCCATGTTGTACCCTGTGTTTGTAGCCCCAGGTGATGGGCCCCCCATACTATAACCTGGACTAGAGCCATGCATGTTCATCTGTTGTGTTACTTGCATACTTTGGTGTTGTTGAAGCATGATCTGTCCACCATTGGGCATCATACTTTGTCCCCCTCTGTTAATCTGGCCGGGGATTGCAGTCCTCACTTGTTGCTGCTGTTGCATCTGAGCCATGCTGGTAGCGGCCGCAGCTGCAGCAGCTGCCGTCATACCCCCAGTCTGAGTACTGGCTCCATAATGGGGAGGTCGTTGATACTGCATCATATGAGCAGCAGACATTGCTGAAGACTGGGCCATCCCGTGGCCGGAAGTTTGCATACCTGGTCGCATTCCGGCATGCTGATTGGGCATCATTGATGGCCTAGGCCATTCTGAATGAGTACGAGGTTGGGAAATGTTTAAGCCATCTGGTCCAACATTGACATTGGGTGGTCTTTGATTGCGCATGATTGCACTGGTGTATGTCGAGGAAGGTGCCCGAGATGCTGAATCCACAGTGGAGTATGCCGGTGGCTGCTGCATCTGTTGTTGTTGGGCATGGAAGCCAGATGCTATTCCCTGGCTGGCCTGGGGTAAGCTGCCCATATGACCTCCATTGGTGGCCATGGATGCAGACATGGACTGCTGCTGCATTTGTGTTGACTGCATCATGCCATTGACAGACTGTCCCGTGCTGGTAGTTCCAGGCACCTCACTCTTCACTGTGCTGTAAGCACTTGTTTGGTTGACCATGTTCTGCATGGTTTGCAGGGGATTGGGGTTGCCAGTGCCAGCGGCAGCTGTAGGGTAGGTCCCCTGTGGCCTGGCATTTGGATGCATGTTGTATTCTGGTGGTGGCCTTTTCATGTACTGTGGAGGCATTCGAGCCTGCTGCTGTTCCATGCGCATCTTTTCCATCATCTGCATGCTGAAATTTTGATGTTGGGACATCGAGATCTGAGCAGATGGCTGCATCTGAACCTGCTGAGACTGAGAGAGCTGCATACTGTGAGGTCCATGTGAAACTTGAAGTTGCTGTGACTGGATAATTTGCATTTGGTGAGGCGATGCGGCCGATGGTTTGAAATGGCTCTGCACTTGATTCTGCAGCTGTTGCAATGAGGAAGGTGAGTTGTGCTGCCCTTGCTCATTGGAATAATGAGTGAGGGGCTTAGTGCTTCCATAGACCATCGTTGCCCCAATCTCTGGATTCATCTGAGATGCATCACCCAGGTGGTGATTGGCCGTATGGTTGTAGGGGAATGGTGAGGGTGTGTTGGGAACTGAGCGGTACAACTGGGAATAGTTGGGCGGAAAGCCTCCGTTGCTAAAATGATCCATGCCCTTCATGGGGTAACCTGGGCTGTGTTGGTGCTGATGCTGGGCGGCCATCTGCTTCAGGGTCTCGGCGGCCGGCCCAGTCGGCTCAGGTATAGCGGCCGGCACTGGAATGGTGTTGGGGTTGGTCATGGCAGCAGCACTCATGTTCTGGTTGCTATCAAACATGGTGCTCAAGGAGCCCCCTGGCCCAAGATGGCTGGGGTAGACACCTTTGGAAAGTCCAGGAGATACACAGGTTAACGATCCATACATGTTTGATTCATGGCTCTCAGAGTCTCTTTGAACTTTTTCATAGATTTCCTTAAACTCCTCGAGATCTCTGCGTAGGTCTGGTGCTATGTCTTCATCCTTCTCTATGCTGTCCAAAATGTCCTGAATTTCATCAATATCCCCAAAGCTCAAGTCCCCCACTGAGGAATGGTCTATGTGGCTGGTGTGGACTGTAGAAGGGGTATTGTTGTTGGATGTGGAAGTCCTTACGCTGTCGTCTGATGGCTCCTGTTTGCACTGGACGCTGGTCAGGACGCTGTGGCTGGTCCCGCCCGGGTTGGGGGAGTCTGAGTTGCTGTACCGGGAGCTTACGGTGACGTTGGTGTGAATGGTCTGCGACGTGTCTTGCTGGGGGTTGGCGCTGATCTGCTGGACTATCTGAACAGATAAGCTGGGGAGTGGGTTGTGCTTGCTAGTTCCGCCACCACCTCCACCGCCCCCAGTGGCACCGTTGCTGATTTTACTGTTTTTGTTGTGGCTGGGATGATGATCCTTTTCACCAAAGTTGAATATGGTCTCAGCAGCTGTGGTTGTGGCAGATGCGGCCACTGATGCTGTGTTGGCATCAGTGCTTACGCTGGGGTCAATTTTTCTCTTCAGTTTCTGAAAGAAGATAAAACCCAATATTATTTACATAATAACTTAAGGAGACAAATATTTCAAACAGAAATATGTAAAACCTGTGGTAAAAAGTGTACAATAGTGGTGTGGCAAATGTGCTAAAATGTTGTCCAATCACCTTTAGTGTGGCCACACACTAGGTAAAAGACTTGGCTTTGATCAATCAACACAGAATGAGCAGTAACCAGCCAACACCAAGTTTAGAGGATATGAACATGGCTGAACATCATTTTTATTTGTTAAATAATGTTAACAATTTTAACTTGTCTTTGATTGACCTTGACCTTAACATCCTTTTTACAACTCTAAATTGTGGTTTTAATCTTTGCAGTCCCTGCCCTAACTGTAGAGCTGGTGCCCTAACTGTACAGCTGGTGCCCTAACTGTATAGCTGGTGCCGTAGCTGTATAGCTGGTGCCCTAACTGTATAGCTGGGCCCTAACTGTATAGCTGGTGCCCTAACTGTATAGCTGGTGCCGTAACTGTATAACTGGTGCCCTAACTGTATAGCTGGTGCCGTAGCTGTATAGCTGGGCCCTAACTGTATAGCTGGTGCCCTAACTGTATAGTTGGTTGCATAACTGTATAGCTGGTGCCCTAACTGTATAGCTGGGCCATAACTGTATAGCTGGTGCCATAACTGTATAGCTGGTCCCATAACTGTATAACTGGTGCCATAACTGTATAGTTGGTTGCATAACTGTATAGCTGGTCCCATAACTGTATATTCTCCCCAGGACTAAACAGACAGCCGACTCTGCACTGATGAACTGATAAAAAGAGCGGATGACTCTTATCATTTTCATTACGTCCCTGACTATCAGCCCATCTGAGTGTGTGTTCTGCCAACAACTTGGCCCGTTATTGTTTTGCCCTTGACCACGTTTACCATTAGATCTGTCAACGTAAATTTCTTGTTCCAAAACACCAGTTGCCGTAGCATGGCTTCCTACATGGACTATCGGAGCTTTGGTTCCAGTTGGAAAGCACTATCGGAGCTTTGGTTCCAGTTGGAAAGCATTATCGGAGCTTTGGTTCCAGTTGGAAAGCACCAGATGAACTTTGATGAAAGTCTACATTTTATTAAATGAAACGTAATTGTTTGTCAATATCTATTGTAACACAAAAGGTAAGAAATTAAATCAACAATATAAACTGGTCTAACTGGCTTGGTGTGGGGGGGGGGGGGGGG
>CAXITT010000311.1:540303-555420 GCA_964033795.1 Lymnaea stagnalis | reverse complement strand
GGGGGGGGGGGGGAAAGAGGCTGCAGTCAGGTTAGGAAACTGTATCAGCCTTATCGTATCGCGGACGATGTTTACTTCTCCTTGGCTATCAGCACGGACTGAGATATTTATGGGCATATTCTATATGCACGGCGATAATTAGCTGGATCAGCATCTGGATGAGGTGATGACGGCTGGACCCTGCAAACTTGAAAGGCTTGCTTCTTTTCATGGCGGTTCTCATACTGTTTGGCCTCATGGGAACTTTGGGTCATGGCAACTTTAAGCGTAGCTCTAAATCAGTTCGCTAAGAAGTATTCTCCAACTTCGTCAGGGTAACCGCTAATGGTTTCAGGGACTTTGGGGAAATCTTTGTTTTTGTAACTTAAATAAAATACAACTTTGTAGTGGGAAATGAAAGAAAATGAAAGAATCCAAACATAAATCTATAGAAGAGAACAGGGTAGTGTAAATCCTAGATCAAAATTTATGTCCTAAATCATGGTGTATATCCTATGTCATAGTGAATATCCTAGACCATAGAGTGTATCCTAGCCTAGATGAAATACCCCTGAGACAGACGAAAGGGGAGGGGGGCGGAGGGGGGGGGCGTGCATAGCGTCATTCAATGGGGATGTTGTCTAAATTAAATTAATTAATGGTTCCGGATGGGGAAATGTAACCATTGACGTGTGTGAGAGAAACAAGACTGAAGTATCATGACTGGGTTAGAGAGAAGCTAGACTTAGCTTGGTCCCACCATACCGTGACTGGGCTAGAGAGAAGCTAGACTTAGCTTGGTCCCACCATACCGTGACTGGGCTAGAGAGAAGCTAGACTTAGCTTGGTCCCACCATACCGTGACTGGGCTAGAGAGAAGCTAGACTTAGCTTGGTCCCACCATACCGTGACTGGGCTAGAGAGAAGCTAGACTTAGCTTGGTCCCACCATACCGTGACTGGGCTAGAGAGAAGCTAGACTTAGCTTGGTCCCACCATACCGTGACTGGGTTACAGTTTGGCTGTTGCTCGGGTTTCGGGACAGCTGGGTATAACCGGAGCTTAACAGTGCTCCAGGAGCGTGTGCGGCTGACAGTGCTCCAGGAGCGTGTGCGGCTGACAGTGCTCCAGGAGCGTGTGCGGCTGTTCTTCATTTCATCTCATCTGCAAATGTCAACAACTCAAGTGTGTGACGTCAAAACCTGAAGTATGTGACGCCTAATGAGCGAGATCAGTCGTCTTTATGAACAGAAACCTCGTTGTGAAAGTTGACACCTAAACAATTGAGGACAAGTGCAGAGTCAAATACTGGCCACGGTATTTTAAGACAGTGAATTACTTTTTAAACCTTCACTTCCAATGCATTGTACCCTGTGACATGACTATTGTTTGCATAACACCACCATTGAATGGCAATTGCACCATCATGTCAATGCAACCCCCAACTGTCAACATCCAAAGCTTGGAAGGCATAAATAAACACTTGGTGATGAAAACTGTATGCTTAAGTTTAACCTAAAGAGTGTAAGGAGGAAATACCATATACTTTCCCATACGTCCTGTTTATGTCGACTATGTAAGCTACAGTTAAAGCAATATCTCAAATTGAGACCATATGGCATCTCAGCATGATTAGGGTACGTAAGTTAAAGGCAATATCTCAAATTGAGACCATATAATGACATCTCAGCATGATTAGGTTATGTAAGTTAAAGGTAATATCTCAAATTGAGACCATATAATGACATCTCAGCATGATTAGGGTATGTAAGTTAAAGGTACCGTATATTATCTCAAATGGAGACCTTATAATAACATCTCAGCATGATTATATAAGTTACAGTTTCAGGCAATAATCTCAAATTAAAATCATAAAAGTAATATAAGTTAATATTTCAAGTTGAGACCCTATGATGACATCTCAGCTGTGTACATGGGCATCTGGCCAGATAGCGTTGGACATGTTTACATAAGAACTACTTAACGTTGTTAGACTGCTGGGCGGGTCGGGGGGGGGGTGCGTTGGTGTGCAGGGGCGTGGAAGTATCTGGTGGAAAAAAGGGAGGTTCAGTTCTCAATGTATGATGGAAGAGGCTCCGTGTTGATCTTTGTTTACGTTAATCATGGTATAGTCTGTGGTCGTCGCTATATGGTGAAATAGTCGAGACGACACATAGCATTGTTGTTGGACTCAGTAACAAAGAATTGTTAGGGCTAAAGAGTTGGTAGACCCAGATTATTGGTGGTAGAGACAGATTATTGGTGGTTAGAGACACATTATTGGTGGTAGAAACAGATTATTGCTGGTAGAGACAACATTGTTGGTAGACCCAGATTATTGCTGGCTGAGCCAGAAAATTGTTGGTAGAACCAGATTATTGCTGGTTGAGCCAGAAAATTGTTGATAGACCCAGATTATTGATGGTTGAGCCAGAAAATTGTTGATAGACCCAGATTATTGATGGTTGAACCAGAAAATTGTTGATAGACCCAGATTATTGATGGTTGAGCCAGAAAATTGTTGTTAGATCTATTTTATTGTTGGTTGAGCCAGAAAATTGTTGGTTAAGCCAGATTATTGCTGGATGAGCCAGAAAAATTTTGGTAGATCTATTTTATTGTTGGTTCATCCAGAAAATAGTTGGTAAAGCCAGAAAATTGTTGGTAGACCCAGATTATTGCTGGATGAGCCAGAAAATTGTTGGTAGATCCAGATTAGTGGTGGTTGAGCCAAAAAATTGTTGGTAGACCCAGATTATTGCTGGTAGAGACAGAGAATTGTTGGTAGATCCAGATTAGTGCTGGATGAGCCAGAAAATTGTTGGTAGACCCAGATTATTGCTGCTAGAGACAGAATTGTTGGTAGACCCAGATTATTGCTGGTTGAGCCAAAAAATTGTTGGTAGACCCAGATTATTGCTGGTTGAGCCAAAAAATTGTTGGTAGACCCAGATTAGTGCTGGTTGAGCCAAAAAATTGTTGGTAGATCCAGATTAGTGCTGGTTGAGCCAAAAAATTGTTGGTAGACCCAGATTAGTGCTGGTTGAGCCAAAAAATTGTTGGTAGACCCAGATTAGTGCTGGTTGAGCCAAAAAATTGTTGGTAGACCCATATTAGTGCTGGTTGAGCCAAAAAATTGTTGGTAGACCCAGATTAGTGCTGGTTGAGCCAAAAAATTGTTGGTAGACCCAGATTAGTGCTGGTTGAGCCAAAAAATTGTTGGTAGACCCAGATTAGTGCTGGTTGAGCCAAAAAATTGTTGGTATAGTCACGGAACTGGTAGAGCTAGAGAACTTGAGGATTGTTGGTAGAGTCAGAGAATTAGAGAATTGTTGGTAGAGCCAGATAGTTAGAGAAGTGTTGGTAGAGTCAGGGAATTAAAGAAGTGTTGGTAGAGCCAGAGAATTAAAGATTTGTTGGTAGAGTCAGAGAATTAGAGAAGTGTTGGCAGAGTCAGAGAATTAGAGAAGTGTTAGTAGAGTCGGAAAAATTTGGCACAGATAATTGCTTGTACAGTCAGTCTTGAACATTGGTAAGTGAAATATGGCGATCAAAGATCAATGGAAAGCTACATCTCTCCCTGTATTAACATATTGTAGTTATATTTACCTCTAACATTTTTTTTAATTGTATTCACGTGTAACATCGTTTAGTTACATTGACTTTATCTTTCGGTTGTATTTACATGTAACATATTCTCCTTCTATTTACATGCACCATCTTTCTGTTGCATTTACATGTAACCATTGTCCGTGGTCACGATACACAATTTTGATATACTCAAGTGGTGACTGTGTTTACCACACTACAACAAAAGCCAGGTGTAAGGTCAGAATGACCCAACCACCGGCAGACTATACAGGCTTCAAACTCATTCATAATTTGGGTCAAATCGGGGAAGGGCTTCACGAGAGTGCTACTAATCGACTGTTGGGTCAAAGACTCCTCATCCAGTGCTACAAATCGACTGTTGGGTCAAAGACTCCTCATCCAACGCTACAATTACTTTTGGGTCAAAGACTCCTCATCCAATGCTACAAATCGACTGTTGGGTCAAAGACTCCTCATCCAATGCTACAAATCGACTGTTGTGTCAAAGACTCCTCATAAAATGCTACAAAGCGACTGTTGGGTCAAAGACTCCTCATCCAATGCTACAAATCGACTGTTGGGTCAAAGACTCCTCATCCAATGCTACTCGTTGTTGACATGCACCATCACAGATGTCTTGTGCCTAGCGGGTTCAGCACGGCCATCAAATCAAAATAGTTGGCAGCATTCCCAAACACACGTTTAATATCTAGGGGTTAAACGCCCCCAGCCAGGCTCAATGTGTGGAGAATCTGTCTTGGTTTCCCTATGAAGACGCGTTGACCACTAATCTCTCACATGGATATATAGGTGTTGACCATCTAACCTCTCAGGGATACAAGGTGTTGACCATCTAACCTCTCAGGGATACAAAGTGTTGACCATCTAACCTCTCAGGGATACAAGGTGTTGACCATCTAACCTCTCAGGGATACAAGGTGTTGACCATCTACTCTCTCACAGGGATGTATAGGTGTTGACCGTCTACTCTCTCACAGGGATGTATAAGTGTTGACCGTCTACTCTCTCACAGGGATGTATAGGTGTTGACCGTCTACTCTCTCACAGGGATGTATAAGTGTTGACCGTCTACTCTCTCACAGGGATGTATAGGTGTTGACCGTCTACCCCCACAGAGACTTTAGGTTTTGACCGTCTATCATCAGAGAGATATATAGGTGTAGACCATCTACTCTCAGAGAGATGTATCTACTCATAGACAACAAACATAGGCTGAAGCTATTGACTAGAAGACCCATAGAGTCGAGTGTGTAAAGAGGTTCACAGGGGTACTTATACTCTCATAGTCGGCTTGTTTGGTTGCAAGGAAACTCTTACGTTTCAAAGATACTGAAGCAACGGTGACCTTCATGATAGACATAACAGTGCACGCCTATGGCACTGACGGATGATCATGTTTGACACGACAGTCCAAGTGTTCGGCGTAGATGGGTGGTGAGATGGTGACGTCATAATTAATTAACATGACAGTGCACTTGCATGGCAAGGATGGGTGAACCAAATGGTGACGTCATGATTGACATGACAACACACAGGAATGGTAAGGATGCGACCCACAAAAATCGATTAGCTGATTGAGTCTGATTGATTCGGAGTTATTGGTTTAGCAGCAAACGTGTTGATCTCTCAGTTCAATATAGTCCCAAATGCCTATTGTTTGGCGAACAGCTCAGCATGCTTCCAATTCAATTTGAAAGTTATTTAAGTATTTAACTATCATAACTCAGTTGAACTCACTATCGATCAACTGAGAAGTTATCTATTCGAATTCAGTTGAACTCAAAATCGACCAACTGAGAAGTTATATATTATAATTATGTTGAACTCACAATTGACCAACTGAGAAGTTTTAAAATCAAATATTAAAACGACACCACGTATTGATCTGCCCCCACCCCCCGCCCCCACACACACACCCACATTACAGACATGTAATTGTCTTGAACATTTCAGCCTATTAATATTAGAATGTTCCGTTGTTTTGTTTTTTTTTAAGGACGCCAACTCTATGTTTTCAATAGAGATTGAGCTGCGCAACGTTAGCACATGAGCCAAGCACAAAACGTCACCAAACACAGGCAGGTCAAGTTAGCACATGAGCCAAGCACAAAACGTCACCAAACACAGGCAGGTCAAGTTAGGTTTAAAACGTGTTGTTTCTAGCGTGACATATGTGCACTCGTTTCCAGCATCGATCCGTCTAGTATTGGTATCGCCATCCAGTAACCGTACAGCAGCTATCAATACGTGTTGGTTTAGTATCGTCGATCTTCAAACGACCCCACAGCATGCATTGTATAAAAACTTTGAATTTAAATTATTTCAAGGAAAACGGGGTCAGTGGGTCAATACATGCCAGGCAAGACGTCTGCTGGTGCATGACCATGGAGCATCGAAAAAAAAAAAAGGGGGGGGGATACAGGACGGAGCTGTGGAGCTGGACCAGGGGGCACCCAGTGCTCTTCATTGTATAAAAACTTTGAATTTAAATTATTTCAAGGAAAACGGGGGCAGTGGGTCAAGACATGCCAGGCAAGACGTCTGCTGGTGCATGACCATGGAGCAACGAAAAAAAAAAAAGGGGGGGGGATACAGGACGGAGCTGTGGAGCTGGACCAGGGGGCACCCAGTGCTCTGGGCGGTCACACGGGCGCAGGACAGTGCTCTGGACGTTAACACTGGAGCAGGACCAGGGGGCACCCAGTGCTCTGGGCGGTAACACGGGCGCAGGACAGTGCTCTGGACGTTAACAGTGGAGCAGCACCCGGGAGCGGCCAGTACTTGGTATTAGACGGAAACTTTTACCTGTGGTTCGAGCTCTACGACTACGGGTATACTAACTGAAACAGTATAAAGTGATGAAATAGTATAATGTGACTGAAATAGTATAATGTGACTGAAATAGTATAATGTGACTGAAATAGTGTAGTGTGCTGAAACAGTATAAAGTGACTGAAATAGTATAATGTGACTGAAATAGTATAATGTGCTAAAACAGTATAAAGTGACTGAAACAGTATAAAGTGACTGAAATAGTATAATGTGACTGAAATAGTATCATGTGCTAAAACAGTATAAAGTGACTGAAACAGTATAAAGTGACTGAAATAGTATAATGTGACTGAAATAGTATATTGTGCTAAAACAGTATACTGTGACTTCTTTAGAAGGACTAAAAAGGACTTTTCATCGAAGTATCCAAATGACCCCGCTGATGATAAGAGTCGGAACTTGGTGTCACTAACCGGGTTAAGACCTAGAGACGTTTGGTCAGACAGACCACTTAGCGGGTAAGTCCTAGAGACGTTGGTAAGACAGACCACTTAGCGGGGTAAGTCCTAGAGACGTTGGTCAGACAGACAACTTAGCGGGGTAAGTCCTAGAGACGTTTGGTCAGACAGACCACTTAGCGGGGTAAGTCCTAGAGACGTTGGTCAGACAGACAACTTAGCGGGGTAAGTCCTAGAGACGTTGGTCAGACAGACAACTTAGCGGGGTAAGTCCTAGAGACGTTGGTCAGACAGACAACTTAGCGGGGTAAGTCCTAGAGACGTTGGTCAGACAGACCACTTAGCGGGGTAAGTCCTAGAGACGTTGGTCAGACAGACCACTTAGCGGGGTAAGTCCTAGAGACGTTGGTCAGACAGACCACTTAGCGGGGTAAGTCCTAGAGACGTTGGTCAGACAGACCACTTAGCGGGGTAAGTCCTAGAGACGTTGGTCAGACAGACCACTTAGCGGGGTAAGTCCTAGAGACGTTGGTCAGACAGACCACTTAGCGGGGTAAGTCCTAGAGACGTTGGTCAGACAGACCACTTAGCGGGGTAAGTCCTAGAGACGTTGGTCAGACAGACCACTTAGCGGGGTAAGTCCTAGAGACGTTGGTCAGACAGACCACTTAGCGGGGTAAGTCCTAGAGACGTTGGTCAGACAGACCACTTAGCGGGGTAAGTCCTAGAGACGTTGGTCAGACAGACCACTTAGCGGGGTAAGTCCTAGAGACGTTGGTCAGACAGACCACTTAGCGGGGTAAGTCCTAGAGACGTTGGTCAGACAGACCACTTAGCGGGGTAAGTCCTAGAGACGTTGGTCAGACAGACCACTTAGCGGGGTAAGTCCTAGAGACGTTGGTCAGACAGACCACTTAGCGGGGTAAGTCCTAGAGACGTTGGTCAGACAGACCACTTAGCGGGGTAAGTCCTAGAGACGTTGGTCAGACAGACCACTTAGTGGGGTAAGTCCTAGAGACGTTGGTCAGACAGACCACTTAGTGGGGTAAGTCCTAGAGACAGCGTGTTAAATGATAAGTAGAAGGTGAGACTCGTGGCATGGTTTAATAGACACATTACCTACGAAAAAAAAAAAGGGGGGGGGGGGGTTACAGTAACGATTATATTGTGGTCTTCTAACATCACACATGTGTTTCCAAAGTCGTGTGTCCATCATGCATTCAAGTGTATGTCCCCCAAGCTTGTCAATATGTCAAAAATATGTCTTTGATCATCATACATTTAAATGAAATAAATGTGAGAAATTTACCAAAGAGAACAACTAGGCGAGAAACTGGATAAAATGGAAATTATTGTTTGAGAATTCCCCACAGGTTGTGTGTGATCGGTGAGCATCCAACTGAAATAAAACATGTCGTCATATCAGTTATTCTACAGTGTATGACAGTGAAATCCCATGTCGCCATATCAGTTATTCTACAGTGTATGACAGTGAAATCCCATGTCGCCATATCAGTTATTCTACAGTGTATGACAGTGAAATCCCATGTCGTCATATCAGTTATTCTACAGTGTATGACAGTGAAATCCCATGTCGCCAAATCAGTTATTCTACAGTGTATGACAATGATATCCCATGTGGTCATATCAGTTATTCTACAGTGTATGACAATGATATCCCATGTGGTCATATCAGTTATTCTACAGTGTATGACAATGATATCCCATGTGGTCATATCAGTTATTCTACAGTGTATGACAATGATATCCCATGTGGTCATATCAGTTATTCTACAGTGTATGACAATGATATCCCATGTGGTCATATCAGTTATTCTACAGTGTATGACAATGATATCCCATGTGGTCATATCAGTTATTCTACAGTGTATGACAATGATATCCCATGTCGCCATATCAGTTATTCTACAGTGTATGACAATGATATCCCATGTGGTCATATCAGTTATTCTACAGTGTATGACAATGATATCCCATGTCGCCATATCAGTTATTCTACAGTGTATGACAATGATATCCCATGTCGCCATATCAGTTATTCTACAGTGTATGACAATGATATCCCATGTCGCCATATCAGTTATTCTACAGTGTATGACAATGATATCCCATGTCGCCATATCAGTTATTCTACAGTGTATGACAATGATATCCCATGTCGCCATATCAGTTATTCTACAGTGTATGACAATGATATCCCATGTCGCCATATCAGTTATTCTACAGTGTATGACAATGATATATGCGCCACTCTACTTGACCAAGCGGTCAATAAAACCTCAATGTAACGTTGTAAACATAATACAATCCCTCGCTTATGTGATTGTGGGGCATCACACTCGCAGTCTGGCCATGAGACGAGATACAAAAGCCAGTAACATTTTAAAAACAAACACTACCACAACACCTCAGTAAAACTTACCCTGTGTCAAATGAGATAACAACCTGCGTTTAATTTGGTACATTGGACGGCTTAAGTAAAATTACAATATGGGAGGGGGGACAGGGTGGGAGGGAGAGGGGGAGGAGACAGGGTGGAGGGAGAGGGGAGGAGACAGGGTGAGAGGGGGGAGACAGGGTGGGAGGGAGCGGGAGAGGGGGGAGGGAGAGACAGGGTCGGAGGGAGAAGAGGGGGTGTGAGAGGGAAAAAAAGCGATATTGGTTTCAGTGAATAGTTCAGGCAATCATAAACGTCACTACAGCTAATACACACCTGAATTTTGAGTTGTCAGAACGAGGTTCCAGGCAGGTTATAATTTAGTCCAGTTAAACGTTCTGTATGTACTGACAGTGTTGGGGAGGTAAGCTGCTAATGTTTCCCACGGACGAGGCCCCCAATTCATTCATAGCTCGGTCTACTGCATTTACGTCGACTTAGATTGAGAGACACTATCTCTACCATGGTGGCACATACTGGTCATGGCAAGGCATGGGCGCCTAAACAACACACTCCACCAGGGCGGACACACACACGGGGGGAGGGGGTGGCGTATTTACACAGGGTCAGTCATCCCTTATCTCGGGCTGGACAAAGGGGTGGGCTAGGTTGGGTCATGGGGAGGTTAGGGAGGAAGTGCCGTTTGACCATTGTCCAACTTCCAATAAAGCACACCCTGCTGACCGGGCCGTAGAAGTCATACAACGGCCGGCCCGACGTGAAGGCCTGTCGAGGAGGGGGGGTAAAGGGGTGGGGGGGTGAGAGAGCCCAGTGATGAAGACGTGGCGGTGAGAATCAATAAATTATTAGAGGATAAATCTGGATTGTGTGAGACTGGGTCTAGCACCAAAACATGACCTATACCATACACCCCTACGAAGACCACATGGAGATATGATGATACAGATATATATCTACGAAGACTATATGGATATATGATATATATATATATATACCTCTACGAACACGGCATCGCTATATTATGATGTGGCTAGGGTTAGTGTTAGGGTATACCTCTACGAACACGGCATCGCTATATTATGATGTGGCTAGGGTTAGTGTTAGGGTATACCTCTACGAACACGGCATCGATATATTATGATGGGGCTACTAGGGTTAGTGTTAGGGTATACCTCTACGAACACGGCATCGCTATATTATGATGTGGCTAGGGTTAGTGTTAGGGTATACCTCTACGAAGACAATATGGATATGAATGATGCTATTGATACCACACATAAACATTCACATATTTTCGTTCTATAATAGAATACGAGAGATTAGGTATAGAGATTAGGCTGGTATCGAGGCCCTGTTAGCATTGCACATGGTGTTATGTGCAAATCGATAGACACATAAATTATGAACCAGATTGGGTTGATTACCCACCAAGAATATCGGAGGTGTCAAGTGGCTACAAATTAATCAGAATGTTTCAGGCGTGAAATCGTATTATTAGGATGGTCCCTTATCATGCACCCTTATCTTAGGGCTATGCACTGACTTATCATGCACCCCTTTCTTAGGCACTATGCGCTGACTTATCATGCACCCCTATCTTAGGACTATGCAATGACTTTAAATGACACCTGTCTTAGGGACTATGCACTAACTTTACATGCCCCATATCTTAGGGACTATGCACTGACTTTACATGCCCCATATCTTAGGGACTATGCACTGACTTTACATGCCCCATATCTTAGGGACTATGCACTGACTTTACATGCCCCATATCTTAGGGACTATGCACTGACTTTATATGCCCCATATCTTAGGGACTATGCACTGACTTTACATGCCCCATATCTTAGGGACTATGCACTGACTTTATATGCCCCATATCTTAGGGACTATGCACTGACTTTATATGCCCCATATCTTAGGGACTATGCACTGAATCACAGATATACAACGAAACACACACAATCTGTCAAATGATACCTAACATCACCTACCTAGACGGCCCTACAAGATGTGCTAGAGTGTTGTTTCTTAGACTTCCCATCTTTCATTTAACACTATCCAAACACACCTAATGATTAAACAAATATTTCTTGGTTGGGTGTAAATTCAAATATTCAAGCGTGGATACTGAACTTTTTAACCAATCGCCCGCAATAATATGTCAAGGTGAATGGCCAAATTGCAATACAAGTGGAATAATTGGTACTGGAACGCCACAAGGTTGCGTTATCCTCCCCTGTCCTGTCCACAAATATACACTATACACCGGCACAGTGATATCGAGAGCCCAAGCAACACCTTTCCAATCATTAAATGTCATCTGATGATACCGCCATCGTTGGTCATCACTATCTGAGGGGGGAAAGCTCATACTACAGATGAATGTCTCAACAAAAAAAACCGAAAGGAATGGTTGTCGATTTCCGGAGAGGGGGGGGGGGGTAAGCCAATTGCAGATCCCACAACAAAACATCACAGTATAGAGAAAGCAGAGACATACGAGCACCTAGGTGTCACAGTATAGAGAAAGCAGAGACATACGAGCACCTAGGTGTCACAGTATAGAGCAAGCAGAGACATACGAGCATCTAGGTGTCACAGTATAGAGCAAGCAGAGACATACGAGCATCTAGGTGTCACAGTATAGAGCAAGCAGAGACATACGAGCATCTAGGTGTCACAGTATAGAGCAAGCAGAGACATACGAGCATCTAGGTGTCACAGTATAGAGCAAGCAGAGACATACGAGCATCTAGGTGTCGCCCTTAATAATAAGCTGACATGTCATGAAGGCGGCAAATTTCTTTATTAAAAAAAAAAGTCAACCAAAGTCTTTTCCATCTTAAAAAATTATACAATTTCGTCGTAAATAAACAAGATATTAACTTATTCTACGGTGCAACAACTGGAAGCCCAATAAACCCCAGTAGTACCGCATGGTGTGACAGTTCATAGCCTGACATCAAACACACAATGATAGACGCATCGAGAAAGCTAGTGATATCGCACAAGCTGAACACAATTCACGTAAGGAATAAATAGAGGAAAAATGCCGTTGTAAAGGTAAAAAAAATATTTTGGATGATGCATCCCACACGTTTCAGCACAGATACCTAAGATCAGCTAAATCGGGGCGAATTCTCTCTCTTAAAATTAGGTCCGAATGATATAAACATTCTTTTGTTCCCCAGTCTGTCAGAATTGACCAGCGTGCTCCCCAGTGGTCACAAACGCTAAATGATCGCTAATTAAAACGTCATTGCCACTGATGGAGTTAATTTATGGTTGACTTCTACACTAGAGAAATACGTCAGATGTCTTGTGTTTAAATTGTTTTAACTGTAAAATGTTGGCGTTGGCTTGGTTAAAATATGCATTCATTTATGTGCCGAGAAATGAGTATGTACAAGGTAATTTCAAAAATCAATTTGGATCAATAAAGAATATTATGTTATTAGGGTTTCTCAACCTGGGGTGTAAGGGGAGGCTTAGCGTCCATTCAAGGTTGAGGAGACTGATAAGCCAAAGCATAAAACATTCAATCAAAGCAAATACAAATTTATGTTTCCCAGTTTTTGTAATTCAATTTAGAGAACCCCGCCTTTTATTTTTAGTTAAACGAACCTGTGTATTACGACACCTGTGTATTACGACACCTGTGTATTACGACACCTGTGTATTACGACACCTGTGTATTACGACACCTGTGTATTACGACAGCTGTGTATTATGATACATGTGAACGATACCTGTGTATTACGACACCTGTGTATTATGATACATGTGAACGATACCTGTGTATTACGACACCCGTGTATTACGACACCTGTGTATTACGACACCTGTGTATTACGACACCTGTGTATTACGACACCTGTGTATTACGACACCTGTGTATTGTGATAGCTAAAGAAGATGTGCTTTCATCTTTTTATTTAGTACGGGTACATTCCTTTATTTCTTTTTTTAACGCGTATGTTGATACGAAATGCAGACAGTCTTTCATTTAGTTTGAATCAAAACCGACATTTTTCCAAACTGAACAATTAGTAACGCGCCGGACTCCAGTGGTTGCCAAACTAACCCCGATCTTAAAGTCAGTTGTTAACTAACCAAACCCGAATTTAAGCTTTTGCCCGAACCGAACTTCTGAAAGACATTCCCATTTCTGTAGCTATACCATCGGCTTACCATATAGCTTTCTACCATCGACATGTCATGTAGCTTCCTACCATCGGCTTGTCATGTAGCTTCCTACCATCGGCATGTCAAGTAGCTTCCTACCATCGGTGTGTCATGTAGCTTCCTACCATCGGCGTGTCATGTAGCTTCCTACCATCGGCGTGTCATGTAGCTTCCTACCATCGGCGTGTCATGTAGCTTCCTACCATCGGCGTGTCAAGTAGCTTCCTACCATCGGCATGTCAAGTAGCTTCCTACCATCGGCATGTCAAGTAGCTTCCTACCATCGGCATGTCAAGTAGCTTCCTACCATCGGCATGTCAAGTAGCTTCCTACCATCGGCATGTCATGTAGCTTCCTACCATCGGGATGGCATGTAGCTTCCTACCATCGGGATGGCATGTAGCTTCCTACCATCGGGATGTCATGTAGCTTCCTACCATCGGCGTGTCATGCAGCTTCCTACCATCGGCGTGTCATGCAGCTTGCTACCATCGACATGTCATGTAGCTTCCTACCATCGGCGTGTCATGTAGCTTCCTACCATCGGCGTGTCATGTAGCTTCCTACCATCGGCGTGTCATGTAGCTTCCTACCATCGGCGTGTCACGTCGATTCCTACCATCGGCGTGTGAGCATATGTCTTTAGCTTCCTACCATCGGCATGGCATGTAGCTTCCTACCATCGGGATGTCATGTAGCTTCCTACCATCGGCGTGTCATGCAGCTTCCTACCATCGGCGTGTCATGCAGCTTGCTACCATCGGCATGTCATGTAGCTTCCTACCATCGGCGTGTCATGTAGCTTCCTACCATCGGCGTGTCATGTAGCTTCCTACCATCGGCGTGTCATGTAGCTTCCTACCATCGGCGTGTCACGTAGATTCCTACCATCGGCGTGTGAGCATATATCTTGACACTAACTAACATGGGCACGGGACGTGTCACGTGATCATACAGTGGTATCACGTGCCCACCGATCAGTCATACGGACAAGCGAATATATATAATATATTGTTGCGCGTTACACAATTTTCTTGAGATTTTAGATGAGTGTTAATCTGAGAGCTTACTTTCCATATGGGATTTAGATACGAATAGAAGTATTGCGTGACGTCACGCCTACAACAGAAACAATCAAGCAGTGTGCCAGTGTATAGTTATAGCAGGGGGCGACTTATGTTATCTTAGAACAGTGCATCCTTAAATTTCTGCCAAAGTTAAATGCTAAACCGTTTTTAGTTCCTGGACCGTATTTAAAATAATAATAAAAGGCGGCGGGCCGGCTTTGGCACCCAGACCGTAGTTTCCCGTCCACCCTATCTACCTCATTACCTCCATACAACGTAGGAGTAGGAGGGGATGTTATGACTCACGTAGCTTCGATGATTTATCAACAGAGATTTTTTTAAAGACTTAAAGCGAACGCGAAGAGATTTTCCACCAATGACAATGAAAGCAATAAGTGACAAGCATTGTCACCAATGACAATGATAGCATTAAGTGACAAGCATTGTCAACACAAGTTCACTGCTAGGAAATACGCCTTATTTGAAACATAATCCTTTGATGCTACAGAGAGACACTTTTGAATGTTAGACATTTGGTGTTGTTTGAGGACACACAAGTATGTTAGCATTATATGTATGTTGAAGTGGTGAGGCAGTACTTGGGTGTGGGGGGGGGGGGG
>CAXITT010000311.1:512747-540282 GCA_964033795.1 Lymnaea stagnalis | reverse complement strand
GGGGGGGGGGGGGGGTGTGTTCGGCGGTGTGTCAGTTATTCAATGATGTGTCAGTTATTCAATGATGTGTCAGTTATTCGGTGGTGTGTCTGTCAGTCGGTGGTGTGTCATTAAGTGGCGATGTGTCAGTAAGGGGCGATGTGACAGTATAGGGTGTGTACTTGCCTGATCAGTTAATTAGACATGCAAGTATCAAACGAGCGATCAGCACTTCAAATGATCTCAGTGGCGTGCTTGAAACAACATTGACCCGACACACAGACACACACACACGCCGACGACCGATGAAAAAAAAAATGGTGGAAACGTAACAAAAATTAGTTAATGGGTGTTTTTTTTTTTGTCCATTGTGAGCAATTTATTAAAATTTAATTAGTGTTAGTTCACACAGAGATGTAAGACTGACACAGTAAGCACGGCTTGAATTCTACATCAGTCACTAAGAGAGAGTTACACAGAGATGTAAGACCAACACAGTAAGCACGGCTTGAATTCTACATCAGTCACTAAGAGAGAGACAGGCGACGACGCACTGCTACTACAAATGCAGAGCCGTCCGTCATGGGCAGTGCTTCTCACAGCCTTGCGTCACTTTCAAAGAATTTCATAAGATGGGATAACAATAACACTATGTTAACTGTGCCAACGGGTCCAAGCTGGACGTTTTGTTAATTGTAGAACGATAAATTCAAATGGCATGCAACACATTTAAAATGAACGCCTTCGGTCTCTGCATCCTTTATATTAGCTTCCCTTTTGTTTGTGGCTGGCTGGCTAGACCTTCGGACGACTAAATGACCCACTTCCCGCCAACCGATCCTGCTGAAACTTCGCGCATAGATTCGTTACCAATGTCCAAGACATTCAACTAAATTTTCAGCCCCACTCCACAAAATACGTTTTCCTGTTATTCAAGGGGAAGACGAGACTAAGGAAAAATAATGACACAGATTCAATGAAATGTATATATACATATATATAATAGTGCTTTTGGTGCTGTGTAACATTTTCTTGTGTTTTTCTCAAATAGTTGGAGAAATAAATCTGCGGTATAAAAGCGTGTGGGTCATTAGCATATCACCATAGTTCAAGGGCGAGAACTAAGTGTGCGGGTGTGAACCTTGGGGGGGGGGGGGGGGACTTAATGGGGGTTTTTTTTGTTTTTTCACATTTTCACCCCGCTCCCCCCCCCACTAACAACCCACCCCCCCCCCCCCAATATTGCTCGATATTACATTTTATATAGATTTATTAGACAAAGAACCTCGTTTTTAGGAGTAGTTTAATTAGTCTTGATGTTATGTAAGCCTTTGAATCATGTAAGACCTGGTGGGTTTGTTTAAGGGTATGTTAACTTTACTGACTAATGAGGAACGATGGCGTCATCAGTCTGGTAGTTTCTATAATATCTGATTGGATTTATTCCACAGTTACTGTTACGCTAATTACAAATAACTTTCAGGACTATAATAGATCCAGGCCATCGTTGTCGCTTGAACTTAAGGAAACCCAAACATCATCAGTTGTATACTAACCCAAACATGATTATTTGTATACAAACACAAACATGATCAGTTACATACAATCCAAACATGATCAGTTGCATACAAACCAAACATGGTCAGTTACATACAAACCAAACATGATCAGTTGCATACAAACCAAACATGATCAGTTTACATACAAACCAAACATGATCAGTTTACATACAAACCAAACATGATCAGTTGCATACAAACCAAACATGATCAGTTGCATACAAACCAAACATGATCAGTTGCATACAAACCAAACATGATCAGTTGTATACAAACCCAAACATGATCAGTTGTATACAAACCAAACATGATCAGTTGTATACAAACCAAACATGATCAGTTGCATCAAACCACAACATGATCAGTTGTATACAAACATGGATGATGACGTGGGTCTATCACACATAATTATTATTTCATTTAACAGGCGGTATAACGATTCATTAATCAGACTTCTTAAACGTGTGATAATGGTGTCAATAATGACAATATCAACAGGCCTGGGCCTTGTACGTATTTTATTTGTATCTAGAGAGAGGTTTTTTTTTTTCGTTCTCTATAGTTAGTAACAATGATAATATTAACACAACATGTAAAATGGTGAAAATTGTGAGACTTGAGAATATACTATAAATTAATATATAAAAAGTCAAAATAAGTTAGGCTTACATTATATATTATAGATTGAAATAATGAAGTGCCCTTCACAATGAGTAATATAAAAGTAAACCTTAATTAGTTTAATGATTAATGTATAGTCCTCATTAAAAACAAACTAGAATGTATGTTAAGCTTTGTGCTTTGTCTTTTACTAACAGCATTGAGTAATTCAGTTGTAAAATGTAACATGTGCTATGAAAGCATTTAGCAGGCCAGCTTAAATTTAATGTTCCAATTAGCAACTTTAATCAACTTCAAAGTGATGAAAACTGAAACACAATCAATCAACTAATTACACTTATATGTTGTATAGTATAACCTACACTATAGGCCTATTATAGCTTTATTACTTAAGACCTTAGTGTCAAGATAAAACAATTATAAATGCACAATTAAAATAAAATTGTTTCCAGTTCGGAGGCAAAAATTTTCTGTCAAATTAAAAATTGCCACCCTGAACCGCTCGGTCTTCTAACTAAAAGAACAAGGCGGAGGCGAGCAGACTAACCTCTCTGGCAAGGTCACAACAAACACAGGGCGCCTCCATCATCACGAGGCTCTGCTAACCCCATAGTTTACACTCAACGGAAATCGGGAATCACTGCTCGTGGCGTGCTCCAAGTACACGCCACTACAGTACAAGTCTGACCAGCCACTACACACATCACACGGCTCTCAAGTACCCCAGAGAGATAATATTACGTCAGCACGCCCGGCCTTTAAACACGGTGACAACACACGGTCCAGGCTCGTCGACACATACACCAAAATAATCTCATCTCCCTTGCACACAGACCGTATGTTTATATATAATGCATGCGCTCACATCGCTACCATTGTCCATTTAGTTCCCCTACTAACCTCCCAGTGTTTCCTCCCTTTGCCATTACTTTCATTACTTACCGTCTCCCCCTGCACATTTTTTTCAAATACCTTAAAATTATTATTATTATTTTATTTTGTTTTGTAATAACTGAACAAAGTCCTGTTTTATGACAATGAAATAAAAATCAAATGTTGAATCTCAAGTTGGACTTGAAATTTTTTTTAACAAAAACAAAACGAAAAATGCGGTATGCGTATAAATCTAACGTTTGAGTTGAAACCAGACCGTTCATGCACTATGACTAGGAAGCACTGGTTTGTTCGCTGCCGACTGTTGTGTACTGACAATGGCAAATGAACAGATCACGAATCGATTCATGTCCCAGATGTTAATTGGCGGTGGCTTTCCAAGTAAGTAGTAAGTGGGTCAAGTGGAGAACGGCGATGTGTAGTTTGTAAACAACAACAAACGGTAATGCCTCGGACAGACTTTGGAGGTATCAATACTTCAGAATGTACCATAGTATCGATACGTCAATAACCTCAGTAACTTGGAGATAGCGAACAGTATCGGTTTAAGAAGCGACAGGTTAATAACGATACAACAAGTTACCTCAAGATTATTATAACATGCGCTCAAATAATCGAACTCGGTAATTTCTTAATGTTAATGCCATAAAATTGCGCCGTATACAGCGATATACGTATCGCCTAATAACACATGATTAATTTTTTAAAGTGCCATAAGTTCCTATGGCCATAGTCAAGAAATATCTACGCATATTTTTCTTTGCGTCACATTGCTCTACACATCATTCCGCACGTCACAAAACACGATGCCCGTACACACCTAGTCCGAGGCTCGAGTAGGGACCAGCAAACGATAATCTCCTGTACAGTAATAGCAGGATGCGAACAATTTCAATTGAAAGAGGGCACGATCTTATATGACAGTGTTGTTAGATGGGCTAGACCAGCCATGCTTAGCGGCACTACCATTACAGGAGACAATTCAAATGACATTTCAAACAGGAATGCTTAGTAAGTGGGACGATTCGACTCCGGCTCATGGTACACGACTCCGACACTTGGCACTATTCATGTGGTGTTATTCTCTCCTAGTAAATATGATATGAATGTTTATATTTTACACCTCCCCACACGCACACAAACCCAACATACCCTTTTTAAAGAAAAAGTGGGCCCCCAGAAGAGTATCATCCCAATTTTTCGGAAATAATTTCTATACTTAAAGGCTGAACGGTTGCCATTTTACAGACTCAGACAGAGGTCGTCCAGACTTTTTGGTTAACATTTGTTAACATGTAAATTTATCAGACCATTTGTCACGTATTTTAAGTGGGTGATGAGATAATTCAACAATATTTGCCGATATCTTTCACATTATCCATCTACAGCAGGCCTGCACAACTCAAAATGAAAGGCGGGCTGTAATACTTTACGAACAACTTGTGCGGGCCGAAAGAAAATAGAACAGGACTTGTGCGGGCCAAAAGAAAATAGGACAGGGAGGAAAGCTATTAAGAAAATGCGGGCCGCAAAATGCGTGCTGGCGGGCCGGATGCGGCCAGCGGGCCATATGTTGTGCAGGCCTGATCTACAGGGACAGCCAGGGTGGGATGTTAACAGCCGGCTGTTGTTTAGCTTGCCGTCGTTTTTCAAAAACCGCTTTTGGTTTTCAACCGATCATCGGTTGTTGCTTATTTTTACAAAGCGTTCCCCAGTGTTCATCATCAAAATGTCAGATTTAAATATTTCATTTGATCAACAAATTAACCCTGACGTTGTTACAGTTTGGTGCCAGGACTTGGACCATTTTACAGCAAGTCACCACCGCAAGACTGTGGCAGAATACCCGTTTGCAAAGACGAAGCGATGACGTATTTGAATCAAAGCCATGCCACAGAGTTCTAACTTTTTTTTGGGGGGGGGGGGGGGAACGCTGGATAAGGTCAGACGCGAAACTGGCAACTGTTTAAGACATTATACCCAATGTGTATTACTTTTTAATGCTTTTAATTTTTAAAGTTCTTTTATTTTTAAACATAAAATCCAGACTTTTAAAAAATAATTTTAACTTTAATAAAAAAAAACAAAAAAAAACTTTTCATCACCAGAGAAAATAGTTAAACCTTGAAATAAGAACGATTCTCTGATTTAAACAAAATCATCTCCAAGGTCTTCCTTGCTCCATTTAACTTCAAGATTCTAAAAATTAAGCAACAAAGTCAAAAGATTAGTTGACTGAAATGGCAACGTTATATTTTGGTTCAACTGTCATTTCAACCAAATTTGTCATTGTTATATTTTGGTTGAAATGTCGCACATACATTTTAACTGTCATTATATTTGGTTGAAATGTCATTGTTGGTATATTTTTGATTAAATGTCATTAAATATATTTTGGTTAAACTGTCATTTTATTTGGTTGAAATGTCATTGTTATATTTTGGTTGAATGTCATCAACATATTTTTGGTTAAACTGTCATCGTTTTATTTTATTATTATTTTTTTTTAATGGCATCATTATATTTTGCCTCAAATGTGATATTTTGGTTGAAGTGTCATAGTTATATGTTGTTGAAACAAAACCTCCATTCCCATAACGTTATGTGTTGTTTTTTCTTCATCTACTTTGGACACTCATCACTCATTTAGAGAAGCAACGCGACCCGCGACCCCCATACATAATTTATAACAAAATTAATAGATGAGGGAAAAAACACGTTCAAAATAAATGGGGTTGTATGACATTTTTTTAATACTTTATTCAGACAACCATTAATAATAATATACATATATAAATAATTTTTTTTTTTTAATTCTTTAAAATCATTTATTTTATTTTGTTTTACAGTTTCACCCGGCGTCCCCCACAGAAAAGCATCCTAGAGTTTCTACATTCTACATCTATGCAAGCAGTGCAGTACAGCAATAATTGAATAACTCACTACAGGTGTGTGTGTCTGCGCGCGTTTGTGGGAGGGGAGGGGGGGTTGTACGTAACTGGCGTCTTGTAAAACATCAACTTTTCGTTTGCCGAAAAAGGCGCCACTTAATCTAAAATGGCTGGACCCTGGTGGGCGGGGGTTCACAGCTCCCCTGGCAACCCTCCTGGTTACGCCGCGTGGAATATTTCCACAATATCAGTTGCGAATGTTATAGGAAGAGAAACCTAAGTTTTTTTTTGGATCCGTCTCATTTGAACTGACCGGTGAAAGGGGAAAGGCGGAATTCAGGATTCGGCGTTGGCACATGAAGCTAAGAAACCTCGGTGGTGTCGTGGAGGGGGGGGGGAGAGAGGGAGAGAGAGAAAGTGGGTGGGGGGAGGGAGGCTTGATTAAACAAAAATAAAAGCTAAAAAGGGAGAAAAATAAACCTCGGTGGTGTCGTGGAGGGGGGGGGGAGAGAGGGAGAGAGAGAAAGGGGGGGGGGGAAGGGAGGCTTGATTAAACAAAAATAAAAGCTAAAAAGGGAGAAAAAAAATCCAATGTTGCCCGCAGCCAAGTGGAGAAGAGAGGCCAGAGGGGGGTTGGGGGTGGAGGGGCGCAATCCTAGGCATTGGCGGCGGGATGCTTGCCGATAGTCGTCTGCTAGTTTTTACAAGTAGAGAGAGAGGAAGAATCTTTGTATAGTAGCCGGTAACAAACTAGGACACAGTGTTGGGGGGAGGGACGCGTTGATAACAAAACTATAACGGTCGGGTCTCGTGCTCTAGGTCAGTCGATGGTTGGTTCAGTTTTCTTTTTGGGAGACGCAGATTTAGTCACTTTTTACACTCTCTAACAAAGCCGCAACATCCCTAGTCAATGAATGGTCAACACCGGTGGTTAAGTTCAGCTGGTCATCAAAGTCGCGGGGCATTACACCATCTTCGAATAATACAGTTGCAATGATGGTTGCAACGAAGACTAATAAAACAGGAGCCAGATGGCTGAGGTTACCAAATTCAAACACGTCCAACAACAAAATGTGTTGCATTAAACAATTACAGTAGAATATTACGATTGATGTACAAACTCCTTGCATTATGAATACAACGGCTGATGCTCAACACAAGACACCAACAACTTTTGTTTCGACCATATTAAGATAGTTTTCAAATGATCGCTACGGAAACCAATGATGTTAGATATCTTTCTTACTATATTATTTTTCAACTATCTTTCTTAATATATTTTTCAACTATCTTTCTTACTATATTTTTCAACTATCTTTCTTAATATATTTTTCAACTATCTTTCTACATATTTCAACTATCTTTCTACATATTTCAACTATCTTTCTACATATTTCAACTATCTTTCTACATATTTCAACTTTCTTTCTACATATTTCAACTATCTTTCCGTATATTTCACTACCATTCGATATATCTCAACTATCTTTCTCCTATATATTTCCACTATCTTTCGATGTATTATTTCCACTATCTTTCTATATTATGCTAAATATTTCCCCGAGCTGTCGATATACGGGTATTTCAACAGAAGATGGAGTTTGCGTTAAACAAGACTATAAAACACGCCCTCCCTCCTAAGTCAATTAACAGTAAAGGCTGTAATCCGGGGTATTAAACGTCTAGAATGACAAGCTCAAATTAAGCCGATAAATGCACAGGTAGACCAGGTACGAGTAGATTGGTGTATGATAACAAGGAAGTAAATTAATAAAAAAAAAACAGCAGGCCATCAATATATACAGCCTAATACTACACCAATAGATACAGCCTACCACAACACCAATAGATACAGCCTACAACTACGCCAGTAGATACAGCCTACCACTACACCAGTAGATACAGCCTACCACTACGCCAGTAGATACAGCCTACCACTACACCAGTAGATACAGCCTACCACTACGCCAGTAGATACAGCCTACCACTACGCCAGTAGATACAGCCTACCACTACACCAGTAGATACAGTCTACCACTACACCAGTAGATAAAGCCTACAACTACGCCAGTAGATACAGCCTACCACTACGCCAGTAGATACAGCCAACCACTACGCCAGTAGATACAGCCTACCACTACGCCAGTAGATACAGACTACTACTACATCAATAAATAAAGACTACCACTACGCCAGTACATACAGACTACTACTACATCAATAGATACAGTCTACTACTACATCAATAGATACAGTCTACAACTACATCAATAGATATAGTCTACTACAACATCAATAGATACAGTCTACTACTACATCAATAGATACAGTCTACTACAACAACATCAATAGATACAGTCTACTACTACTACATCAATAGATACAGTCTACTACTACTACATCAATAGATACAGTCTACTACTACAACATCAATAGATACAGTCTACTACAACTACATCAATAGATACAGTCTACTACTACAACATCAATAGATACAGTCTACTACAACTACATCAATACATACAGTCTCCTACAACATCAATAGATATAGTCTACTACTACTACATCAATACATACAGTCTCCTACAACATCAATAGATATAGTCTACTACTACTACATCAATAGATACAGTCTACTACAACTACATCAATAGATACAGTCTACTACAACTACATCAATAGATACAGTCTACTACAACTACATCAATAGATACAGTCTACTACAACTACATCAATAGATACAGTCTACTACTACAACATCAATAGATACAGTCTACTACAACTACATCAATAGATACAGTCTACTACTACAACATCAATAGATACAGTCTACTACAACTAAATCAATAGATACAGTCTACTACAACTACATCAATAGATACAGTCTACTACTACTACATCAATAGATACAGTCTACTACAACTACATCAATAGATACAGTCTACTACTACTACATCAATAGATACAGTCTACTACTACTACATCAATAGATACAGTCTACTACTACTACATCAATAGATATAGTCTACTACAACATCAATACATATAGTCTACAACTACATCAATAGATACAGTCTACTACAACTACATCAATAGATACAGTCTACTACAACTACATCAATAGATACAGTCTACTACTACTACATCAATAGATACAGTCTACTACTACTACATCAATAGATACAGTCTACTACTACAACATCAATAGATACAGTCTACTACTACTACATCAATAGATGCAGTCTACTACTACAACATCAATAGATGCAGTCTACTACTACAACATCAATAGATACAGTCTACTACTACAACATCAATAGATACAGTCTACTACTACAACATCAATAGATACAGTCTACTACTACAACATCAGTGTTCTTCAATCTTTTGACACCCGCCTGACGCTGAACATATCAATAAGTTGTTTGGTGGAGTTTTGTCGGACCGCTAGGGCGTAAATACAAACACTATTTTATTCAGTATTTATTTGATTTTAAAACATTGGTAACATACCGTAGTATCTAAAAATGAGCCCCCACCTAAAAAAAATATCGATATTTACAGTGAAAGTTTCACAAGCTACTATGATCGAAACGTGTTGAATTTAGGAGACAGGACGAGCATCCGCGCCTGGTCTTAAGTCATTGCCAGCACAGAAGCAAGAAAATAAATAAAGTTTATATATGTTTGCCGGAAACTTCTAATAAAGTAAACTTATTACATTCTACGTGATAGCTGAAAACTTCAAATCAAGTAACCTCGTTACATTCTACGTGATAGCTGAAAACTTCCAATACATTTAACTGATTACGTTCTTCATGATTGCCTACACAATAGTTTCTGTAATTTCTTGTACTTAGCGATGTCTAGTACATCTAGTTCCCAGATACTCACATGTTACTGCACAAGTCAGGTCAAATTAGTATTCTATTCAGAAGGACGCGGTCAATCACACAAAGCATCGACAGACTTCCTGATTGACCAACTTGTCCCCTGATGAATGTCACCCGATTAACTTATACCAAATAACTCTTATGTTTGAGAAACCTTGCAAAGCGATTCCTAAACTTGAGCTATAAATGGACCACATTTTTAAGTCTTCAAAGTTTTATAAGACTTTAGATGCAATTGTGCGCGTTTGTGAGTGGCCCTCAGGGTGCGGGGGGGGGGGGGGGGGTGAAAAAANGACCTGGTCAAGATCGTTAGGTGGAGATGGGTAACGTATAAGTGGTAAGTAAGCTAAGTTAGTCTGACGTCAGAGATGGACCTGGTCAAGATCGTTAGGTGGAGATGGGTAACGTATAAGTGGTAAGTAAGCTAAGTTAGTCTGACGTCAGAGATGGACCTGGTCAAGATCGTTAGGTGGAGATGGGTAACGTATAAGTGGTAAGTAAGCTAAGTTAGTCTGACGTCAGAGATGGACCTGGTCAAGATCGTTAGGTGGAGATGGGTAACGTATAAGTGGTAAGTAAGCTAAGTTAGTCTGACGTCAGAGATGGACCTGGTCAAGATCGTTAGGTGGAGATGGGTAACGTATAAGTGGTAAGTAAGCTAAGTTAGTCTGACGTCAGAGATGGACCTGGTCAAGATCGTTAGGTGGAGATGGGTAACGTATAAGTGGTAAGTAAGCTAAGTTAGTCTGACGTCAGAGATGGACCTGGTCAAGATCGTTAGGTGGAGATGGGTAACGTATAAGTGGTAAGTAAGCTAAGTTAGTCTGACGTCAGAGATGGACCTGGTCAAGATCGTTAGGTGGAGGTGGGTAACGTATAAGTGGTAAGCTAAGTTAGTCTGACGTCAGAGATGGACCTGGTCAAGATCGTTAGGTGGAGATTGGAGTTTGGCGTCAAGGAATTGGGTGTAACTAGGGTGACCATCGTCACGGAAACAGGTGTCAGGTATAAAAATGACGATTCCAAGCGAAAGTATTTATTTTAAACGAAAATGCTGGTGGGCCATCCTAAAGATTCGACGGACATCACAGTCTACCCTACCGTGCAAAATAAAAATTTAAAAAAATAAACTTGAAAATAATGTTACGTAGGTAGCTTAGATTCAAGATTAGCAACCCGGCACTACTATATATTAGTAGCTGTGTTAAACACAGTAACCTCTGACCTCGGCGACTTAGCAAATGATACATCTCCGTTGCATTACTAGTCTACAACTAATGAGCACAGTACATACAAACCGTTGACACGGGACAAGGGCCTTGTTGTAATCGTGTGATTTGGTTTAGTGGAAGGTTTAAGTGATGAAAAGAGCACCAGGTTAAAAGCGTGTGTGTGTGGAGCTAGCGGGCCAACTGTACATGCTTTCATTTAAGACAACGTCAATCAAACTCGGGAAGTGTGGTAAGTGTGTGTGTGTGTGTGGGGGGGGGGGTTGTTCTGTACTGGTCATTATAAATGTAAACTTGGAATATCCAAGCAAACAGATTCACACACACGAGAATCAACCCTAACTCACGACTAACAATCAATACGGACAGACAACTAAATGATATTGAAAGCACGACCAAATGTACATGAATTCATTCACATGTCACCATTGATATATACCTATATATATGTGTATGCATCCGTTCCCGAGTTAAAATTATATATATATATATATATGCTTTCCCTATTATATTATTATTAATAGACCCTACATTTACATATTTTATTTTCGACCGCCACTTGTCACTTATGCCATCAATAATTTGAACCATATATTACTAATGCAGGTAATATTCACCTATGCCTTCAATAATTTGAACAATTTATTACTAATACAGGGAACAAAGGACTTGAACTCCTTAGGAATGAAGGTGTGTCACTTTATGCATCATGACCAAGGTAAGTTCAACGAGCCCCCCATCTACCTGTACACGTACAGCTTATAACACCTATAATCCACCAACGGTTTGCCTTCACAGGTTGTATGCCTTGATCCCCTGGCTTGTTTCAAAATCACACACACACACACACACCGCCAGTATCTACTGTTGTCCCAGTTTTTTTAGTTCTCAGGGAAAGCCGAACTGCCTGGTTCAAAAAGTTCTTTATTCTACCTTCCCACACTGTACACGTGTTTTTACACATTCATTGTGCCAATTACAGTCCCGACTCTTTCTAAAGCACTGGGTTAAAAGTGATTAGGACTAATATTACTTCATTTTCTAATGTACTTGAGTTGATATAGATATTTCATAACGCTTTATTCCAATTCAGAATCATAATGTCATAAGTACCCATAGAAAAGTTTAATTCAGGGGAATACCTTAATGTAAATCTTGAAGTCAGATTACTTATTTCAACATTAGGATACTGAAAATATGTTTGAATGATATACTTTTATTATGTGACATACATGTTCTTAATTGTCCACCTCAACCAAATGCTGATATTTTTAATGCTCCTCACAGATTGGGTCAGGGATCGAGCTCTTCCACTGGCCGTATCTTTAATTAAAACTTTCAGGTTTTAGTTTTTATTATTTCTTTCTACTTGCAAACCCATGGGGGTTCCTACTTGGGTTCATAGTGTAATAATGTGTTGCCACACCCTGACCCTCCCGTCCTTTGGTGGATTCAGTCCTACTGTAAGGGATCATCTGAGTTGATGACACAGTTACAGCTACCGTAGGCTGAGGCGGTTTGGGGGGGGGGGGTTAGTTATTTTTAAAAAGCAACAACCCTAACCTTTTGCATACAGTAACCATCAGACCTAACTCCTCCCGTCCTTTGGTGGATTCAGTCCAAATGTAAGGGATTATTTGAGTTGATTACACCATTACAGCCACCGTAGGCTGAGGGGGTTTGGGGGGGGGGGGGTTAGTTAATTTTAAAAAGCAACAACCCTAACCTTTTGCATACAGTAACCATCAGACCTAACCAGTAACTAGGATCTGAGGAAGGGTCAAGGCATTTCTGCAAAGAAAGTCTAAGCGGAAAATACTTTTAAAAATCAGTTATTTGCGCAATGACTTTTAAGAAATTTTTAACAAAAATTGTTTTCTACTTTTAGTGCATTTATTTTACTTTGTCTTCAAAAAATTCTTTTTTGAAAATATTTGTGTATTTATAATATTTGACAGTGAATTAAAGACACTAAAAATATTATTTATTTTTGCTAAAAAGAGCTGTATTTTCACCTAAAACCAAGAGAGACTGGAACTATTTGATAAAACATGTGTAGCAATAATCATTAGGAGGCCCATCGTACTCAATAATATTCTCCAGCATTTTGTAGTGCTGCATCATTGACATAAGAATTATGTCAGGTAAAGAGACTCCTTGCACCTTGACTTCTTATAACAATATTGCAATCTCTAGATGAGACATTAATCTGAGAACTATTCCTGATGAGACTTAGAATGCAAACTGTTTTATCTTGCTACACATTGAGATACATTAGTCATCACCAAAACTCTTTAATACACTTTACAGCAGTAAGTGTTAAGAATATAAGCCACTGTTTTAATGAGGGGTAGCAGCCAAGCCAATTATTATTAAAGACTAGAGGAGCCATAACAGTTTCCATATTCTCATAAGTGACCCTATACTTTGTAGTTAAACACACACAAAAAAGGCACCTGATTTTTTTCCCATAGATTTTGTTTCTATTTAATCAACTGGAGACCTATCCCAACAAAAGCTGATAGAAAACGGCTGGATTAATGGGACTCTTTTTTCTTTGGTGAAAACTGACATCAAAAACTTAAATGTTATTTGTTCAAAATATTTAAAGTTTTAAAATTAAAATACATGTATAATTTACATTTTTAAATGCGTCCATATGCATTGATATGACGATATCCATATATATTTCCTCTGTGTTATCTTTCAATGGCATCCAGATAACTTAATAAGGCAGCCCCCCCCCCCCCTTAAACAAGGTTTAATATTTAATATGAAGATAAAGGGTTTCAGTGCTAACACAAACAATGTGACTACTTACATTGACCACCAGGTTCCTATGGTCACTCTGAGTATTGTTAGTGTCCCTGCTGGCCTTGGACTGCTTGGCAGCTTTCTTTGCCTTACTATCCAGCCAACGCTGTCGAAGCTGTAGAGTCTCTTGCTTCTGATGCTCTATGATATTTGGCCTTGAGCTGAGATATCGGCTTCCAGATATCGAGTGATGTTGGCGATAGAGTTCTAACCGTCGACGAAGTTTGTCGACTACATCTTTTCTTCTTGGGGCAAAGAAATCCCCCATGCTCGCCACAGGGCCGCACTGTTGGGGGATTTGGGGACGACGAGGTTGAGGGGCGTTTGAGTTGAGGGTGCCAGGTCGATGCTGAGGCAGATCCACTGCCACCGGTAGAGGCTGCTGTTGTTGATGAAAGGTGTGTTGATGGTTTTGTTGGAATAAATGTTGGTGATGGGCAGGGGACAGTGTCGGGTGGGGGACGTGGTGATCCAGTACAGAACTGGATGTGGTCAACTCTGAACAGCTGATACAAATGACAGATTGAGGTCAAGGGTCAAACACAGATCCGGTCAAGCTGTTTACCTAGTATTTTCCATGCACCATCATCAGAAACCAGAATCATTTATTATCCGCCTCCTGGATCCACAGACATGAGAAGTAAACACATGACACTTCTGGAATTGATAAGGAAGTCCCACTTGTAGCGTGTAACATGATACTTGTAACTTATCTATTCATCACTGCAATACCCTTGTCATATTTAATATTTAAAAAGGTAATCCAATCTAACAAGTTACAACACAATTTTTGTTTTAACAGTCACCTGCAAAGTGACACTGTCATCAATGTTATGATTGCTCAATTCCTGGAAAACCAATCTCAATTCCTGGAAAACCAATACCCGGTACCAATAAAGGTGCTGGAAGATGCCTAGGACCTTGTCTCACATCACTTCACGCCCTGGGTTTGAAAGAGTGGGTAAATAAAAAAATTAGTCCTACTTGGAAAATAATGATTCCCTAAGCTGGCACCAACATTTGCAAGCTGCAATAGATCTATCTGGTGAACGACAATAGCATAAATAATATGATATACCTTTATGAAATGTTTTCATAACTGTAGAAAAATTAAATTAGGACTAGAGTCTAAAATAAGTTATAAATAAACCTTTGGTGACTTTTTATGTCATGATTAAGAGTATTTAGGCCTGAAGCCTGATATTATATATCCCAACTTTCAAATGCAATTAATTAAAATTATTTAAATACCCCGATCTATCATCAACAGTGCTATTTTGTCAAATCAAACTAAATCTAAATTAAAAGGCCTCAATTAATTGTGATGATGTGAAATATATTTTGAAAATTTTCAAAGAATTTGGGAATGCACACATAAGTGATCATATTATTCCTATGATATGCTATTTAAAATTATATAGACCCAGCCTATTAGACTTAGACACATTATTATATTAATGCCTTATTTAGTAAAGTTGTCACAACTTATTTCATCAGGTTTTTTTAAATTTTAATTAATAAAAATTAAACTTAATTTGCTTAAGCCTGCAACTAATAAATTATTTTCTAAAGCAAAAATTGAAAAATGACCTAACCAAAAGAGCTTTTTAAGTCTGCTATACTTATTTTTATTATATTTAGGCCCTAAACAACAAAATTAGAAAATCTAATAGAAAATCAAATAACAATATTGATTAGGACAACTACAATTGGGCCCATATAAAATTATCATAATCATGTCATATAATATCACATATATTATTAATAATTAATAGGCAGTGTCTACACGTCCGGCGCGCCGGACGTCTATCTCCCGCACTATGTGTCCGGCAACCAAGTCACATGACCGCCGTAACAAAGTGGCGAGAGATATCGTGTCGGTCAGCCTTGTCACGTGACTGCGAATAGTTCAAAACTATTGTTAATTTTAAAATCTATTTCTCTACCAAGTAATGTACTGAGTATCTTGAATGCAAATAATAGAAAAAGAAACTTAAGTGAAAGTGGCTTGTAAACATTTTTGTTTAGTTTGTTATTTTTTGTGTACCAGTAATCCATAAAATAAATTAGGGGCCAGTGTGGCAACCAATAAAAGTTAAAGATTTCATTTTAAATTATTTCAATTGCTACAAAATATTTAAAAACTTCTCATGAAACTACTGTTGCTGAGGAACATGATAATATAAATATACCGGTATACAAAATATTTTAATTAAAATGGGAAGAAAAAAAACAACCTATCCCCGGTATAGATCCTCAAACATTCCTATCGTCAAGCAACCACTCTACCACAAGACCAGACAAGATGTACTAAATCGTACTTCGTTTGGAATTATAAAAACTACTAGCCGTCCGGCCATGTCCGGCGGTCACGTGACAAGTCGCCGGACGTGTATCTTGCGCACTACACGTCCGGCGCGCCGGACGTGTAGACACTTCGTAATTAATAATATGACCAAGCCAAGCAAAAACAACACCAGCACCTCAGGCCTTGTGATTTCTTCCTGCGAAGTCTACACCATCATCCCATTTTGACAGCCAGATGCCATTAAAATAATAATAATATTTATCGGTTTGTTTTTGCTGTATAGTGAGCTAACTTTTTTTATATTGAATATATTGTCCTAGACCAGAGCACAATTTCTACTTTAAATTCCTCATTGCCTCATATTTAATTATGCCATTATACTTATACTCCATAATCTCCCTTAGCATAGTTTCATATTAGTATGACTATGTTGTATATTATAAATAGGTCTATAGACTGCTATTGACTATTGCAACTGGGGCTTAAAATTTCTTAAAATGCAAAATATAGTCTAATCCTAGTGCCTCTGCCTCTAGCCTATATAAACTTATATAATATAAATGTATACTCTATCAGGCCTAAATCTAAATAAATAAGCAGTATCACTCACTGAAAGTCTAGTTAAGTCGAAGGATACATTAAATTTATTAAATCTTCTGAATAATGATTTATTTACAAAATTGCTGGTCACATAAAAGGCCCACTCTCACTCAGGATTAGGACAACGAATCCAATGATGCAATTATGGATAGGCTTCTCATTTGATTACATTTGTCATTTGTTAATTGTTGCATGATAGGCCTACTGAACACTAATATTACACTGCAACTACACAAACTGTAACAGTATAATAACACAAGGGCCCACAAGGCAAAACGTGAGCCGACTAGACATGACCTGTGCAATACTACATGGCAAGTCAGCAGTCGGTGAACAATGAGGTTTGTTTGTTTACAACCCAACCGACATTTGCATCCTCCAAAGTAAGCCCAGCAACTATAAAATTAAACCGCAAGGATTTTTCAAAATATTTATGATACGTTACCAACCAGTTAAAAAGCTTAAATCACAACAAAGAATAAGTGTAGCTCTAGTTACCGAAATGTAAGCGTCACATCCCCCCTCACACAGAATAATAAAATTAGCCTTAGCTACGCTGATGCGACACACCAAGCCTAAACACTACACAAAGTCGATCTATCCAAACACCCCGTTTGCTGTGGTGTGTGCAGGAGGGGATAGCCCCCGAACTCTAAGCCCGACCTCTCACTTGGCGCTAACATGACTGAAATACGCACTCCTGTCCCCTCGATTTCGCCTTAGTCGAAGCGGCCTTTCACCCACTCTCGCATAGTAGACCGATCGAGCGCCTGCATACTTGACTAAGTTGGGCTGTACCACTATAATCAGAGTAGGGGTGCAAAGCTTTGACAGAGGTCTCTCTTGGTTGGGTATTTTTCCCCCCTTCTCTATAATCAACTTGAGATTTCTTGAGAGTGAGAAAGCAGCGCTATACTATGGTGGACGTATAGGAGGATTTTTCTGGCGCTTTTTCGATTTTTTCTCTTCTATCCATCTCGCTTGGGACAGGTGTCAGCGACAGTACTGAGGCCAAAGTTATTATCGGTGGCCTTCTAGGCACCATAATTATGTGGGATGATGTGGAAGACGAACGAACTAAACTCAAATGAAAGAGAGGGGAAGTGTGGCCACACAAAACTTCTAAAAAAGTTACCTGAATAATGACAGCTCATTATCAGGAATTATCTGGACGACACGCTCCATTTCGTTCTTTCCATTTACTTTCTCTAATTTCACGCATACAATCACTTTTGTGAATGAATTATTGAATAGTATATATTTATTTTTGTAAAAAGACAAGTGTTAAAATTAAAATATGAAGGTAAACTGTAAAAACACATTTGTAGTATGATGATAATTACTGCGCCAAGACTGAATTCTAAGTGAGACAATAATACGGCATTAAATATTAAGGCAGTGGTTGTTGTTTTTTTTCCATTAATAATATTGACATAACCTGAGTGGGAAGGGTTTCGTTTTTGAGATCTGTAAACGTCGAGTCAAAATGCGCTGTTTGAAAAAAAATAAAAAAATAAAATAAAACTAAATAAACTTTATAATTTATTTATTTGATAACCGTAATGTTATTCATCATAACATCCAATAAATATACGTCATCGGTAGGTAGATTCAAGCAGAACTGTATCATGGTTAGCAAGAACCAAGAATCAAACGTGCCAAAGTGTCCTCGTTTTATCGCCATTTTAATGGTTTCTATAGTATAGTAGTTACTTTCCTAATGTCTCATTTTTATTTTAGTTAGTTTACATGTTTTTAATAATTGTAAAGCGCTTAGAGCTTTAAGGTAAGCGCTATATAAAAATGCCTAAATAAATAAACATTCCTACAGAACCAAGAAGTAAACGTTCCCACAGAACCACGAAGTAAGCATTCCTAATGAACCAAGAAGTAAGCATTCCTACAGAACCAAGAAGTAAACATTCCCACAGAACCACGAAGTAAGCATTCCTACAGAACGAAGAAGTAAGCATCCCTACAGAACCAAGAAGTAAGAATTCCCACAGAACCAAGAAGTAAGAATTCCTACAGAACCAAGAAGTAAGCATTCCCACAGAACCAAGAAGTAAGCATTCCCACAGAACCAAGAAGTAAGCATTCCTACAGAATCAAGAAGTAAGCATTCCTACAGAACCAAGAAGTAAGCATTCCTACAGAACCAAGAAGTGCAGCAAATCCCATAAAACCAAGAAGTAAGCATGCCCACTACATAATAAAAAAATATACCTACCCCACCCCCTCGGTAAAGTATTTTACTATAAATTTAAGATCACCTTTAGACACCAAATCCCACCCACACACACCCACTCCAAGGGCCGTATAAATCAAGTTTAAAATCAATTTCTTCGCTTTAAAACAACGATGAGTACAAACAGTTCAGGCAAAATTTAGCCATCTAAAACGCATGCGTTACTCGGCGCATATTTTGATACCGCTACCCACTTCCGGATTTATTTGAATTTTTAATGGATTCGAGTTGTTTTTTTTCTTTCGTTTTTTTGTTTTTTAAATACTCCATTGGCCAAGTACAAACTATAAACTATAAACACACACAAAATACAATCTTTGCTCGCCAGCAAACAAAATGAGGTGGACAGATATACGATGTACAGATACTGTCATTAACTATATCACAATCATCAGAGTTTGTTTGTTAGTCTAAGTCGCCAAAACTCACTAATTTTTTAGAACTGGTGTAATGAACTTATCATCACAGAACATTTTGTCAATTTAGCTGTCTTCAGTTTAAAATGTCGTCTTCATATCCAAAGAAGTTTCTTACATATGGTTATTAAATAATGAAGGTAGGCGGTGACAAATTTGCGCAATTATTTTCGCGGTTTTCGTGGCTAAAATTTATGGTGGGCGCGCAAGAAATTTTTTCTTATCGATGTCTTGTACTTTTTAAAGCCTTTTTTTTAAATATTATCTTCGCATTTATTCGTGAGTGGCTGGATGAGTGGCAGGAACAATCTTCGCACGGCTTATTGACACACTTCCCGTCAACCTATCGAACTGAACCTTGGCATACAGACTCATAGCCGATGACAACACCTTCTATCAAATTTTCACACCCACCACCAAAGCCCAAACATAAGTTTTTTTCCTGTTTTTTTTTCTTCTTTTCTACGGGAACATGGAGGAAAACTCCCGATAACTGCCCTAAATGAGATTCTTACAACACAACTATCGCCAGTGCGTTTGGTGCCTCATATTTTCTTTTGTTTAGTTCTGAAGCAGTTGGTGAAACAAATCTTCGGTGTTAAAGCGGCTGGATCATTAGAGTTTTTAAATAGTTCAGGAGAGCGAAAAAGAAATTGTGCTGTTGCGAGCCCTAAAAAGAAAAGGGGGGAGGGGGGGGGAGCAATAATTAAATTCTTACAAAGTGCATTACCTCTATGCATGTTTTTTTTAATGTTAAGACCCCCCCCCCCCCCTTCCTCCTCATCGCTTGATATTACATTTTATTTATAGAGGATTTATACGGAAAACTCGGTCTGTAGGGTTTGTTTCATTATCAATCAAAAGGTTTTTGAACATTCAACAACTCTTTGTCGTGACGACTGTTGATGAATGTAGTGTAGGGTGACCACACGTCCCGTGAAAACGGGGATGGTCCCGTTTTTACGGGGATGGTCCCGTTTTTTCACGATGGTACCGGGTGTCTCGAAAAAAGTCTCTCGGGACGCCTAAATGTCCCGTTTTTTAAAACCAAACACATTTTTAAATCACTAAAACGTCCTAATTTATAATATAACTTCAAGTAATACTTTGGCTAGCTGTGTAAGCCAGTGACAGTAGTGATGTGGGCTAGCTGTGTAGCCAGTGCTTGCCAGCAGTGATGTGGGCTAGCTGTGTAGCCAGTGCCAGTAGTGATGTGGGCTAGCTGTGTAACCAGTGCCAGTAGTGATGTGGGCTAGCTGTGTAACCAGTGCCAGCAGTGATGTGGGCTAGCTGTGTAACCAGTGCCAGCAGTGATGTGGGCTAGCTGTGTAACCAGTGCCAGTAGTGATGTGGGCTAGCTGTGTAACCAGTGCCAGTAGTGATGTGGGCTAGCTGTGTAACCAGTGCCAGTAGTGATGTGGGCTAGCTGTGTAACCAGTGCCAGTAGTGATGTGGGCTAGCTGTGTAACCGGTGCCAGTAGTGATGTGGGCTAGCTGTGTAACCAGTGCCAGTAGTGATGTGGGCTAGCTGTGTAACCAGTGCCAGTAGTGATGTGGGCTAGCTGTGTAACCAGTGCCTGTAGTGATGTGGGCTAGCTGTGTAACCAGTGCCAGTAGTGATGTGGGCTAGCTGTGTAACCAGTGCCAGTAGTGATGTGGGTTAGCTGTGTAACCAGTGCCAGTAGTGATGTGGGCTAGCTGTGTAACCGGTGCTAGTAGTGATGTGGGCTAGCTGTGTAACCAGTGCCAGTAGTGATGTGGGCTGTGTTACCAGTGTCAGTAGTGATGTGGGCTAGCTGTGTAACCAGTGTCAGTAGTGATGTGGGCTTGCTGTTTAACCAGTGCCAGCAGTGATGTGGGCTAGCAGTGTAACCAGTGCCAGTAGTGATGTGGGCTAGCTGTGTAACCAGTGCCAGTAGTGATGTGGGCTTGCTGTGTAACCAGTGCCAGTAGTGATGTGGGCTTGCTGTGTAACCAGTGCCAGTAGTGATGTGGGCTAGCTGTGTAACCAGTGTCAGTAGTGATGTGGCCTTGCGTGATGGCTGCATTTAATTTTTTGTGTTGTATATGTTGTAAAATATGTATAAATTAATAAGTATTCACTGCACAATGACAAAAGTGAAAGTAAACTTAAAACGATTTCTAGGTCTCAAAATAATTAAAATGAGCATTTTTCAATAAACAGTTTCCGGTGGAGGCCCCAGGAGGGTATCCCCCACCCCTTCCAACCCTCCTTGGGTGTGTCCCGATTTGTCCAGTTCATGATTTGGTCACCCTTATGTAGTGCATTGTGCTGTGATCAACTGTTGAATGAAGACTGGTGATCTGGTGACTAGTGCTCGGATGACTGGTGATTTGGTGACTTGTGCTGAGATAACTGTTGATGTGACCACTGGGTATGTGGTGACTGGTGATGTTGTGTATGGGGATGTTGTGACTGGTTCTGTGGTGACTGGTGATGTTGTGTATGGCGATGTTGTGACTGGTTCTGGGGTGACTGGTGATGCTGTGACTGGTTCTGGGGTGACTGGTGATGTTGTGACTGGTTCTGTGGTGACTGGTGTGGTGACTGGTTCTGTGGTGACTGGTGATGTTGTGACTGGTTCTCTGGTGACTGGTTCTATGGTGACTGGTGATGTTGTGGCTGGTTCTGTGGTGACTGGGGATGTTGTGACTGGTTCTGTGGTGACTGGTTCTGTGGTGACTGGTTCTGTGGTGACTGGTGATGTTGTGGCTGGTTCTGTGGTGACTGGGAATGTGGTGACAGGTTCTGTGGTGACTGGTTCTGTGGTGACTGTGTCTGTGGTGACTGGTTCTGTGGTGACTGGTGATGTTATGACTGGTTCTGGGGTGACTGGTGACGTTGTGTATGGCAATGTTCTGGCTGGTTCTGGGGTGACTGGTGATGTCGTGACTGGTTCTGGGGTGACTGGTGATGTTGTGACTGGTTCTGGGGTGACTGGCCATGTTGTGACTGGTTCTGGGGTGACTGGTGGTGTTGTGACTGGTTCTGGGGTGACTGGGGATGTGGTGATAGGTGCTGTGACGACTTGCGATGTGACGACTGGTGCCCTGACGACTAGTTCTGTCATGACTGGTGCTGTAGTGACTAGTGCTGTTACGATGTGGTGACTGGTAATGAGATGACTGGTAATGTGATGAATGGGGATATGGTGACTCGTGTTGTGGCGATCTGTTGGCGATCCCAACAAAACTAAAGATGAACAACAAAACTAAAGAGGAACAACAAAACTAAAGAGGAACAACAAAACTAAAGAGGAACAACAAAACTAAAGAGGAACAACAAAACTCAAGAGCAACAACAAAACTAAAGAGGAACAACACAACTAAAGAGGAACAACAAAACTAAAGAGGAACAACAAAACTAAAGAGGAACAACAAAACTAAAGAGGAACAACAAAACTAAAGAGGAACAACAAAACTAAAGAGGAACAACAAAACTAAAGGGAAATTAGACAAAATAACTTGAATGAAGAATTTGTTTGTAAACTATGTATATTGTCTTCAGTTGGCGTGGGTGGTGTAGAAGAACTAACAAGTGAGCAGGTGTAGAAGAACTAACAAGTGATTACATGTAGAAGAACTAACAAGTGATTACATGTAGAAGAACTAACAAGTGATTACATGTAGAAGAACTAACAAGTGATTACATGTAGAAGAACTAACAAGTGATTACATGCAGAAGAACTAACAAGTGATATTACATGTAGAAGAACAAACAAGTGATTACATGTATAAGAACTAAAAAGTGAATACATGTATAAGAACTAACAAGTGAGCAGGTTTAGACGAACTAATAAGTGAGCAGATGTATAAGAACTACCAAGTGAATACATTTATAAGAACTCACAAGTGATTACATGTAGAAGTAGAAGAACTAACAAGTGAGCAGATTTAGACGAACTAACAAGTGAGCAGATGTAGAAGAACTAACAAGTGAGCAGGTTTAGACGAACTAATAAGTGAGCAGATGTAGAAGAACTAACAAGTGAATACATGTATACTAACTAACAAGTGAGCATATGTAGAAGAAACAACAAGTGAGTACATGCAGACGAACTAAAAAGTGAGTGCATGTAGAAGAACTAACAAGTGAGTCTAATCAATCCCTGTGATTTGATAATGACTAAGCAACAGAAAAGCTTCACGAAGGACATCTCTGTAAAATGAACAGGGTATTCTGAGACCATGTCAATCAATCCGGCCATTAGCTTGGTAACCTGCAAAATAATTAAACCTATGCCCCGGCACACGTCGAAGTGACCAGCGCATGAGTTTTTTTTTTTAAAAAAAAAAAAATTAATTTTAATTTGGAACCCCCCCCCCCCCCCCGTAAATGTCGACACGACCAATGCACTTTTACAGTCAATCTTGAACTTGTGGCTCATGTAAACATCTGATGCTGACGTCACCTCACAAGTCAAACTAAACATTTTGTTGTTTTTTTTTTGTTTATACACAACTTTTCATTTTCGTCATTTTCATCGTCTGAATAAGTGAACTCGTGCAACATTCCTGCTGTTTATCAACAGCCAGTCCCCTGACACCAATTATCCCCACGGCACACCTACAGAAGCACGCGTATGGTGCCCGGAAAGACGCCGCCATCATGGCCATCAACTTCCGTATCGACATCACGAAGATGAGCAAACGATCGGTCCGCCATTAATGACTTTATTCCTATTCTGAAAATAAATGTCAGTACCTAATAAAACAGCCCATGTAAATCAAGTTTTTTTTTCTTTTAAATCCTCTATAAAATGTAATACCGTGCAAAAGGGGTTGTGGCTAAAAATTTGACGCAACATTCATACAAGTACAAGTAAAACATTCATACAAGTACAACATGGGCGCCCGCAGAAAACTTTCCAGGGGGGGGGGGCAAAAAATCGATTAACTTTCCAGGGGGGGGGGCAAAAAAAATTTAATAATGTTTTAAAATAGTTTTAATTTTTACAAGTACAAGTAAAACATTCATACAAGTACAACATGGGCGCCCGCAGAAAACTTTCCAGGGGGGGGGGGCAAAAAATCGATTAACTTTCCAGGGGGGGGGCAAAAAAAATTTAATAATGTTTTAATATAGTTTTAATTTACTGTAGCGTACTTTTATGGTGAACGAATGGACAGGACATCAGCTTAGTTACTTTCTCTTTATTTTCTCTTTACTTTAATACACTTTTTGTCTAAAAAAATTTATCCAATCAATCCAGGGGGGGGGGGGCAAGTGCCCCACCTTGCCACTACCTGCGGACGCCCATGAAGTACAAGTAAAACATTCATACAAGTACAAGTAAAACATTCATACAAGTATAAGTAAAACATTCATACAAGTACAAGTAAAGCACTTTATAAGAATACCAATAATTCCCCCCCCCTCCCTCAAGCTCTCAACCGTATATTTTTTTTTCAAGCCTCTGACTCTGATACATTCATATTCTAATGACCCACCCACTTTTACACAGCAGATTTATGTCACCAACTATTTCAGAAAAACAAAAGAAAACATTGCTCACCAAAAGCACCTGTGATATTTAAATAAGAACAAATATATTTATACATAGGCCTATTTATTTATGTATTAAAGAATCTCATTGAGCGCAGCTATCGGGAATTTTATTTCGTGGAATCGGTGTCATCCTATTTCCTTCATCTTCCCCCCCTGACGAAGTGTGACTTTGGGAGTTGGGGGGTGGGCTGAAACGTTGACAGAATGTGCTCTCATCGGTTACCGGAAATTTGATCGAAAGAAATTTCGTCGACGGTAAATTGATCGACGGTAATTTGATTGACCGGAAATTTGGTCGAATCTTTTTTTCAGTTCACACGTTAAGATTTTCGTCAAATTTCTTTTTGAACGCACTGTACTATATAGTAAAACAAAATAATGCGTTCAAAAAGACATTTGAAGCAAAATTTAAACGTAAAAACGGAAAAAAAGATTCGACCATATTTCCGTTCGATCAATTTACCGTCGATCAATTTACCGTCGACGAAATTTCTTTCGATCAATTTTCCGGATACGGCTCTCATCGACAACGAGTCTATGTGCCAAGTTTCAGCTCGATGGCTTGACGGTGGGTCGATTAGCCGCCCCAGGATTTTTGCCTCACACTCACACACCCAGCCAGGAAGATACGCACGAAGAAAAGCGAAGTCGATATAAAGTATGCAAAAAATGAAAAGCAACAGTCATATTTAATTTAAAACAATTAAGTTAGATGCCGACATCTACCGAATGAATCATAGTTTGTTGTTTAGTCACAGCTTGGTGACGATAAGTTATAAGATCTAAAAAAAACAACAATAAAACTAGATAGCTCACTGCAAATACCATTTGCATTTCAAAATGAAAGCTGATACTGATGCAACTAAGATTTAAAAATGCACACCCTTAACTAAAAAAATGTTCAGAAGCTACCCCCCCCCCTGGCATATCATCAGAGCCAGTCAAACGCCACCCGACCGGGGTCGGTCGAGCCTCATAGGTTGAGAGCCACTGCCAATATATGCTTATTATTTAGAGATCACGTAACCGTAGGTGGGGCTACCCTTGTAACGAAACGTGCCGGTCCGGCCTGAGAGTTCAACGGGGTCACGTGTCGTTTGACTCGGGGTCACGGGGTCACCGCGATGAAAACGGTTCTCCGTTAGGGACAACGCTTAGTGTTGAAGTACGTCACCATCCCACCGCCTCGCCAGAGGAGCAGCGGTGTCGTACATGCGCACGTTGACCTTCCCTTGCAACACGTGGGGGGGGGGGGGGGGGGGGGAATAACCCTTTTTGCGTTGAATGTACTGGCCCATCGCGTGCTCGGAAGTGATCGTTACTGATCCAAAATGAAATTCAAACATACCTGAATTGCGCTGCGGCGGTACGGTAGTAGCGTTTGTAACATCGTCTGAACCATTTAGATTTGACAAGATATATACCGGTAATCGAAAAATTTATCTAAAACAAGTACACATGTAATGGGTGGTTCAAGTAGATCGTGTTGTACAAGTATACCGTGTTGCACAAGTATACCGTGTTGCACAAGCGACACGTTGTTATTTTAACGTGCTGCAGTTGGACGAAGCCTGAACTTACTCCCCCTTTTCACCCAAAGTATAATTACGTAACCACACATTTTTTTTTCTTCATTTAAAAAAAAAAAAAATGTCGACTTTTGCGTCCTCTGAAGATGGCGCCCCTGGTCCTCTGAAGATGGCGCCCCTGGAGCCTTTACCCACGCCCTACTTAAAATCGTATTTATTATGTTTTAACTGTTGGTTAATTCCAGTCTAGTGAAATGAACTAGATTCAGGAATGTTCACTATCTATCTTTTTTCTTCTTCCCAGCTCACCAAAGCGATGGAATTCACAGCTTGACCAGCGTGCTCATCCCCACTGCCCCAGCGATTTCCCAAACTAAATGATCACTAATTAAGTCATCACTGTCACTAAAGTAGTTCATTTACTGCTGATTACTACGCCAGAGAAATACTTCAGACGTCTTGTGTTTAAATTGTTATAATTGTAAAATGTTGCCTTGGTTAAAATATGTATTTCTTAACGTGCTGAAAACGAATATACTATGTATAATATAATTCTTTTTTTTTTAAATTCCATTAATTTGTATCAATTAAAACTCTTATTTTTCCTTACCTCATCTTATCTTAGCTTTGTCACTGGCATTAAAAAAATAAGCGTAACGCTTATGGACAATTTTTTGCCTTTCTGATTATTGCGCCGGCTGTAGCCTCTCCCGATTCGCCCACCCGTTTACACGGCCTACGTAAGTTTGGTTTTGTAAACTGGGCAGTAAGATAAAGTAGGAATATAAATAAATAAATATATATCTATCTATATCTATCTATATATCTATATATCTATATCTATCTATATATATCTATATATATCTATATATATCTATATATATCTATATATATCTCTCTATCTATCTATCTATCTATCTATCTATCTATCTATCTATCTATCTATCTATCTATCTATCTATCTATCTATCTATCTATCTATCTATCTATCTATCTATCTATCTATCTATCTATCTATCTATCT
>CAXITT010000311.1:500635-508134 GCA_964033795.1 Lymnaea stagnalis | reverse complement strand
GGGGGGGGGGGGGAGAGATGATTTATTAAAATGGCAGGGTGGATGATTCAAAAGCAAAAAAAAAAAAAAATCCTGACAACTTTATAAACTTCATGCCGACATACATTTTTTTTGTCCCCGTCTTTGTACGGACACACTTTTCCTATAGATCTGTTCAAACTACGGAGCTAAGACATGACAGTGTCTGTATCTTACGGCTATCTCAGAATCATTCTCAAGGTGTGAATAGTATGCCTGTAACGTTATGTCTCATAGGCGCGCACAATGGAATTCCCAGAAGTTAGCAACAATTGGGATTCTTATCAAATGTGTTAATTGAATGCATGTTTTGTCAATAACTTGAGCAGACGGGAAGTCCACACACTGTCGTCGCCATTGCTTGGCGGGTCATTGCTAGCTTCCGTTCATAAATCTACACCCAAAGACGCAGAATCTACAGACATGCAAATGTTCTTTAATTATTATCATCATTATTATTATTAATTATGAAATTTATTTTTTATTTATTATTATTGGTGATGAAGCAACAATGATGCCACATTATTTGATATCCCCACAAAAAAACTTTGAAATTTAAATAATCTACTTTCTTTTCGTGATTCACGCAATTAAATCTTAATGAATTAAAATTAATCTTAATTATAAGTGATGCCAATGACAAATGAAATAATGAATTACGTTCATTCCACCGGAACACTCGTTAGGTTCAAATTTGAGAGAAATTCTCGTTGAGGTTTCAACGACTCCGGCCTAGAAAGCCCCAGTCCGACCTCTAGTTAGTAAGCACACCCCCCCCCCTCAAGGTGGGTGTCATTAAGAGTAACCTAAATTTATTTCAGTGGGACGCGGAGGTGGTTGGTGAAGAGGAGACGGGCTTCCTGTGACGTGGTGATGGATTTGAAAGCTATTGGCGCGGCCTGACACGGTGAGGTGAATGTACACCAACACCCCCACCCCCCCCCCCCCCGGGGGCCAACCAGCAGTGGCTCTCAAACAGGCCAAGCCACGTCTTCAAGTAGCAAAATAAATGATTTTAAATAACCGACGACGCCAGGAGGAAGGGATGGCGTAAGAAGGGGGGGGGGCGGGGGGCGGGGGGCGCGGTTTGGAACAGTCCGCCTCGGGCGCCACTTTTTTTTTCTTTATCATAATTATATGGAGGGGTGGGGTTTTGGCCAAACATTTTCATTGAATGAGGCGGTGTGACACATGTCCCGCGCCAGGGGACACTTACCCTAGCTACGCCACTGCATAGGGCGCCGGGCGACACTTACCCTAGCTACGCCACTGCATAGGGGCAGTCATTTAAGTTATAGACATTTGATACTTATCACTAACATGACGTGTATGAAGTCTCACCTTAATTTACACCCCCACACCACACCCCCACACACTTGTTTACCCCACAGAAAAAGAACACAAAGACGACCCTAGTATCATATGTGTGTGTCATTCCACCTACACGACACCACCTACTATTTCCCCCTGTCCTATAATTAACCTCAGACTTAAATTTAAATGTATAATATAATACTAGCTGGTAACTCGCCACTCCACTGCATTTGAGGATTAGCTACAATTTAGCCTTGGAAAGAAATCGTGTTTTTTTTGTTTTTTTTTTTTTAGAAATAATATAGGTATCCCCCTAAAAAGCACCCCTTTTTCCCCCCACCCCCCCCCCCCCCCCCCCCTTTTTTTTTTTTTTTTTTTTTTTTTTAGTTTCTTCCACAATTTAAAAAAAAAAAAATTGAATTGAATTTGTTTACTTGTCAAACCTTGTAAAGTCCCATTTGTAAAGAAATTATCTAAACGCCAATTTGATGTCTGTGACATTACTGACATGTCAATGTGACTTGTACAGTTTTATGGATATGTGTAGACTGATAAAAAAAAATAATCTCTTTAACTTTAACAGCCACTTCTCACATTGTCATTTCCCGCTGGTGTGGCTACCCATTCTTTCATATATCACACATCACCACCGACACTGTCATATCCAACTAGACTCCCTACTGACGTTCTCATGTCCTACTCGTCTCACTATCGACACTGTCATATCCCACTAGTCTCACGACCAACACGGTCTATACCACTGGTCTCACAACCGGACTTCCGACACTGTCATACCCCACTAGTCTCACTACCAGGACACTGTTGTCCCCCACTAGTCACACCACCAGGGCACTGTTGTCCCCCACTAGTGTCACCACGAGGGCACTGTTGTCCCCCACTAGTCTCACCACCAGGGAACTGTTGTCCCCCACTAGTCTCACATCCAGGGCACTGTTGTCCCCCCACTAGTCTCACCACCAGGCCACTGTTGTCCCCCCACTAGTCTAACTGCACTGTTGTCCCCCACTAGTCTCACCTCCAGGGAACTGTTGTCCCCCCCTAGTCTCACATCCAGGGCACTGTTGTCCCCCCACTAGTCTCACCACCAGGCCACTGTTGTCCCCCCACTAGTCTAACCACCAGGGCACTGTTGTCCCCCACTAGTGTCACCACCAGGGCACTGTTGTCCCCCACTAGTCTCACCACCAGGCCACTGTTGTCCCCCAAACTATTTCTCTATTTTTTGTGTGTGCGTTATTCTAACGCTATAAACAAAATGCCCCTCTTGTTATTGTCCCCGGCTGTCGTCCCCGTGCCGCGCCAGGAAACAATAGGGACATTCTGGGGCTCATTTAGCTGTAATCGGAGTTGCCGGGCCAGCGCGAGCGCCATCTTTAAGGCCACGTTCTCGCCGGCACGTGCCTCGCTGTGTCCAAGACGTGAATGGCAGACGTCCGATAACTTGTCGACCACCTTTTATTGTCCACGCGATTCTCTTAGCCGGACGCGCATTGTCGTCCCCCCCCCCCCCCCCCACTTTTGACGCTGAAAAAAAAAAACTGCATGACCTCGTTACCAGTCTTTCAACCTCACACATGCCACCCAGTGGTTCTCATTTTACCACCTACAAGCCCCCAACACATCATACCGGTACACATAGTCTTTTGCCGATCAAATTTGTAAACATCCTGTTTTAATTCTTTACTCGAAGCTCGTGCTCAAAAGATTATCAATCTTGAGTAACATGTGCCCCAGCTGGGCGTTACTGTCGAGTTGATCCGGAGAGTAAGTATTCTCCAAGGCATAGTCGACCCACATGAAATGGTTGGTCCCAAATCACCGGATTCCTTGAAACCTACGGCTCCTTTCAATCGATCGATCCCATAATAAGATCCCTGACTTAAGTTTAACTAACCAGGGATTCTCATTTGGGCGGAGCAGGGGTTAAATATGCACGTGGGATTGAGAGTGGGAAGATGAGATGAGGGGTCAAGGATAAGAACAGCTGTGGGGGACTTAATGTGAGATAAGGTTGGAGTATTCGGCGTGATTGTGCGGGATAGAATGTGGGGGTAGCTGTGTGAGGTTTGCGTGTGAGGAGAGGGGTGATGTGTGAGGGATGGTGTGTAAAGGGAGGTGTGTGAGGGGTGGTGTGTGAGGGGTGGTGTGTGAGGGGTGGTGTGTGAGGGGCGGTGTGTGAGGGGTGGTGTGTGAGGGGTTGTGTTATAGGGGAGGTGTGTAGGGGTTATGGCGAGTGGCGGTGTGTAGGGAGGTGTGTGATGGGAGGTATATGGGTGGAGGTGTGTGGGAAAGGAGGTTTGTGTATGAGAGGAGGTTTGTAGGAATGGTGTGTGAGAGGAGGTTTGTAGGAATGGTGTGTGAGAGGAGGTGTGTAAGGGGTGTGTATTAGGGGGTCGTGTGAGGGGGTAGACATGGGGCGTGGTGTTAGAGGTGATGTGTGAGGTGTGCGATGGAAGGTGTGAGGGACGGCTGTGAGGGGTGGTGTGTGGGGATGTTGTGTGAAGGACGGAGTTTGTTGACAATAAATCCCGCCATGCCGGCCTGCAGGGTCACACAAGGGCCACGCCAAACAGCTCCGCGGTCCTGCTCGAAAGGTTCTAGCTCGGACGCGATGGTCACTCGTGCTGACCACGTTCCGACACGTGCACCGCTCACAATATGCTTGACCATTTCACAGGAAGGAAGATTAAATCGTGAGCAAATAGAAGCTCAAGCCTGACGATTGTCCTTGCTGGTCAGTTTCTGGAAAGTTCAACGTGAGGTTTCCCCCCAGCTTTCCCCGTTCATTTGTTTAGAAACAGTTACGAGTCTTAGGGCTCAGGGCTCTGGGCTCAGGGCTCTGAGGGCTCTGGGCTCAGGGCTCTGGCTTCAGTCAAGGAAGCAAACATGGATATCATATAGACGGGAACAGGAATCATTGTCTTTGTTTAGTTTTTCTGCCGGAACTTTTCATCATCTGTCATGTTTGGTGAGAGGTGTTCTTCCTTCAGAGATGAATCCTGCATGACTTGGTACTAGGAAATAATCTCTTGCAAACGCCATGTTCTCCCTGGTTTCTGTGTTTACCTAGAATCATCCGCTACAAGCCACTAGCTATGCTCTCCCCTGTCCACCCCCATCAACCAATGGAATACCATCCCCCACCCTTCCATCAAGACCATGCATGCACACCCCCCTTGTCCTTCAACACCATACATGCACACCAAATCCCCCGCTCCCCCCCCCACTCGGCAGTATGTTCAAGCCTCCACAACACTAAGCATATTCTTTAACAGATACTTTCTTATCCCAACCTTAGCCCCATTTTCCCCACATCACCACTCCAGTTACCTAACCCCCCTCCCCTCCCCGGGTCACATACTCAAACCACCATTTAACTCACCCTCAGAGTGGGCAATGTTAGAGTGGGAAATGTGTCTAGGGTGGGAAATGTATACAGAGTGAAAAATGTGCTAAGAGTGGGAAATCTGTCCAGCGTAGAAAAAGTGCTCGGAGAAGTAAATGTTTTTAGAGTGGGAAATGTGTCCAGAGTGGTAAAATTGTACATAGTGGGAAATGTGTCCAGAGTGGTAAAATTGTACATACTGGGAAATGTGTTTATGTGTGAAATGTGCTTCGAGTGGGTAATATGTACACAGTGGCAAATTTATGCAAATAGGGAAAGATTTTAGAGTGTGAATAGTGTGCAGTGGAAAAATGTGTTTCGAGTGGGAAAATGTGTTCAGAGTGGGAATATGTGGGCAGAGTGTGAAAATGTATGCAGTGGGAAAATGTGTGTAGAGTGGGAAATATGTACAGAGTGGCAAATGTGTTTATAGTGGAAAATGTGTGCAGAGTTGGAAAATGTGTGCAGGGTTGGAAAATGTGTGCAGTGGGAAAATGTGTGCAGTGGGAAAACGTGCCCGGATGCAGGAATTCAGGTTAATGATACTGTGAATTCTATTTTATCAGTAACTGCTTACAGATACAACTATTCATAACAGCCATTATCTTTTTATTGGATCCTATTAGTGTCATCTAAAACTTGACTATTATTTTATGTTATTTTAAAAATGAAAATATGCCGTCTGGCAGTTGTAACAAGACAATATGCCGCCTGGCAGTTGTGCCATGACAATATGCCGTCTGGCAGATGTAACTTGACAGTATGCCGTCTGGCAGTTGTGCCACGACAATATGCCGTCTGGCAGTTGTGCCATGACAATATGCCGTCTGGCAGTTGTAACAAGACAATATGCAGTCTGGCATTTGTACCATGACAATATGCCGTCTGGCAGTTGTACCATGACAATATGCCGTCTTGCCGTTGTAACAAGACAATATGCCGCCTGGCAGTTGTACCATGACAATATGCCGTCTGGTATTTTTTACATGACAATGTGCCGTCTGGCAGTTGTACCATGACAATATGCCGTCTGGCAGTTGTACCATGACAATGTGCCGTCTGCCATTTTTTGCATGACAATATGCCGTCGGGCATTTTTTACATAACAATGTGCCGTCTGGCAGTTGTGCCATGACAATATGCCGTCAGGCAGATGTAACTTGACAATATACTGTCTGGCATTTTTTACATGGCAATGTGCCGTCTGGCAGTTGTAACAAGACAATATGCCGCCTGGCAGTTGTGCCATGACAATATGCCGTCTGGCAGATGTAACTTGACAATATGCCGCCTGGCATTTTTTACATGACAATATGCCGTCTGGCAGTTGTGCCATGACAATACGCCGTCTGGCAGTTGTGCCATGACAATATGCCGTCTGGCAGTTGTAACAAGACAATATGCCGTCTGGCAGTTGTCTCATGACAATATGCCGTCTTGCCGTTGTAACAAGACAATATGCCGTCTGGCAGTTGTAACAAGAAAATATGCCGTCTGGCAGTTGTACCATGACAATATGTCGTCTGGCAGTTGTAACAAGACAATATGCCGTCTGGCAGTTGTACCATGACAATATGCCGTCTGGCAGTTGTAACAAGACAATATGCCGTCTGGCAGTTGTACCATGACAATATGCCGTCTGGCAGTTGTAACAAGACAATATGCCGTCTGGCAGTTGTACCATGACAATATGCCGTCTGGCAGTTGTAACAAGACAATATGCCGTCTGGCAGTTGTACCATGACAATATGCCGTCTGGCAGTTGTAACAAGACAATATGCCGTCTGGCAGTTGTACCATGACAATATGCCGTCTGGCAGTTGTAAAAAGACAATTTTCCGTCTGGCTGTTGTAACAAGACAATTTTCCGTCTGGCAGTTGTAACAAGACAATTTGCCGTCTGGCAGTTGTAACAAGACAATATGCCGTCTGGCAGTGGTAACAAGACAATATGCCGTCTGGCAGTTATAACAAGACAATTTGCCGTCTGGCAGTTGTACCTAGACAATATGCCGTCTGGCAGTTGTAACAAGACAATTTGCCGTCTGGCAGTTGTAACAAGACAATATGCCGTCTGGCAGTGGTAACAAGACAATATGCCGTCTGGCAGTCGTATCAAGACAATATGCCATCTAGCAGTTGTGCCATAACAATTTGCTGTCTGGCAGTTGTACCATGATCAAATCCAAAGCCCTTGCCGAATGTCACCGGAAGATGTCACCGGAAGATGTCACTGTCAAGTGTAAACTAAACTTCTTCACACATTATTGTACACAGGAAATCTCCCTTTTATCTTCTGTTTACACAAATAATAATACAGTCGTGCCCATCGTGCCCATCGGTCCAAGCGATTTCTGTGCAAACGAGTAAATATCTGCGTACATGGAAAAATCCGTTGGTGTACAGTGATAGATTAGTTTATGTACATTGATAGATCCCTTGGTGTACATTGGTAGATCAGTTGGTGTACGTTGCTAGATCAGTTGGTGTACGTTGCTAGAGCAGTTGGTGTACATTGGTAGATCAGTTGGTGTACGTTGCTAGAGCAGTTGGTGTACACTGATACACGGCCATGCATGAGGAGTATCTGTGTGTGGACATCTCATCAATCTGTGTACGCTGTTTGGTAATCTCCGAGTTCAGTGATAAATATCTGCGAGTGTACATTCATCATAATAGTTCAATACAGGGGTTCTAAAACATTTGGAGTCGGTACCATTGAAACTTCTCATCGCTGATCACGAGATTTCAAGAACAAAAA
>CAXITT010000311.1:485635-498135 GCA_964033795.1 Lymnaea stagnalis | reverse complement strand
TCACTACAAGTCATATAACAACGCCCAATAAACACCTGTATATCATGGGGACAATTCTGTACAGATCACTACAAGTCATATAACAAGGCCCAATAAACACCTGTATATCATGGGGACAATTCTGTACAGATCACTACAAGTCATATAACAACGCCCAATAAACACCTGTATATCATGGGGACAATTATGTACAGATCACTACAAGTCATATAACAACGCCCAATAAACACCTGTATATCATGGGGACAATTCTGTACAGATCACTACAAGTCATATAACAACGCCCAATAAACACCTGTATATCATGGGGACAATTCTGTACAGATCATTACAAGTCATATAACAACCCAAAATAAACACCTGTATATCATGGGGACAATTCTGTACAGATCACTACAAGTTATATAACAACGCTCAATAAACACCTGTATATCATGGGGACAATTCTGTACAGATCATTACAAGTCATATAACAACCCCCAATAAACACCTGTATCTCATGGGGACAATTCTGTACAGATCACTACAAGTCATATAACAACCCCCAATAAACACCTGTATATCATGGGGACAATTCTGTACAGATCACTACAAGTCATATAACAACGCCCAATAAACACCTGTATATTATGGGGACAATTCTGTACAGATCACTACAAGTCATATAACAACGCTCAATAAACATATGTTAACCGTTTTTACGTATATTGATAATGACTTAAGTAAAGATCGCCCCTCTGTCCTTTTCTCTTTTCATCACCATCTCTTCCTGTTTTCATCACCATCACTTTCTGTTTTCACCATCTCTTCCTGTTTTCATCACCATCACCCTCTCTTTCTGTTTTCATCACCATCACCATCTCTTTCTGTTTTCACCACCATCTCTTTATGTTTTCAACACCATCTCTTTCTGTTTTCACCACCATCTCTTTCTGTTTTCACCACCATCTATTTCTGTTTTCATCACCATTTCTTGTTGTTTTCATCACTCTCTCTTTCTGTTTTCATCACCATCACCACCTCTTCCTGTTTTTACCACCATCTCTTCCTGTTTTCACCACAACCTTTTCCTGTTTTCATCACCATCACCACCTCTTTCTGTTTTCATCACCATCTCTTTCTGTTTTCATCACCATCACCACCTCTTCCTGTTTTCACCACCATCTCTTCCTGTTTTCATCACCTTCTCTCACTGTTTTCACCACCACCTCTTCCTGTTTTCATCACCATCTCTACCTGTTCTCAACAACATTTCTTTCTGTTATTACAATCACCTCTTTCTGAATTTACCACCCTTTCTTTTTCTTACTTTCTTTCTTCATTTCTTTCCTTTGTAATTTTAAGTTGTCAATCCTGATTCTATATTTCTGCCACCATGCTTACATTAAAATCAACCCAGCCACCATTTTCTCTCTTTCTTGAACACAATTGTCTGCCCTTGACCAGGAGACCAGTCGGATATTATCCGACAGCACGGACATGGCGGTGCAAATGTTAGTCTGATAACTTTTGTTACAGGAGAAAAGACCAGAGATTACGTTGACTATGTCCAAGCAAACGCGACCATCTGCCTTGGCGCCATCTGTACAGGAAATATCAGTTGGCATCTACAGAACATGTAAGAGAAAAAATCTAATGGCCACTGTATGAGATGAAAATTAATGATCACTGTATGATATGACATCTAACGACCACTGTATGTTATGACATCTAACGAACTGTATGAGATGACATCTAATGACATGCATTAGATGACATTAAACGACCTGTATGAGATGTCATCTAACGACCACTGTATGGTATGAAATCTAACGACCTGTATGAGATGACATCTAACGACCTGTATGAGATGACATCTAACGACATGCATGATATGACATCTAACGACCACTTTATAAGCTGACATCTAACGACCACTGAATGAGATGACATCTAACAACCACTGTATGAGATGACATCTAACGACTACTGAATGAGATGACATCTAACAACCACTGTATGAGATGACATCTAACGACTACTGAATGAGATGACATCTAACAACCACTGTATGAGATGACATCTAACGACTACTGAATGAGATGACATCTAAGAAGCACTGTATGATATGACATCTAATCACGAGTGTAGTGGAATAATCACGGGTGTAGTGAAATAACCATGGGTGTAGTTCATGAGTGGAGTGGGATAATCACGAGTGAAGTGGAATAATCACGGGTGTATGGGGAATAATCATGGGTGTAGTAAAAAAATCATGGGCGGAGTGGAATAATCATGGGTGCTGTAGAATAATCATGTGTGCAGTGGAATAATCATGGGTGCAGTGGAATAATCATGGGGGTAGTGGCATTATCATGGGTGTATTGGAAGAATAATCATGGGTGCAGTGCAATAATCATGGGGGTAGTGGAATTATCATGTGTGTATTGGAAGAATAATCATGGGTGCAGTGCAATAATAATGGGGGTAGTGGAATAATCATGGGTGTAGTGGAAGAAAATAGAGTCCCAGAAATCGATGTGAATCGAGATTTTTTTTTTTTGGAGACAGCTTCATATCCTCCCGCCCCCCCCCCTCCACAACGTATAGCATGATGATATATTGTATCACAGCGCCCTACAATGACAGGGTGTATTCCAACCAAACGTGTGGGGATGTGCTGACTCTGTTCTCGAAATCAGACCTGACCACCAACTGGTGAAGCCTTTAGCAGCGTTACATTCTGTTGTTATTGTTGAAACAGCGTTAGATTCTGTTGTTACTGTTGAAACAGCGTTACATTCTGTTGTAACTGTTGAAACAGCGTTACATTCTGTTGTTACTGTTGAAACAGCGTTACATTCAGTTGTTACTGTTGAAACAGCGTTACATTCAGTTGTTACTGTTGAAACAGCGTTACATTCAGTTGTTACTGTTGAAACAGCGTTACATTCAGTTGTTACTGTTGAAACAGCGTTACATACTGTTGTTATTGTTGAAACAGCGTTACATTCAGTTGTTACTGTTGAAACAGCGTTACATTCAGTTGTTACTGTTGAAACAGCGTTACATTCAGTTGTTACTGTTGAAACAGCGTTACATTCAGTTGTTACTATTGAAACAGCGTTACATTCTGTTGTTATTGTTGAAACAGCGTTACATTCTGTTGTTACTGTTGAAACAGCGTTACATTCAGTTGTTATTGTTGAAACAGCGTTAGATTATGTTGTTGTTGTTGAAACAGCGTTAGATTATGTTGTTATTGTTGAAACAGCGTTAGATTCAGTTTTTACTGTTGAAACAGCGTTACATTCTGTTGTTATTGTTGAAACAGCGTTAGATTCTGTTGTTATGTTGAAACAGCGTTAGATTCAGTTGTTACTGTTGAAACAGCGTTACATTCTGTTGTTACTGTTGAAACAGTGTTAGATTCTGTTGTTATTGTTGAAACAGCGTTACATTCTATTGTTATTGTTGAAACAGCGTTACATTCTGTTGTTATTGTTGAAACAGCGTTAGATTCAGTTGTTATGTAGAAACAGCGTTAGATTCGGTTGTTATTGTTGAAACTGCGTTAGATTCAGTTGTTATGTAGAAACAGCGTTAGAGGGCGGGCAAGGGAGTCGGGACCCTACTAGCATGTCTCTCCTTAAGATGCCGACATGAGTGAAATCTTAGCCTGCTCTGATCGAGGCGGGGAGACGAGCAAGTCCTCTAGCACACCCCCCCCCATCCCAGTCCACCCACACCACCCACCGCCCCCTTGCCAATATTATTAAAAAGTTTCACAGACACTTTTATCTAAATCGATCTTGGGGAATCCAAGCCCGTCTAGGACGAGAATTGACCAATCTATCACCGTAGTAATTATGGCCTAGCATCGGACCCGTATGGGCCTCACACGCGAGTTATGGTGAGTGTAGTGAGTGAGCGGTGTCTCCATGCTACAACTCCATGGTCTTCTGTGTATGGTCAATGTTCTATGTACAATCCATGTTCTGTGTATAGTCCATGTTATGTGTATAGTCCATGTTCTGTGTACAGTCCATGTTCTGTGTATAGTCCATGTTATGTGTATAGTCCATGTTCAGTGTGTAGTCCATGTTCTGTGTGTAGTTTATATTCTGTGTACAGTCCATGTTATGAATAGTCCATGTTCTGTGTATAATCTATGTTCTGTGTATAGTCCATGTTCAGTGTGTAGTCAATGATCAGTGTGTAGTCCATGTTCTCTTTACAGTCCATGTTCTATGTAAAGTACATGTTCTGTTTATAGTCAATGTTATGTGGATAGTCCATGTTCTCTTTACAGTCCATGTTCTGTGTACAGTCCATGTTCTGTGTACGGTCCATGTTCTGTGTACAGTCCATGTTCTGGGTACAGTCCATGTTCTGATTATAGTCCATGTTCTGTGTATAGTCCATGTTCTGTGTTAGTCCATGCACTGTTTATAGTCCATGTTCTGTGACAGTCCATGTTCTGTGTTAGTACATGTTCTGTGTATAGTCCATGCTCTGTATATAGTCAATGTTCTGCGTACAGTCTATGTTCTGTTTATATTCCATGTTCTTTGTATAGTCCATGTTCTGTGTACAGTCCATGTGCTGTGTACAGGCCATGTTCTGTGTACAGTCCATGTTCTGTGTACAGTCCATGTTCTGTGTACAGTCCATGTTCTGCGTACAGTCTATGTTATGTGTATAGTCTATGTTCTGTGTATAGCCCATGTGCTTTGTATAGTCCATGTTCTGTGTACAGTCCATGTGCTGTGCACAGTCCATGTTCTGCGTACAGTCCATGTTCTGCGTACAGTCCATGTTCTGTTGTATAGTCCATGTTCTGCTTATAGTCAATGTTCTGTGGATAGTCCATGTTCTGTGTACAGTCCACGTTCTGTGTACAGTCCAGGTTCTGCGTACAGTCTATGTTCTGTGTACTGTCCAAGATCTGAGTACAGTTCATGTTCTGTGCACAGTCCATGTTCTGTGTACAGTCCATGTTCTGTTTATAGTCCATGTTCTGTGTTAGTGGATGTTCTGTGTTAGTCCATGTTCTGTGTATGGTTCATGCTCTGTGTATAGTCCATGCTCTGTGTATAGTCCATGTTCTGTGTGTATTCCATGTTCTGTGTGTAGTCCATGTTCTGCGTACAGTCTTCGTTCTGTTTATAGTCCATGCTCTGTGTATATTCTATGTTCTGTGTGTGGTCCATGTTATGTGTGTAGTCCCTGTTATGTGTATATTCCATGTTCAGAGTATATTCCATGTTCTGTGTGTAGTCCATGTTCTTTGTATAGTCTATGTTCTGTGTATAGTACATGTTCTGTGTATAGTCCATGTTCTGCGTATAGTCTATGTTCTGTGTATGGTACATGTTCTGTGTATAGTCCATGTTCTGTGTATAGTCCATGTTTTCCCTTACTACCTGGACCGTCAAGAAATAAAAGCCATTGAACATGTGAACCAACTCTATTAAATACTCATCGCTTTGTATCTATAGTGTTAACATCTGGATCTGAATAAATTTGGACCTGATCATTTCTGGACCTGACTAAATCTAGCTCTGACTAAATCTGAAACCTAACTAAATTCTGGCCCTGACTAAATCTGGACCTGACTACAATTTGACCTGATTACATTTGGCCCTGACTAAATCTGAACCTGACTACATTTGGCCCTGAATAAATCTGGACCTGACCACAATTGGACCTGACTAAATCTGGACCTGACTGCAATTGGACCTGACTACATTTGGCCCTGACTACAATTGGACCTGACTACAACTGGACCTGACTACAACTGGACCTGACTACATTTGGCCCTGACTAAATATGGACCTGATAACAACTGGACCTGACTACAACTGGACCTTCTACAACTGGACCTGACTACAACTGGACCTGACTACATTTCTATAGCAGAAAAAAACGTACTGTGTTCATTCGTTGGTGTTTTCTCTTCTGCTTACAACTCATCTTAATTAAGTGCACGCATCCCATATTAAATGTCTCACATGCATTACAGATAGGAAACAAAAGCCACTCTTTCTTTCATCCTTGGCATTTCAAAATGTCTCTCACCCCATTCAAAATGTCTCTCACCCCATTCAAAATGTCTCTCACCCCATTCAAAATGTCTCTCACCCCATTCACAAATGTCTCTCACCCCATTCAAAATGTCTCTCACCCAATTCAAAATGTCTCTCACCCTATTCAAAATGTCTCTCACTCCCATTCAAAATGTCTCTCGCCCCATTTAAAATGTCTCTCACCCCATTCAAAATGTCTCTCACCCCATTCACAAATGTCTCTCACCCCATTCAAAATGTCTCTCACCCAATTCAAAATGTCTCTGACCCTATTCAAAATGTCTCTCACCCCATTCAAAATGTCTCTCATCCCATTCAAAATGTCTCTCATCCCATTCAAAATGTCTCTCACCCCATTCAAAATGTCTCTCACCCCATTCAAAATGTCTCTCACCCCATTCAAAATGTCTCTCACCCCATTCAAAATGTCTCTCACCCCATTCAAAATGTCTCTCACCCCATTCAAAATGTCTCTCACCCCATTCAAAATGTCTCTCACCCCATTCAAAATGTCTCTCACCCCATTCAAAATGTCTCTCACCCCATTCAAAATGTCTCTGACCCTATTCAAAATGTCTCTCACCACATTCAAAATGTTTCTCACCCCATTCAAAATTGTCTCTCACCCCATTCAAAATTGTCTCACACCCCTTTTTAAAATTGTCTCTCAACCCGTTTAAAATGTCTCTCCCCCCATTCAAAAATGTCTCACACCCCATTCAAAATTGTCTCTCAACCCGTTTAAATTGTCTCACACCCCATTCAAAATTGTCTCTCAACCCGTTTAAAATGTCTCTCACCCCATTCAAACTTGTCTCACACCCCATTCAAAATTGCCTCTCAACCCGTTTAAAATGTCTCTCACCCCATTCAAAATTGTCTCACACCCCATTCAAAATTGTCTCTCAACCCGTTTAAAATGTCTCTCACCCCATTCAAACTTGTCTCACACCCCTTTCAAAATTGTCTCTCAACCCGTTTAAAATGTCTCTCACCCCATTCAAAATTGTCTCACACCCCTTTCAAAATTGTCTCTCAACCCGTTTAAAATGTCTCTCACCCCATTCAAAATTGTCTCACACCCCATTCAAAATTGTTTCTCAGCCCGTTTAAAATGTCTCTCACCCCATTCAAAATTGTCTCTCACCCCTTTCAAAATTGTCTCTCACCCCATTCAAAATGTCTCTGACCAATTGAAAATGTCTCACACACCATTGTCTTTATTATTTTTCATGTTGGGCATCGATACTTTATGAAATGCTAGTACTTTGTTATCAAATAAACAGTTATATGAATCAAATTGAAATGAAAAGTTTAAATTTTCCCCATTTCTCAGCCGCAACTTGCTTTCAAGAAAAAAACTTCAAATAAAAAGATCTCCGTTTAATCAATGTCCTTTCGAATAAACTTCCGTCAAAATATTGCATCAAACAAATTTCTTTAGTTCACTTTCCGGATACGGAAATCTATTCCCTGCATCACTAGCTACCATCACACTGAGTTAATAATGAAGCGACGTTCATATAGTTTAGACTAGCTACCATCACAATGAGTTAATAATGAAGCGACGTTCGTATAGTTTAGACTAGCTACCATCACAATGAGTTAATAATGAAGCGACGTTCGTATAGTTTAGACTAGCTACCATCACAATGAGTTAATAATGAAGCGACGTTTGTATAGTTTAGACTAGCTACCATTACAATGAGTTACTAATGAAGCGACGTTTGTATAGTTTTGACTAGCTACCATCACAATGAGTTAATAATGAAGCGACGTTTGTATAGTTTTGACTAGCTACCATCACAATGAGTTAATAATGAAGCGACGTTCGTATAGTTTAGACTAGCTACCTTTACAATGAGCTACTAATGAAGCGTCGTTCGTATAGTTTAGACTAGCTATCATCACAATGAGTTACTAAATGAAGGGACATTAGTATAGTTTAGACCAGCTACCATTAAAATGAGTTACTAATGAAGTGACGTTCGTATAATTTAGAATATATATATATAACTACCATTACAATGAGTGTTACTTAATCATGTTTTCTATGCAGTGTTACTAAATCATGTTTTCTATGCAGTGTTATAATCAGTATTATGAATCATGGTGTATAAACAGTGTTAAATGAATCATGGTGTATAAACAGTGTTATATGAATCATGGTGTATAAACAGTGTTATATGAATCATGGTGTATAAACAGTGTTATATGAATCAGGGTGTATAAACAGTGTTATATTAATCATGGTGTATAAACAGTGTTATATGAATCAGGGTGTATAAACAGTGTTATATGAATCATGGTGTATAAACAGTGTTATATTAATCATGGTGTATAAACAGTGTTATATGACTCATGGTGTATAAACAGTGTTATATTAATCATGGTGTATAAACAATGTTATATGAATCATGGTGTATAAACAGTGTTATATGAATCGTGGTGTATAAACAGTGTTATATTAATCATGATGTATAAACAATGCTATATGAATCATGGTGTATAAACAGTGTTATATGAATCATGGTGTATAAACAGTGTTATATGAATCATGGTGTATAAACAGTGTTATATGAATTATGGTGTCTATTTCCTTCAAACACGTTCCTCATCGCGTATTCCGCTCTCGCGAGATTTCTTAAAAATATGACTTCCCGGCCATGATATCAGCGGTTAGTTCCCCTATCCCGCCATATTTGATTGATCAGCGCGAGATGACAGCGAAACGTTAGGAGGATAAAACACAGGAAACTGTGCATACAATCCCAGGGTTGGCCTCTCATGGCCCGGCGACCACATCTGGGAATATGCCGTCATGGCAGCCACGGGTTTGCTGGATTTGTCTAGTTCTATTTCATGGGCTGTCCATCGCTGGTCATCTCTGGCTGTTCAATTCATCCATTGTGGAGAGGAAATGTATCGCCGAGATGATAACGGATATCGGATGTTTTTCAAGTATAAAAAAAGCAGAGGATTAATTACAGTCTCTAGCCCCAAGCCCCTCTTAACACAAAGATAAACTCCGCCATGTAAGAGTATTTCATTTGATGTCACATTTGTACAGACTTAGGGAGCAGAGATCTTTGTGGGCAGAGAATTTGGGAGCAGAGATCTTTGTGGGCAGAGAATTTGTGGGCAGAGAATTTGTGGACACAGAATCTGTGAGCAGAGAATTTGTAGGCAGAGATCTTTGTGGGAATAAAATTTGTGTGCAGGGAATTTGGGAACTTTGGTTTAACTAAACCTTAAAATCAATCAATCCTTGATGTTTCAAAAGTATAAAAATACAAGATTAAAATTGTGTAAATACCAGCATTGAATAAAAAATATTGGCAGCGGTGGGATTTGAACCCACGCCTCCGAAGAGACTGGTGCCTTAAACCAGCGCCTTAGACCGCTCGGCCACGCTACCGTTACACCCACGTGTCTAAAAAAACATAACTGTGAAAATAGTAGATCAAACACTGGCTGCCTGTAAGTGTCTGTACTAGTACTTGCAAATTTTTTTATTTTTTTTGGGAAGCTTTTTTTTTTAGCTTTGGTCTGATTCTTTTTTTTAAATACCGCTCCATTTTAATTGACATGGTAAATTTACTTGAGCCATGTAAGCCTACGCAATTATTCATTTTAAAAATAAGATAGGCTTTATATTTATAGGCTAACATCATTACATAGAAAGTTAGTATCAACATGTTAGTATTTTTAAAGGCTCTACTTAGTACTTACTAATTTTACTACTTATTAATGACTAATGCTAATTATAATTATTAATTCATAGATTATTTGAGTTAATATTATTGTAGCAATACGTGTAACTACGTGGACTTGACATGAGTGATCTGTTTGATTCGATTTATGTCTCAACCTCTCTCATACTTGACTTGTGAATGGCATCATTAGGCTTAGGCCTCGGTAAAAAGATCAACCAGTCAGTAATCTTGTTATTATTTCTATCTGTCACTCTCTCCCTCTATATAATTCATGCTATATTTCTATCTGTCACTCTCTCCCTCTATATAATTCATGCTATATTTCTATCTGTCACTCTCTCCCTCTATATAATTCATGCTATATTTCTATCTGTCACTCTCTCCCTCTATATAATTCATGCTATATTTCTATCTGTCACTCTCTCCCTCTATATAATTCATGCTATATTTCTATCACTCTTTTCCCTCTCTTATAATTTATCTATGCGCCACGTCTTTCATTCCGCCTCTTCCACCCTTCCTCTGTCTCCCATTTTCTCTCTCTATCTTATCCCCCCCCTCTCTTCACATCTCTTTCTCTCCCTCTCCCACACACAAACTTTCTCTCTCTCTCTCTCTCTAAATAAATAAATAAAGCATTTTGCTAGTCTTTCAAACTTCAGGTTGAGTCAAGCCGGGTTGAGTCCAGACAGGGTCATGGACAATATATAATTTATATCAAGTCGTTGGAGCATACGAACGATGGAGAAAGATCAACTTTATATACAAAGGATGGATCATGGAGAAATTCTTGTGTCTGTTCGACAGAATATCATTTTTAATTGCTAGTCCCTCATAACCATGAATCTAGATACTCTACAATCATGCATCTAGTGCATCACAATCATCCATCTAGTCTCTCACAATCATTCACCTAGTCCATCACAAACATGCACCTAGTCCATCAAAATCATGCATCTAGTCTCACAATCATGCACCTAGTCACTCAAAATCATGCACCTAGTCACTCAAAATCATGCACCTAGTCCCTAACAACCATGCACCTAGCGCGTCACAATCATGCACCTAGTCACTCAAAATCATGCCCATAGTCCCTAACAATCATGCACCTATCTCGTCAGAATCAAGCACCTAGTGTCTCACAATCAAGCACCTAGTCTCTTACAATCATGCATCTAGCCCCTCAAAATCCCCAACTAGTCCCTCACAGCACCCGTCTAGCCCCTCACAACTCCCACCTAGACCCTCACAACTCCCACCTAGACCCTCACAACTCCCACCTAGACCCTCACAACCCCGTCTAGCCCCTCACAACTCCCACCTAGACCCTCACAACCCCGTCTAGTCCTTCACAACTCCCACCTAGACCCTCACAACCCCGTCTAGTCCTTCACAACTCCCACCTAGACCCTCACAACCCCGTCTAGTCCCTCACAACTCCCACCTAGTCCCTCACAACTCCCACCTAGTCCCTCACAACTCCCACCTAGTCCCTCACAACTACCACCTAGTCCCTCACAACCCCCACCTAGTCCCTCACAACTCCCACCTAGTCCCTCACAACTCCCACCTAGTCCCTCACAACCCCCACCTAGTCCCTCACAACCCCCACCTAGCCCCTCCCAACCCCCACCTAGCCCCTCTAGTCCCCCACACCTCCCCCCTAGTCCCTCCCAACCCCCCCCTAGTCCCTCACAACCCCCCCCTAGTCCCTCACAACTCCCCCCTAGTCCCTCACAACTCCCACCTAGTCCCTCACAACTCCCACCTAGTCCCTCACAACCCCCACCTAGTCCCTCACAACTCCCACCTAGTCCCTCACAACTCCCACCTAGTCCCTCACAACTCCCACATAGACCCTCACAATCCCCACCTAGCCCCTCACAACCCACAACTAGTCCCTCACAACCCCCACCTATAGTCACTCACAACCCTGTCTAGTCCCTCACAACCCACACCTAGCCCTTCACAACCCCCTCCTAGTCCCTCACAACCCTGTCTAGTCCCTCACAACCCACACATAGTCCCTCACAATCCCCACCTAGTCCCTCACAACCCACACTTAGCCCCTCACAACCCCCGTCTAGTCCCTCACAACCCTCACCTAGTCCCTCACAATCCCCACCTAGTCCCTCACAACCCACACCTAGTCACTCACAGCCCCCACCTAGTCCCTAACAACCCACACCTAGTCCCTCACAAACCACACCTAGTATCTCACAACCACTCACTATGTCCTCCCTTTATCCTCCTTAAGACAATGATGTAGATTCGGTCCCTTCTAACGGAATGTAAAGTTGAGGTCAGAGCAGACGTTGAGATTTGTCATAGAGCAGTGGTTCTTAACCTATTATCGTTCATGCATTCCTTTGCCAGTCAGATGACGGCCACGGGCCCCTTTCTCTGCCAGTGGAATGATTGCCACAGACTTAAATTGATATAATTAAACTCAAAAGGACATGTAACCCCAAGGATCCCCATGACACCTGTTCACGGACCACTCCAAGGGTTTTCGGACCAAAAGTCAATAACCCATGCATGGTCACAGAGGTTCCTCCTCCTTGTCTAGTTTAATACTAATGTGTTCTGATATTGTGTTTGCTGTAGTTTCTGTCGGGTGGAGGGCAGTTAGTTGTGCGTGCGCTACTTTTTTATGTGGGGGAAGGGTAGGTGTTTGCTGTTGTTTCTGTTGGCGAGAGGCAGTAGTTTCGGGGGG
>CAXITT010000311.1:429118-457864 GCA_964033795.1 Lymnaea stagnalis | reverse complement strand
TGGGGGTGTGGTGATGGGGGTGTGGTGATGGGGGTGCGGCTGTGGGGGTGTGGTGATGGAGAACGCGCTGGTGGGGGTTGCGCTGGTGGGGGTTGCGGTGGTGGGGGTGCGGTGGTTGGGGTGCGGTGAAGGAGGGTGCGGTGATGGGGGGGGGCTCGGTGGTGTGGGGTTGCGGTGGTGGGGGTGTCGCGGTGGGGGGGCAGGAGAATTAATGTCGGCAGTTGCAAAGGAAGGAAGAATAAATAGCGCAGGAAGAGGAAATTTGGGTTTCTTATGGTTTCTTAGTACATGTTCGCAGTTATAACAGTTAAGAAAATAAACATTGCGATGAGGATAAATAAACAGATAACGTTTTGTTCCATAATTTTAAAAAGCTATATCTATGTCGTTTTTAAGTAGATTTTTATGGGACAAATTTTAAATTTTAACTTTATTATTTATCTGTCTGATTTTATAGGGCCCCCCTAGCTCAGGTATAATTATATCGGTACTGTTATGGAATGGGCCCCCTCGATTAACTTAAAAGAAAAAGGATTATAATTATGTCATTTGTTGAAGATTTTTATCGTATTTGAAAAATAATTTGATAAGTAGTTTTACTCATGTTTCGAGCAGGTTATTAAATTTAATCTAGAATGTTCCAGAAAGTTCTAAATTGTTCCAAAGGGATATATAGTGGGATCTAATGGAATATTGAAATGTCAGACCTGTTTACCCTCAAACTCTTAAAATCGTACAAATATCATCACAAAATCGTTCAATACGTTATATTTATAGTAAAAAAAAACATACAGTATATACAATCTATACACCTCAAAATCGTACATTGTACGCCAAAATCGTAAGAGTAAACAGGTCTGAAATGTTAGTTAGTTCTATTTATTTATATACTGCCACCGGGGTTTACTTTTCTCTCAGTAACACTGAGTAATTTTTTTATATTCGGAATAGAAACAAAGAGTCGGGATCCCATCATAATCTTTATCCAAACGGAATTCCGGGATCGGGATCCTAACTTTGAAGAAGACAACATAAGATTCCCCCCCCCCCCCTTTCCCAATGAATATATCCTTTATTAATTCAGTCACCAAACGTAACTTGTGCCTGAAAATCCAATGACCCGTCACTTTATCCAAACGGAATTCCGGGATCGGGATCCTAACTTTGAAGAAGACAACATAAGATTCCCCCCCCCCCCTTTCCCAATGTATATATCCTTGATTAATTCAGTCACCAAACGTAACTTGTGACTGAAAATCCAATGAACCGTCACAGCAAGAGTGAAAGATAGGCTGAGTCAGGAGTCATTACCTTACATTACAACTTATACAAATGCTAGCCATTATACTCTACTAAAGAAAATAATCAAATCTGAAGTACAAGACCTGTTCAATTATTATTACACGATAATTTCCTTGTAATCTACCCATCACTTTATCATGGGGTGTGGACATTTAATTTAGGTTTAAATTCGATAATGTAATTTGTTCTGTTGATATCACTAACCGTATGAGACTGCCAGTGCTGTTTCATTGGGATTTAGTTGATCGAGCAAAGAGTTATTTAAGGAGAATTGAACTCCCTCCAAATCTTGGCTCAGTTGCAAAGTCGACATTCAGTTTTCAAACAAACCACAGACGCAGCACAGCGACAGATCAATCTGGACAATAAAGTTGACCACTCACTGCTTTGTAAGCGCTATAAAAATGTATCGAAGTATAAAGACTAATTAAAATTAAAGCATGATTTGTTAAAAAAATAAAAATAATTAAAGCAGCGTGATTGTTTGAAGATCACCATGGTAACTGACTAGAGAATAAATTTGATCGAAATAAAATCAATTGATTGTGGATTGATCCACAAAGTATGAAAGGTCAAACAGCATGAAAAATGAGTGCTCCTCAGAGAGACACTACACCTGGAGAATAAAACTATGGGGATAGATACATGCACCAGGAAGAATACAGGGGATAGATATATGCACCAGGAAGAATATAGGGGATAGATATATGCACCAGGAAGAATACAACAATGGGGATAGATACATGCGCCAGGAAGAATACAACTATGGCAATAGATACATGCACCAGGAAGAATACAGGGGATAGATATATGCACCAGGAAGAATACAGGGGATAGATACATGCACCAGGAAGAATACAGGGGATAGATACATGCACCAGGAAGAATACAGGGGATAGATATATGCACCAGGAAGAATACAGGGGATAGATATATGCACCAGGAAGAATACAGGGGATAGATATATGCACCAGGAAGAATACAGGGGATAGATATATGCACCAGGAAGAATACAACAATGGGGATAGATACATGCGCCAGGAAGAATACAACTATGGCGATAGATACATGCGCCAGGAAGAATACAACTATGGGGATAGATATATGCACCAGGAAGAATACAACTATGGGGATAGATACATGCACCAGGAAGAATATAGGGGATAGATACATGCACCAGGAAGAATATAGGGGATAGATACATGCACCAGGAAGAATACAGCAATGGGGATAGATACATGCGCCAGGAAGAATACAACTATGGCGATAGATACATGCACCAGGAAGAACACAACTATGGGGATAGATATATGCACCAGGAAGAATACAACTATGGGGATAGATACATGCACCAGGAAGAATACAACTATGGCGATAGATACATGCACCAGGAAGAATACAACTATGGCGATAGATACATGCACCAGGAAGAATACAACAATGGGGATAAATACATGCACCAGGAAGAATACAACTATGGGGATAGATACATGCACCAGGAAGAATACAACTATGGGGATAGATTCATGCACCAGGAAGAATATAACAATGGGGATAGATACATGCACCAGGAAAACAGAACTAGACATTGACAATGGATCTTATCAATAATTGTAAGAACTGATGCCATATAAGGCTTGGATGCCCCAAGAACACAGAACTAGACACTGGCAGTGGACCGTGGATCTAATCAACAATTGTAAGGACTTGTATGGATAAGACTTGGAAGCATAATCCTTGGAATGTGTTTTGTTTAACATAGTGAAGGTTTGACTGCTCTCGTTTCATGGTGAATGGGGTGTCCTAACTGGTTTATTGGAAGATGACTTTTTGAATCAGAAGTTCATCGACAACTAATCAAGACAAACATCCTAATCCATAGATAGAGGGCTTTGAGAATAAAAACAACAATGGTCTTTTATAAGGGACAATAAAATTAATGATCAATTATTTCCCCTTTATGACCGAGATGTACAGTTTAATGTTACTTGTAACATTTCACAGATAGAGTTTAGGAGCAATAAATATCTATAAAATTGACAGATTTTTTTAAAAAGTGTAGTACCGGTAGTACCAAATACCCGTAACATTGGACAGATTTTTTGTTAAAGTTTAGTAGTACCAAATACCCGTAACATTGGACAGATTTTTTGTTAAAGTTTAGTAGTACCAAATACCTGTAACATTGGACAGATTTTTTTTTAAAGTTTAGTAGTACCAAATACCCGTAACATTGGACAGATTTTTTTTTAAAGTTTAGTAGTACCAAATACCCATAACATTGGACATATTTTTTTAAAAAGTTTAGTATTACCAAATACCCGTAACATTGGTCAGATTTTTTTAAAAAGTTTAGTAGTACCAAATACCCGTAACATTGGACAGATTTTTTTTTAAAGTTTAGTAGTACCAAATACCTGTAACATTGGACAGATTTTTTTTTTAAAGTTTAGTAGTACCAAATACCTGTAACATTGGACAGATTTTTTTTTTAAAGTTTAGTAGTACCAAATACCTGTAACATTGGACAGGTTTTAAAAAAAAGGTTAGGTGTAGCAAATACGTGTAACAGTGCACAGATAAAGTTTAGTAACACAAAATACATGTAACTGCACAAAGATATACGTTTAGCAGTTCAATCATGTGTCAACATTTTTAGGTGAAAAAATGATGCCACTATCCTAGTGGTGAACTAATTTCCGTTCTAAGCACTGTTGTCCTGGACAGTTCATATTGAAAGGTTGTCAGGCAGAGCTTCAAGTAAAAACTTTCAGATAAACTTTTGCTTTAGAAAAAACTGTTAGAAAAACACTTGTAGAATATGGTCTCCCATGACAGTGTAGTTGATTTTGCCTCATCTGTCTCTTGTGACAGTTAAGTATAACTTTGCCTTCCATGGCCAGGAACAAGGCAGCGACTTTTACAGGCTTCAAGTAACCTTCATGTGCTCCATAATTTACCATTAGATGCACACAAACAATGCTTTGTGAGTATTTCACACCATGTGCCAAAGTACTCATACAATTTGGTCTGGCATTTTAAACAATACATCTCTCAAGCCATTCACATCAGACATAAAATACAAAAAGAAATAAACATTTTCAATAAATGAAATTTAATTTGAAAAAAAAAGAACACAAAATAATTTTGTGGGGGCTGTAAGTTTGTCTGAATCTTGTGATGTCACATGAAAGGATTATTCATTAATTGGTGCTACAGTTATTGAAGTTTTCAAAAAAACTGCAAGAGTTGGCCAGAAAAGTTTCTGAAAAGTAAAGAATCTTCCCATTCTTACAAACATACAAGTAATATAATTAATAGAATGCACATTACACTAGAAGAACTGAACTTTTATAACAATTAACTGAACAATTCTATTATTTGCATGAATTATTGAGCTATCCAGTCGAACATCTAGGACTAATATTCAATGGGTCCTTCAATGTCTTTGTGCTCTTCTGTTATTGTGGATCCACATTGTCTTTGTGATCTTCCTTTATTGTGGATCCATCAATGTCTTTGTTCTTTTCTGTTTCAGTTGATCCATCCAAGTCTTTGTTCCTTTCCATATTATTGGATCTGTGAGTGTCTTTCTTCTCTTCTTTTATTATGAGTCTCTCAATGTTTTTGTTCTCTTCTATTATTCTGGATCTGTCGTTGTCTTTGCTCTTTTCTGTTCTTATGGATCCATCATTGTCTTTATGATCTTCATTTATTGTGGATCCATCAATGTCTTTGTACTCTTCTGTTTTAGTAGATCCAAGCATGTCTTTGTTCTCTTCTGTTTTAGTAGATCCATCAAGGTCTTTGTTCTCTTCTTTTAGTAGGAGTCCCTCAATGTCTTTGTTCTCTTCTGATTTATTGGATCCATCATTGTCTTTGTAATCTTCCATTATTGTGGATCCGTCGAAGTCATTGTTCTTTTCTGTTATTTTGTATCTGTCAATGTATTTTTTCTCTTCAATTATTGTGGATCCATCGATGTCCTTTTTCTCATCTATATCATTGGATCTGTCAATGTCTTTGTTCTCTTCTGTTTTTGGTGAACCATTTAAGTCTTTGTTCTCTTCTGTATTAGTGAATCTGTCATTGTCTTTGTGCTCTTCTGTTTTTGGGTAACATTCCAAGTCTTTGTTCTCTTCTGTTTTAGTGGATCTGTCAATGTCTTTGTGCTCTTCTATGTTATTGAATCCAACCAAGTCTTTGTTACCTTCCGTATTATTTGATCCATCCAAGTTTTTGTTATCTTCTGTATTATCTGATCCATCCAAATCTTTTTTCTCTTCTATATTATTCGATCCATCCAAGTCTTTGTTCTCTTCTGTTTTAGTGGCTCCTTCCAAGTCTTTGTTCTCTTCTGTTTTAGTGGATCCTTCCAAGTCTTTGTTCTCTTCCGTTTTAGTGGATCCAACCAAGTCTTTGTTCTCTTCTGTTTTAGTAGATCCTTCCAAGTCTTTGTTCTCTTCTGTTTTAGTGGATCCTTCCAAGTCTTTGTTCTCTTCTGTTTTAGTGGATCCTTCCAAGTCTTTGTTCTCTTCTGTTTTAGTGGATCCTTCCAAGTCTTTGTTCTCTTCTGTTTTAGTGGATCCATCCAAGTCTTTGTTCTCTTCTGTTTTAGTGGATCCTTCCAAGTCTTTGTTCTCTTCTGTTTTAGTGGATCCAACCAAGTCTTTGTTCTCTTCTGTTTTAGTGGATCCTTCCGAGTCTTTGTTTTCTTCTGTTTTAGTGGATCCTTCCAAGTCTTTGTTCTCATCTGTTTTAGTCGATCCATCCAAGTCTTTGTTCTCTTCTGTTTTAGTGGATCCTTCCAAGTCTTTGTTCTCTTCTGTTTTAGTGGATCCAACCAAGTCTTTGTTCTCTTCTGTTTTAGTGGATCCAACCAAGTCTTTGTTCTCTTCTGTTTTAGTGGATCCATCCAAGTCTTTGTTCTCTTCTGTTTTAGTGGATCCTTCCAAGTCTTTGTTCTCTTCTGTTTTAGTGGATCCAACCAAGTCTTTGTTCTCTTCTGTTTTAGTGGATCCAACAAAGTCTTTGTTCTCTTCTGTTTTAGTGGATCCTTCCAAGTCTTTGTTCTCTTCTGTTTTAGTATATCCATCCAAGTCTTTGTTCTCTTCTGTTTTAGTGGATCCTTCCAAGTCTTTGTTCTCTTCTGTTTTAGTGGATCCAACCAAGTCTTTGTTCTCTTCTATTTTAGTGGATACTTCCGAGTCTTTGTTTTCTTCTGTTTTAGTGGATTCATCCAAATCTTTGTTCTCTTCTGTTTTAGTGGATCCAACCAAGTCTTTGTTCTCTTCTGTTTTAGTGGATCCTTCCAAGTCTTTGTTCTCTTCTGTTTTAGTGGATCCTTCCAAGTCTTTGTTTTCTTCTGTTTTAGTGGATCCAACCAAGTCTTTGTTCTCTTCTGTTTTAGTGGATCCATCCAAGTCTTTGTTCTCTTCTGTTTTAGTGGATCCTTCCGAGTCTTTGTTTTCTTCTGTTTGAATGGATCCATCCAAGTCTTTGTTCTCTTCTGTTTTAGTGGATCCAACCAAGTCTTTGTTCTCTTCTGTTTTAGTGGATTCATCCAAATCTTTGTTCTCTTCTGTTTTAGTGGATCCAACAAAGTCTTTGTTCTCTTCTGTTTTAGTGGATCCAACCAAGTCTTTGTTCTCTTCTGTTTTAGTGGATCCTTCCAAGTCTTTGTTCTCTTCTGTTTTAGTGGATCCAACCAAGTCTTTGTTCTCTTCTGTTTCAGTGGATCCTTCCGAGTCTTTGTTCTCTTCTGTTTTAGTGGATCCATCCAAGTCTTTGTTCTCTTCTGTTTTAGTGGTTCCATCCAAGTCTTTGTTCTCTTCTGTTTTAGTGGTTCCATCCAAGTCTTTGTTCTCTTCTGTTTTAGTGGTTCCATCCAAGTCTTTGTTCTCTTCTGTTTTAGTCGATCCATCCAAGTCTTTGTTCTCTTCTGTTTTAGTGGATCCTTCCAAGTCTTTGTTTTCTTCTGTTTTAGTGGATCCAACCAAGTCTTTGTTCTCTTCTGTTTTAGTGGATCCATCCAAGTCTTTGTTCTCTTCTGTTTTAGTGGATCCTTCCGAGTCTTTGTTTTCTTCTGTTTGAATGGATCCATCCAAGTCTTTGTTCTCTTCTGTTTTAGTGGATCCAACCAAGTCTTTGTTCTCTTCTGTTTTAGTGGATTCATCCAAATCTTTGTTCTCTTCTGTTTTAGTGGATCCAACAAAGTCTTTGTTCTCTTCTGTTTTAGTGGATCCAACCAAGTCTTTGTTCTCTTCTGTTTTAGTGGATCCGTCCAAGTCTTTGTTTTCTTCTGTTTTAGTGGATCCATCCAAGTCTTTGTTCTCTTCTGTTTTAGTGGTTCCATCCAAGTCTTTGTTCTCTTCTGTTTTAGTGGATCCATCCAAGTCTTTGTTCTCTTCTGTTTTAGTGGATCCTTCCAAGTCTTTGTTCTCTTCTGTTTTAGTGGTTCCATCCAAGTCTTTGTTTTCTTCTGTTTTAGTGGATCCATCCAAGTCTTTGTTTTCTTCTGTTTTAGTGGATCCATCCAAGTCTATGTTTTCTTCCATTTTAGTGGATCCAACCAAGTCTTTGTTCTCTTCTGTTTTAGTGGATCCAACCAAGTCTTTGTTCTCTTCTGTTTCAGTGGATCCTTCCGAGTCTTTGTTCTCTTCTGTTTTAGTGGTTCCTTCCAAGTCTTTGTTTTCTTCTGTTTTAGTGGATCCATCCAAGTCTTTGTTCTTTTCTGTTTTAGTGGATCCATCCAAGTCTTTGTTCTCTTCTGTTTTAGTGGATCCATCCAAGTCTTTGTTCTCTTCTGTTTTAGTGGATCCATCCAAGTCTTTGTTTTCTTCTGTTTTAGTGGTTCCATCCAAGTCTTTGTTCTCTTCTGTTTTAGTGGATCCATCCAAGTCTTTGTTCTCTTCTGTTTTAGTGGATCCTTCCAAGTCTTTGTTTTCTTCTGTTTTAGTGGATCCATCCAAGTCTTTTTTCTCTTCTGTTTTAGTGGATCCAACCAAGTCTTTGTTCTCTTCTGTTTTAGTGGATTCATCCAAATCTTTGTTTTCTTCTGTTTTAGTGGATCCAACAAAGTCTTTGTTCTCTTCTGTTTTAGTAGATCCAACCAAGTCTTTGTTCTCTTCTGTTTTAGTGGATCCTTCCAAGTCTTTGTTCTCTTCTGTTTTAGTGGATCCTTCCGAGTCTTTGTTTTCTTCTGTTTTAGTGGATCCAACCAAGTCTTTGTTGTCTTCCATTTTAGTGGATCCAACCAAGTCTTTGTTCTCTTCTGTTTTAGTGGATCCAACCAAGTCTTTGTTCTCTTCTGTTTCAGTGGATCCTTCCGAGTCTTTGTTCTCTTCTGTTTTAGTGGATCCTTCCAAGTCTTTGTTCTCTTCTGTTTTAGTGGTTCCATCCAAGTCTTTGTTCTCTTCTGTTTTAGTGGATCCTTCCAAGTCTTTGTTCTCTTCTGTTTTAGTGGATCCTTCCGAGTCTTTGTTTTCTTCTGTTTTAGTGGATCCAACCAAGTCTTTGTTGTCTTCCATTTTAGTGGATCCATCCAAGTCTTTGTTTTCTTCTGTTTTAGTGGATCCATCCAAGTCTATGTTTTCTTCCATTTTAGTGGATCCAACCAAGTCTTTGTTCTCTTCTGTTTTAGTGGATCCAACCAAGTCTTTGTTCTCTTCTGTTTCAGTGGATCCTTCCAAGTCTTTGTTCTTTTCTGTTTTAGTGGATCCTTCCAAGTCTTTGTTCTCTTCTGTTTTAGTGGTTCCATCCAAGTTTTTGTTCTCTTCTGTTTTAGTGGATCCATCCAAGTCTTTGTTCTCTTCTGTTTTAGTGGATCCATCCAAGTCTTTGTTCTCTTCTGTTTTAGTGGATCCAACCAAGTCTTTGTTCTCTTCTGTTTCAGTGGATCCTTCCAAGTCTTTGTTCTCTTCTGTTTTAGTGGATCCAGCCAAGTCTTTGTTCTCTTCTGTTTCAGTGGATCCTTCCAAGTCTTTGTTCTCTTCTGTTTTAGTGGATCCAACCAAGTCTTTGTTCTCTTCTGTTTTAGTGGATCCAACCAAGTCTTTGTTCTCTTCTGTTTCAGTGGATCCTTCCAAGTCTTTGTTCTTTTCTGTTTTAGTGGATCCTTCCAAGTCTTTGTTCTCTTCTGTTTTAGTGGTTCCATCCAAGTCTTTGTTCTCTTCTGTTTTAGTGGATCCATCCAAGTCTTTGTTCTCTTCTGTTTTAGTGGATCCATCCAAGTCTTTGTTCTCTTCTGTTTTAGTGGATCCATCCAAGTCTATGTTTTCTTCCATTTTAGTGGATCCAACCAAGTCTTTGTTCTCTTCTGTTTTAGTGGATCCAACCAAGTCTTTGTTCTCTTCTGTTTCAGTGGATCCTTCCGAGTCTTTGTTCTCTTCTGTTTTAGTGGATCCAACCAAGTCTTTGTTCTCTTCTGTTTTAGTGGATCCAACCAAGTCTTTGTTCTCTTCTGTTTCAGTGGATCCTTCCGAGTCTTTGTTCTCTTCTGTTTTAGTGGATCCTTCCAAGTCTTTGTTTTCTTCTGTTTTAGTGGATCCATCCAAGTCTTTGTTCTTATCTGTTTTAGTGGATCCATCCAAGTCTTTGTTCTCTTCTGTTTTAGTGGATCCATCCAAGTCTTTGTTCTCTTCTGTTTTAGTCGATCCATCCAAGTCTTTTTTTTCTTCTGTTTTAGTGGTTCCATCCAAGTCTTTGTTCTCTTCTGTTTTAGTGGATCCTTCCAAGTCTTTGTTCTCTTCTGTTTTAGTGGATCCATCCAAGTCTTTGTTCTCTTCTGTTTTAGTGGATCCATCCAAGTCTTTGTTCTCTTCTGTTTTAGTGGATCCATCCAAGTCTTTTTTTTCTTCTGTTTTAGTGGTTCCATCCAAGTCTTTGTTCTCTTCTGTTTTAGTGGATCCATCCAATGCCTTCATCTCCTTTGTTTTAGTGGATCCATCTATGTCTTTGTGAACCTCTGTTTTAGCAGATGAGAGTGAATAAATTTGAAACCCTTTGTTGCAGGAGGATTTATTTGTAACATTAAATAGATGGATCTGAGACAAACACAAAAATCACTACATCTTTTGGAATTACAATGGATCTAAACAGGTACATAAAAATAGGGACATTTTGTGTTCAACCACAAGTCTCAGGGACATTTTGTGTTCAACCACCAGTCTCAGAGACATTTTGTGTTCAACCACCAGTCTCAGAGACTTTTTGTGTTCAACCACCAGTCTCAGGGACATTTTGTGTCCAACCACCAGTTTCAGGGACATTTTGTGTTCAGAGACATTTTGTGTTTAATCACCAGTCTCAGGGTTTTGCTTTGAATAATTATTTGGGGTGGGGGAGGGGGCAGCAGTAATAGAAACTGACCTGCAACTGGTGGGTCTCTTTCCTTAATTTTTTACCTTTTTTTTTTTTCATTCTGTTATTTGACAGTGTTTTATTTTTATTCTAAAAATCTTAAAAGGGAAAAAACCATAGGACAACATTCAAAATACTCTAGCAGCACTTCAGGCATTAGTGATGGTCTTGGGGCCATATTTGATGCGTGATGGTCTTGTGACCAAAATTGAAATGTGATGGTAGTGTAGCCACATTAGATATGCGATGGTAGAGATGCCATATTTGATATGTGATGGTCTTGTGGCTGCATTTGGTTTATGATGGTTTTGTGGCCACATTTGATATGTGATGGCCTTGTGGCCCACATTAGACATGTGATGGTCTTGTGGCCACATTAGACATGTGATGGTCTTGGGGCATCATGAGATATGTGATGGTCTTGTGGCTGCATTTGGTATATGATGCTTTTGTGGCCACGTTTGATATCTGATGGTCTTGTGACCACATGAGATATGTGATGGTCTTGTGGCCACATTAGACATGTGATGGTCTTGTGGCATCATGAGATATGTGATGGTCTGTGGCTGCATTTGGTATATGATGGTTTTGTGGCCACATTTGATATGTGATGGTCTTGTGGCCACATTAGACATGTGATGGTCTGGTGGCCAAATTAGACATGTGATGGTCTAGTGGCCACATGAGATATGTGATGGTCTTGTGGCTGCATTTGGTATATGATGGTTTTGTGGCCACATTGGATATGTGATGGTCTTGTGGCAACATTAGATTTGTGATGGTCTTGTGACCAGATGAGATATGTGATGGTCTTGTGGCCACATTTGATATGTGATTTTTTTTGTGGCCACATTTGATATGTGATTGTTTTGTGGCCACTTTTGATAAGTGATAATCTTGTGGCCACATGAGATATGTGATGGTCTTGTGGCCACATTAGACATGTGATGGTCTTGTAGTCACTTTTGATATGTGATGGTCTTGTGGCCACATTAGATATGTGATGGTAGTATGGCCACATTTAATAAATGATGGTCTTGTGGCCACATTAGATATGTGGTGGTCTTGTTGCCACATGAGATATGTGATGGTCTTGTGATATTTGATATGTGATGGTAGTGTGGCCACATTAGATATGTGATGGTAGTGTGGCCACATTAGATATGTGATTATTTCGTTGCCATTCAATAAATAGAACCATGAGTATGTCAGTTTGAACCAACAGTAGAGAAATTCATGGATACACAAGCAAACAATTCCCCTCCCCTCAAACATATCGCCACTTAATTTAACGCACACAATTGTATTTGCTATAATCATTGTTACCTCTAGTCCTCAGCTTGCTTGCTATTGAGGCTATTGTTAATTCAATCTTCTTGTGTAAACTGTTAGGATAGAACAAGAAAACAAATACATTTTTAAGTATTGAGAAAAACATAAAAACAAACTTTTTTCTTTCTTTTTTTTATTTTTTATTTTTTTATATTTTTTTAATAATGCCTTTTTAACCCATCTGGGGCATAGGCGTCCACAAGAATTTTCCACTCATCACGGTCCTGTAATTTCCTTTCCAATTTCTACCAAGTGCATCCCATATTTTTGTGTGTCTGCCTCTAGCTCACGTCTCCATATGTTCTTAGGCCTTCCTCTCTTTCTTTTTCCCTGTGGATTCCATGTTAGGCATTGTCTGGTGGTGCTTTCTGGGGGTTTTCGGAGCGTATGCCCTAACCACCTAATGATATCTTCATCAATGGGCACCAGGTATGTCCTTTCTGGTAGATCTTTGATGGTGATGGTTTTTTGGTCATTTAATGCTCAGGATCTCATAAATGGTTCTAAAGTTCCACATTCCTGTTTGTTTCCTTAGAAAGGAGGGTCTTCGGCTTTGAGGCTTCCAGTATAGCCTGGGTTTGACCAATAGGCTTCATAGCTCTCTTTGGAGCTCTCTTCTCAGGGCTTGGGACTGGCCTTAGCGGAGTTGAAAACAAACTAGCATTCTGGATATCAAAATCTGTATTCACAGCCAAAGTGACACACTCGATATGTCCTCTCTCAGGGGATACAAAGTCAAAGTGATGCACCCAGTATGTCCTCACTAAGGAGATACAGCCCAAGAGACACACCAAAAATCTCCCCAGTCCAGGGATACACAGCCCAAGTGACACACCAAATATTTCCCCCCTCAGGGGATACACAGCCCAAGTGATACACTAAATATGTCCCCACTCAGGGGATACACAGCCCAAGTGATACAAAAAATATGTCCCCACTCAGGAGATACATAGCCCAAGTGATACACCAAATATTTCCCCACTCATAGAATACACAGCCCAAGTGATACACGAAATATGTCCCCACTCAGGGGATACACATTCCTTATGATACACCCAATAGGTTCACACTCAGGGGATAAACATCCCCAAGTGATACATCCAATATGTCATCACTCAGGGGTTACACAAGGCTCACTGCCTTTGAAAGTTGCTTAGGGAAAACCCAATACAAATTGGGTAAAATAAAAAAATTTCATGTTTGACTCAGATGTATTGAGATATCCCAGTGATAAAACATGGCACAGCAAAAAAATGAAGAAACACATCAGACCAATGTCAATACTATCTGAAAAACCCTGCTCTATTAATTAAAATCCTACATCTGCATACAACCATATCAAGTTTAGTAAATGCCGGTATGGTCACCCAAGCTTTTCTCCACATAGGAAACTTACTACGTAATGAAAATTTATCCACCCGAGCCAAAGAGTCCTTTCATTTTCTCAATAAACTGTGTAACTACTCACTCTGCAATGACTTGATGGCATCTAGCATTAGCAACAAAATAAGCTATGTTGGCCACTTCATCAAACTGGTACTAGGATGGCAAAGAAATAGACATTTTAACAAATATAAGCACATGATAAACATGATTGATGGGTTTAAAGCTCTAACAATTACTCTAGGTAAAATTCTGTGAGAATGGCATCATATTTGATTTGCTAACTTTAAAAGTTCTGCAACCATGAATTCAACAGGCTGCATTACTTTGTTTAACAATCAGGACAGCAGAATTATTTTCATCCTTCAAACACCAAGATCAGACTATTTTTTACCCATATAAATTTCTCTTAACAATTGAAGTGTTGTTTTTTTTTAGAATAGGAGTTACATATCTTAGTCTGAGAACTATTGTATTTATTTTCCAAGTAGATAAAAGTGTTCAGGATTTTATATAATGGTGTATTCATGAAGGAGTTTTTATTTCATTTTTAATAAGCATGGAGACGCTAACATACACATCTGTTACATCATCAGGTGTCCTCAGAATAAAATGTGTCTATATGATTTCAGCGTCCCGAACAGCAAAATGGAAAAAAACACATACTTCCTCCTAAAATCTCTAGGTCCCAAATGTTTATGTCAGCAACCTAAAGTTTTTCAATAGTTAAATATTCATGAAAATGTAACCACCCTTTTCCCAGCCACTTACACTTTAGGATTTTCTGTTAAAATGTTCCACACTCTTTAAGCCCACCACTGAACAGTACCTTTGAAAAATGGTTTACCAAGTTTTTTCTTATCATTAAAAATACTATGGTGGTTTTCAATGGTAAAGCTATTGTAAAAAAAAAATTTCTTTTAACAACACCAGAAAGGGCCTCATTTAGCAAATAGAAATGTATAATAAATCCCAATTCATTCAAAATCTGAGCACCAAACAGATATAAAAAAGGTTTTCATCTTTTAGATGGGTTTGCAGCACTGAGCCATTTCCTAAGAATAAGTTATGCTATCCAAGCTTGATTTATATTTATAAACGTACATCTGTTAGAGCTGTGGTTCTCAACCTTCCTAATGCCACAACCCTTTAATACAGTTCCCCGTGTTGTGGCGAGCCCCAGCCACAAAATTATTTTTGTTACTACTTCATAACTGTAGAGCATATGTATTTTCCGATGGTCTTAGGCGAACCGTGGAAAAGGGGTCGCGAGCCACAGGTTGAGAAATGCTGTGTAAGACGGAAGGAATTTTGCCCGGAGCCATCTTTATGTCTGGCGGTATAAACATGCAGAAATTTGTGGTGATCAACACTGTGGTTTTAATGTCTAGCAAAAATATATATAATTTTAAGTATATAATATATGCACATAAACATCCACATATACACATACATGTACACACTCTTTGCCCTTAAAAAATAGATATTATATAAATACCGTGGTTGTGCTTCCTTGCCGACGAAAAACTGCTCTCCCTTCTTCATTTGAATAGATCGGGAAAGCATTGACCACTTTCCCTATGCCTTCATTACTTGGGTCATCATAATCCCAGGGCTTAATATTTATCTCAATAACGTATCTAGAAATACCAATGCCCTGAAAGAATAGCATTTAAATTGTACAATCTTTCAGCAAAGGATCCTCTTAGAACAATAACTTCAACACATAGCCATTTATCAATAAATCAATAGTGTTAATAAAATCAACTTCTTCTGGGGATCCCAGAGTCTACTGCAGCCATCTGTAGGCAATGTGATAACAAAAATACACATTTTATATCTAGCCAAAAATTATTTAAACTAAATAATCTAAGAGTTTTTAAATGTGAGACTTATGATTAAACAACATTCAAATAAAACAAAAAAATAGAAAATAAATGGGAAAAGATCATTTGAAAAAATTTTTTTTATTACCAAGTCTCTTTGTGCTCTGCAGTCCTTCTCACACCAGCAGCCTTCTATCGACCTGAACAAATGTGGAACCCGTGTTAGATCACCATCGTGACAAACTCTGGTGAGAGAAAAATGTGGGTTGGGAGAATAATTTGAGTAAGAGGCAAACACCATCATTTAAAGTTTAATTTCAATTTCAACACCAACAGAGATTTAAAGGGAGCCAACCATCAAACAAAGAATTATCATGATGGTTTTGTTTTCTTTATAACTAAAATTAGTTTTTAACAACAACAAATTTGTCATAAATCAAAAATTGGCTAAACGTCGTACCTTTTCTAAAAACTGTCATTAAAAATCCCCAATTTTTTATTTCAGCACGTAAATAAATATTTTCACCATACAACCTCGTTCAAATACAACAATTTAATCACAAGACATCTTAAGTATTTCTCTAGAGTAAAAATCCTCCCCCTTATACAAAAAAAATTTAACTCCATCAGTGACAATAAGGAAATAATAAGTGATCATTTAGATTTGATAACAGCTGGGGAAGCACAGTGGTAGGTTCTGACAGAATAGGGAACAAAATAATTTTTATAACTTTCTGTCCTAACTTTAAGGAAATGAATTAGCCCTTATCGAGCTGAAACCAGGTAGCTGTGTTGAAGAGGGTATCTTCCAAAATTTCTTGAGTTTTAAAACAGCATTTTTCTTAAAATAGTTCTTCAAATGAAAGTTATTCAGTATGTTTAATACCACTAGCTTTCTTGATTAGTCTATTTAATCTGTGTTTGATGTTGGACAATAAATTCCCACAGCAGAAGGTAATACTTAGGTTCAGTAGGCTTCCAATTGTTGCAACCTTCCAATGTTCCATAAATTATTAGCAGTTCCACTTATTTTAAAGATCAATTATTTCAAAGACATATTTTTTTTTATTATTAACAACACTAGCTAATCAAATGTTGTCTGAATCAACTTGTTGATACTGAATATCAAGTTCTCTCACCTAGCTGTTAGCATGGCAAGTTCATCCCTATCCTTTTCATTAGTGTCTGGTAGTAGCACTGGTACAAATCTCAGTTTGTATCTGTCTGGAGAAACCTTTGGCGTGTATCTAGAGAATAAGTCAGACAGGGCTCCAGAAAAATGGTCTCTCTGGAATAGAAACTAACTAATTAGTTCACACATTTATTTGAATTAAATAGACCTAAGTATAAGTAAATTAGAGTATGAATAAAAATATCTGACAACAGTTCACATTCATGTTAACACTGTATTTGTTCTATACAAATTCCACTACTATAAATAGGCCTACATCAATAAATAAATAAATACAGACAAAAAAAGAGCAGTGAACATTTCTTACTACTGTATATCATCACATATATGTTTACTAACTAAAAGTAATTTAGATCAAAGAAATATCCCCCCTCATTTATTGTAGTATACTGTAGGCTTTTTTGTAGTACATTTGATGTTTCTTGTAATACACTTCATGTCTTGTAGTACATTTCATGTGTCTTGTAGAACCTTTTATGTCTCGTAGAACATTTCATGTGTATTGGGATAAATTTTGTGTCTTGTACTACATTTTATTTTAATATATTTTGTTCTCACTTATCCCCACCATTTTTTGGTGCCAATTGAACACAAACATGTTGAGTTTTTGGTAGAGAAGATATAGTTTAACAGAAAACGGTTGTTACTCTGTTGTTATTTTTTAATATATTTATCATACTTAAATATATATTTTTATTGTTGTTCATCCTTTGAATGTGAAGATGGCAATGGCTAAATTGGACAGTAAATAAGCAGGTGGCTTAGTGAGTCTATCAATGGCGTTTACACTTGTCTGTATGTCAATTATTGCCTTTGACATTTAATAACATAAACTTATTTAGAGAAAAAGATAAAAATTAAGAAAATAATTATGAAGGTTCATGCAAAATCTTATGGAAAATATTTCTAGAGATAATTGAAAAAAATGTTTTTCATCCTTTTTATAAATGATGTTACTTAACACATTTTAGCAATAATGTGGTTTCCCGTCAAAGAGTTTTGAAATTGGGCTGACCAGATGTCAGGGTGATCTGGCCAAAATATATGAATGAAATATAAAGATGTATGATCCTAATGAGTATATTCTATTTTGACAAAGATATGTGAGTAAACTTCAATAGGTAGAAAACAAGTAAAGACACTAAATAAAGTTTCAGAATTTACGGTACAAGAACAGCAACATGTTATTCCAGTATACAGCAGGATTATCCAGAGCTTTGGTGCAGCAGTGAGCCATTCTGGCATGCCTTGCTTGGATAACTTTATTGTGATTGCTGGTTGAGAGATTTACTGCAGAAGTGAGCCCTACTGACAAGTCTAAATTAGACTACTTTATTGTGTTGGCTTGTTGAGAGCCTCGCCACAGATTCAATGGCCATATGCTAATGTAATTCCTGCTGATTCTTTTCCATGCCAACATCAACATGTATTAAATATGCTAAATCTTAATAAAAAAATCTCTAGAAATGTATGCCTTACAAAACACTTCATTCTATTAGAGAAAGTGGCATTTTTGCTTTGCAGCTAATACCAATCCACTTTATGCAAAATTGGGCATGTGATTTATTTATAACAATTTGTTTATCAAATAATATGTGAGACACAGCTAATTTTATACTTTTGCATTTCTCTACACTATTTTAAGGGGGTAGAAATCATTCTAGTTTCTAGCATTACAAAATTTGACAAATTATGTTAATTTTATTAAACACATTTTGCCTATAAGTGCAGACAAAGACTGATGATATTCCTTACTTCGTAATCAAAATTGAGTAATAGAAAAATATTATAATAAATAAAAATGATTTAATTTAACACATTCATGTTGATGTTTTTTCATTTAATCTACTAGCATGATTCAAATCAACAAATAGGCCTATGCAGTGACAAAGAAAGTTCACTTGCTCTTTATAGAATGGAATTGTCAAACCTATAAAATAAATGCATACAAAAAAAAAAAAGAACTGACAAAAATGATCAGTTATGTGAAAAGTAGCCATGATTACTAGCATGATTCAAATCAACAAATAGGCCTATGCAGTGACAAAGAAAGTTCACTTGCTCTTTATAGAATGGAATTGTCAAACCTATAAAATAAATGCATACAAAAAAAAAAAAGGAACTGACAAAAATGATCAGTTATGTGAAAAGTAGCCATGATTATGCTTGGAAATAAATTACATTAATAATAATTTGAACTTACACGTCTTGAAGATTAAAAATGAATAGTTTACTGAACAGGAAACAAAGAAATCTAACTGTAGACTGTAAAACACAGCATCTTGATGAAATGGGTTTGTTTTGTTTTTTTAAAGTTTTCACAAAATGATGTCAATTGGTACAAAAGTATGAGGGTTTGGATAAGCAGCAAGCAATACAAACCTGGTATTGGGTAAACTTAAGCCCTTTAATCTGGCCGTTATCATTTACTCCACAATAAAGTGTTCCACCTAGCTCAGTGTTCAAGAAAGCACACAAGTTTCTACACAGATTCAAGAGAAAAAAATTAAGACATATAATTTGCATTGAAATCTCTTGACATCAATACAGAAATAAAAATATGTTAAGGTTCTGGGAGCCACAGGTAGGAGAGGAATGTTTATATGACACATAAGATTTTTTTTAAAAATGAGATACATCTATTCCTTCAAAGTTCTTCTTGCTGCTCCAGAAATGTGGGCTGCAAACCAAGGCGTAACCTTAAAAATAAACTATACGCCTACTACAAATAAGTTTCTGTGCAGATAACTAATATTTCTTCAAAGAAATTTTACCAATGATTTTAAATCATACTGTTGGTGTTCAACTATTTCATCTTCATATTAATCCCTTTCATGTATAACAACTTGACAATTAAAAAATTGCCAACACTATGAAGAGTAAATGAAAAAAAAAAGCAATGCATGGTCCCTGAATGGCAAATGAGGATAGTTCTTGCACTAAATTAACAAATCAACTAAAAAAAAGAACGAAAAAAAAAAAAAATATATATATATGAACAGATGATAATATAAGATCATAAATCAAACACTAGGGAGAAAAATAAGAGGTTACAGTTTCCCCATAAAAGTGTCTTTTTTGGGCACAATTTGCAATTTCAAGCCACAAAAATATGTTCTGAGCTAAGTCTAATATGAAATTGCAGCCTTTAGGTGTTCTCACCTTACTAACAAGAGGTGGATGGTTGGAAAATTGTTTTTGCATTTATATTTCAATATAAAGGGCAGAGAGGCTACTGCCTAATTTATATCATGATTACTGGCTTAAAGCAACCACTTAAATATATGTCAAGCTTGGAAAACATCTGTAGATATTCCAAGTATAACCAAGTTATGAGCCAACACGGTTTTGTTTTTTAATATTGAGAGAAAAATGTTGAAAAAATTATAAGTTCAATTATTAAATAAGAACTAAAGATTTGTATACTTAAACGACCCTTCCTTATTCTTAGTATTGAAAATGACATGAAATTTTATTTTCCTTTATATGCTGTGGCCCCCGATGTGTCAATAACTACATTAAAAGTTTAATTACCTTGAGACAGATTTGCATTTTGATTGCCCTAGATCATTTTCAATTTTATATCTTGGCAAATCCTCAACACTTAGAAGTTTATGCGCTTTGAACTCATGAGTTTGATCTTCATCACAGGGCATATATTCGAACTTCAGAAAGTACTGGTGTTGCATTTTCTGAAATCATAATAATTTATTATTACACAAATAATTTAATAAGTGGGTTTTAAGAAATTCAAATATAGTCAGAAAGAATTGTGAATAGAATAATCTTATGAATGGATGCTTAAAACAATAGCATTAATTATGTGTTATCATTTGATAGTCAGTAATTAAATTTTAAATACAAACAGGAAACATTTAAGTTTAAGGCTAAGAGTTTAGATTTAGTCTGGAAAAGGATATAATATAACACAGTTTCTTTGATTACTGTGATTGCATCATAGTTTTAATGGAATGATGAAGATTGAAATTTTAATGTTTTATGTGATATTTAAGAAACTTGTTTATGAACTTTTGAAATTTTCACTTGTAATTTGTAGTGTTTCATGAAACACCACAGCTAACAAGGAGATCATTTTAGACATATTTTTAACAGACGTCCTTAACCCTAACGCTTCAAGTAACTTATTTGCCAGTTGGTCCAAAAGTAGGCTTAAAGCTAAGTAACTAAGTAGGTACAATACTGAAATGTAATCTGATTAAAAGTTGGAGAGATGGCACCGCGGTCGCCATCTTGGTTACCGCGACCTGTGAACTTATGTCCTAAATGTATCCCTATACCTAACCTGAACCCTAAATGTATCCCTAAACCTAACCTGAACCCTAAACTTATCCCTAACCTGGGTTTTGACCCTATCGGAACCAGGCTTTTGAGCCATAGGAACCAGGGTTTTGAGCCTATCGGAACCAAGGACAAAACAAGCAAATGACGTCAAGGTGCTATCTCTCCAAATTAGCCCTTGGGGTATATTTTCATAAATATACTTTATTATTTATAAGGTCTTACACTCTTACTCTTATTTAGTTATAGTTGGTTACTTAGTTAGTATTTAGTTTATGTAGGCAATGTAGGGATTTGTATTTGGTCTCGGCCTCCGTGAATGAGCAAAATGTAAACAATATTACAAAATTTATTAAAAATGAAAGCCAATTGTAACTTCAGTTAAATTTTAACTGAATTAATAAACAATAATTTTTACATTAATATCTACGGCTACCGAATTCTTAACAGTGCGATTTTGTTTAAAGTCGTTACAACTTCAGATTCAGTGAGTTAAAGAAGTTGAAGACGACCTCAGCCCCAGCATTTTCAGTTTGTTGACGATTTTCAATCAAATTAAAATAGCAAATAACGTTGCCTCATAACATTATAGGCTTTCTTGAATACATCATACATAAAAATATAGCCATTATAGTTTAATATATTTAATAAAACTAAACTGCTAAATAAATAAGTTTCATTAAATTTTAATATCTACACTTGAGATATCAGTTGGGGTATCTTCGCCTTCCATTGTAATGTTGGATGAGGCCAAGTTGTATTTTTATGTTATTTAAATTATTAAATTTATAATAAAATATAATATAAATCTTAACACATTTTTAAAATAAAATTTAAAAAATTAATGAATGACTAAAAATATATTTTTCATAGTTCAAACAATTATTTGTAGATGCTATTATTTTTTATTTTTTTTTATGAACAGATGAATAGAAATAAAACTTATTTCATATCTGGCTATGACTGTTTCGTTACGTGATATTAAACTGATTGTTCAAAAATACAATTTTGTCTTCAGGTTTTCCTCTACCGCTGGGTTTCTTAATCTTTTAAGATTTATTTTCTAACTGCAAGCCAATGTTCAAGTTCAATGTAAGCTGTGCGTACACAAAAAAGGGGTTGAACACAGCTGAAAAAGATTTGCGCACACAAAGTCACAGAGAAAACAGAAGCGCACAGACTTTTACTTTTTTTTTTAAGATGATGTACTTTACTAGTTCGTAAAATTCTTAAACTTAAATACAATGGCCTGATTGGCAATAGTACCCAATGTTCTGTATTTTTTTTATATAAATTATAACTTTCCGCAAGAATAAAAAAAATTAACACTTTTAAAAAAAAAAATTCTACTGTTAGTCCGTTACTATTCATCATCACATCATCATCGTGTCCCTTAGTCCTTGGACCGTTCGGCGCCACAGATGGGATGAAAACTATCCTCCATTCGTCTCTGTTTTCTGCACTTCGCACAGCGTCTCCTAGTTTTAGTCCCGTCCATTAGCAATTACAATTAGCAAATTTTAAATTTTGATAACTTTTCATAATATTATGGAAAATTAAAAGAGAAGGTGAACTGCAAGTTGTTTTAAAGATGATTGTCTGACAGAAATCGAAATTAATAAAATTATAACGTCAACACAAAATTGTAATGATCCTTTCGAAACAGAGATGGTACTCGAACCGAACACACCAATTCACTCGAACCATTTCTGACTTCCGAACCGAACCCAAACACCACTGACTACCGAACTGAGTACGAACTAATCCGAACGTTTGAAAAATTTTTAGCATCGACACTTACGAATGTGCAACGTCACGACTTTCGCCAGAAATGCTCATTATTAGAAAATCCATTTTGCACAATTAATTTTATGTAATCCAAAATGTTTTTTTTTTTTTTAAACTGTTTTGTCCCCCCCCCCCCCAAAAACAAAAGTTATTGGCATTACTTCGCTAAATATTAACGAACCTAGGTTGTTGAAAGAACTGAAACCCAAATTAAGCAGTTATTAAGTGTTACCGAATCCGAAGTTAAGCTGTTACCAAACCGAACCCGAATTTCTAAAAGGGTTCGATTCCCATCTCTAGTTCGAACTACGCTGAGGGCCTCATTTATGCTAGGTAGCTTGAAGGGAGTCCAAAATGGCTCAAAAGTGAAATGCACCATCTTATACAACAACATTGTGCTGCAAATAGGACAGGTGGGATCTAAATATAAATGATACATGAAAGGAAATTAAAATGCTGTGTTAAGTTAAAACACCCATGGTTATAACTTATAAGAAATTGTGACAGCCTCATTCTGAAGCTGAGTGATAGGTTGCAAGCATTAACATTAATAATGCCATTGCATTGCAAAGTACCACCTCACAAATAAAAAATTGAATGAGCCACAAATTCTTTTTAAACTAGAAGTTCTTAATGATGTGTTTGAAGAGTTTGAATGCCTGTGTAAGGCTTTACAGACAATAGGATTGGCACCAATTGATAGATGCACTGGACATTACAGATGCATAGATACAACAAAAAACAACAACAAAATCCAAATCTTATTACTTTCGCGAAGTTCCTAAATGGATTGAGAAGGTTAAAATATTTAAGGACTATGCAGCAAAGGGGGTTTCAATAGATTCAAAACCTATCTTAGCTTTTATTCACAGTGTCAGTTGTCATTTGAAAAGACAGATTTCCAGAAAATGAAGTTCAAATTTGACGCCCTTTGATGTCAATGTCACAAAGCTGAAATCAGATTGGAAAAGAGGAGGTCTCTTCTTTGTGTAAGAAATATTTTGTTTTGATTTCGGGGCCATAGCCAGCTATTATAATAATACCTTACCTAAGTAAGTTCATGTTTTTATGGTTTCAAAAAAAAGAAGGAAATCAAAATCAGTGAGCAGCTCTCTAGAACTCGTGCACGCTGCTTTTCAGTTTAAAAATTATGCTGATTTGGCAAAGCTGTTGGACATTGGTAGGAAATTCGTGGCATAAATAAAATGAAGATTGTGAAAGAGGGCTCAGCTTAAGAAGTGTAATAATAATCCAGCGTCTTGATTGTGAGAATTAAGAGGAAATCTTCAAAATGATGGCGGAGTTGACTTAAATGGTGTCTAATTAGCATGGGTACAAAACAAAAGACTGAAAGGAGAAGAAGTAGAAGAGAACATACTGAGATTTACAACTTTGAGAAGTACAAAGTATTTTGATGATAATATTTGGAGGAAATGGAGTTATTTTAAATAAATAATGTTTATTTAAAACATTCTAAAGAAGTTAAGTTTTGCAATCAAAGGGAAGTAGCCAGGTAAATAATTGTTATGAAGTGTAATAACAGATTTATTGCCCTTTTATACAGCTTCGGTTTTCCACACACACAAAAATGACTAGTCTAAGCTTAATAATAAGTTGTCTATAAAGTTTCAATAGAATAACTTTTAAAGAAATCGTACTCAAAGTAATTTAATGAACATTTTCTTTGAACTTGAATTATATATTTTGGAAATTATTCAGCAGACATTTTCTAACATTATTGGTTTTGCGAACAGGGTATCTTCTATATCCTCTACCCAACCATTTCCACGCATCCTGAATTATAAAAATATCTAACTTTCGAAAAACACTTAAAAGAGCACACTCATTTTTCTTTATTTCTATAAATACCCTATTTACCTATTCTCCTTTTTTATAACATTAATTTAAATCGAGATTTCACCTTTAAAATATACCCACCCCTTTGCCTCGCCTCTGAACTATATTTTCGGAAAAGAGTAAAATACATATTTCTTAAAATAGTCTATAGATCAATTTTCCCGCCTGAAAAATCTTTTTCTTTCTTTTTTTTAAAAAGTATATTGTTATCTCATATAAAATGAACCTCTCGTACATTTTGCGCAAAGTGAAAAGAAATGTGTTTTTCATTGGTAAAAAATATTTTTTAAAAATTTAAATTAAATTAAAAAACAATAGATCTAATCTTAACCCATATTACGGCATCTCCTTCCAAAGGTCAGTGGGTTTTCATTGATGGGTATTTTCTAAATAGATCTTTATTTATTCCAGCCCATGAAATGTTTGGTTGTTATTGGTTTTGTTTTAAATGAAAAAAAAATCATAATTTTTTAAAGAGGAGTCTATACATAATAGTTTTCACATCTATCAAATGATTGAGTTTTGACAGATTGGTAGCCGCAAAATATACCTCCCCTCTCTTTTTTTCCCTCGCCCACAGTATATATATATATATATTTAATTTGAAGTATCTTCTATATAGTAATGTTTGCGTCTGCAATAATAGCTTTCCTCTGTGAGCTATTGTTAGTCCCTTTCAAAAGACCCCACCCCTTTGTCTCGGCCCTTAACTTCCGTCACTAGCCCCTACAATTTGTGTGTGTTGAACAAGCTTACATTGAACAAGCTTACATTGAATAAGCTTACATTGAACAAGCTTACATTGAACAAGCTCACATTGAACAAGCTTACATTGAACAAGCTTACATTGAATAAGCTTACATTGAACAAGCTTACATTGAACAAGCTCACATTGAACAAGCTTACATTGAACAAGCTTACATTGAACAAGCTTACATTGAATAAGCTTACATTGAACAAGCTTACATTGAACAAGCTTACATTGAACAAGCTCACATTGAACAAGCTTACATTGAACAAGCTTACATTGAACAGGCTTACATTGAACAAGCTTACATTGAACAAGCTTACATTGAACAAGCTTACATTGAACAAGCTCACATTGAACAAGCTTACATTGAACAAGCTTACACTGAACATCTCAGGTATTATTTCACAAGCAAAAAAAGACAAATCAGTCGACATAAACCATCAATTAAAAAAGCTGGTAGGGAATATTTTGACATGAGGAGGCTTTGTTTAGGGGGCTTTGTTTAGGAGGCTTTGTTTAGGAGGCTTTGTTTAGGAGGCTTTGTTTAGGGGGCTTTGTTTAGGAGGCTTTGTTTAGGAGGCTTTGTTTAGGAGGCTTTGTTTAGGGGGCTTTGTTTAGGGGGCTTTGTTTAGGAGGCTTTGTTTAGGAGGCTTTATTTAGGAGGCTTTATTTAGGAGGCTTTGTTTAGGAGGCTTTGTTTAGGAGGCTTTGTTTAGGGGGCTTTGTTTAGGAGGCTTTGTTTAGGAGGCTTTGTTTAGGAGGCTTTGTTTAGGGGGCTTTGTTTAGGAGGCTTTGTTTAGGAGGCTTTGTTTAGGAGGCTTTGTTTAGGAGGCTTTGTTTAGGGGGCTTTGTTTAGGGGGCTTTGTTTAGGGGGCTTTGTTTAGGGGGCTTTGTTTAGGAGGCTTTGTTTAGGAGGCTTTGTTTAGGGGGCTTTGTTTAGGGGGCTTTGTTTAGGGGGCTTTGTTTAGGGGGCTTTGTTTAGAAGGCTTTGTTTAGGAGGCTTTGTTTAGGAGGCTTTGTTTAGGAGGCTTTGTTTGATTTTGTAACAACCGTTCAATTCTAAAATATTGGCGAAAAAAAAGCATATTTTATCGTTTGGTCCTAAGTTTGAGGGAAAGAATTTGCCCTAATCGAGCATATCCTAAGCAGATATGTGTTATGAAGAGGATGGGATGTATCATCCACCGACTTTTGTGATGTTGTTTTTACAACAGCATTTTGTTTTTTTTTAAAGTTGTCCAGACGAATTTAGTTTTGTTGCTGTGATAGTATCCTTTTTTATTTTGTTTTTTTTTTAAATATATTTTATTTTTTAAAAAAAATAATTTAAAAAAAAAAAAAGTTTTTTTTGATTGTTTAGAAAATCTTGCGAAAAAAAAGGGGTGGGGGGGGGGGGGTAAATAAACTTGGATAAATCCTATTCTCTTCCAACGGTTGTCTCTCTGGAGGCGGGTTTTCACCATTGTAGGCATACCCGAACTTAACCCATCTCGGTAGGACTTAGAATACTTTTACGCATAAATTCTTATAAAATCTTATATTAGGCATCACGATATCCATTATAGATCAGGGTTCCCAGACCTTGTGTGCTGGCACCGGTGGCTACCAGGGGGCATTTCAGGGTTTGCAATAAAGAGAGCTTGTAATACAGGAAGCAATGACGTTTAAGTAATTTTTTTTTTTAAATTATGCATTACCGTTTTACTTCATGAAATAAATCTCTGAAGTTTATGTTCCTAGCTTTATAATTCTTTTGTATACATTCAAAAAATAATAATAATAAAATCAAATATGAGTTAATTTATCTAACTTTTGATTAGATGCATGGCAACTTGTGTAAAGGTCACACGGCTTAGTTGGGCACATATCATTCCCTTTATTCAAATGGAGTATAATGTTCTGATGTGGCTCTTATAAGATAGTACATCTCTTTGTCGTCGTCCCCCCCCTCCGGGACCCAGCATTACAATCGGTGGACCCCAGCATAACGATCGGTGGACCCCAGCATAACGATCGGTGGACCCCAGCATAATGATCGGTGGACCCCAGCATAATGATCGGTGGACCCCAGCATAACGATCGGTGGACCCCAGCATAATGATCGGTGGACCCCAGCATAATGATCGGTGGACCCCAGGATAATGATCGGTGGACCCTAGCATAATGATCGGTGGACCCCAGCATAACGATCGGTGGACCCCAGCATAACGATCGGTGGACCCCAGCATAATGATCGGTGGACCCCAGCATAATGATCGGTGGACCCCAGGATAATGATCGGTGGACCCCAGCATAACGATCGGTGGACCCCAGCATAATGATCGGTGGACCCCAGCATGATGATCGCTGGACCCCAGCATGATGATCGGTTGACCCCAGCATAATGATCGGTGGACCCCAGCATAATGATTGGTGGACCCCAGCATAATGATCGGTGGACCCCAGCATGGCCATCAGGGAGGTAAGCATGACATGTCGGCTTTGTGCCTCAATCCAACTGTAATCAGACGATGGTAACAGGAGTTTATGTCTCAGATGTCACAGCGCCCCCTGTGGGCTGATTATTTTTTGTTATTAAGCCATTATTTGGGGATCCCCCCTAAAATTTCCATTGACTTACAAAACCGGATTTTTAAAAAATTTTTATATATATATTTTTTTATAATTGTCAAAACAAATCCTTTGTCACGTATTGTGAACCGAGGGCAATACATTTGTTAACAGCTGCGACACCTAGTTGACTTGAATGAATTTATAGCCATCGCAAACATGACTCATAGCTTACGTGACTTTATTGACGAGTGTATTGACATTCCTGCACGATATGACACCTAGTTTATTGACTGTATTGACATCCATGCATGAAATGACACCTAGTTTATTGACCGCATTGACATCCATGCATGATGTGACACCGTGTCTACATGACTGCATTGACATCCGTTCATGATATCACAAAGTTCAGTCTAGTATATTGGCATCCATTTCGGATAAGCCACACAGAACAGCCGTACGTCATCAGTTTATGCGGACCAATCATAGGGGTTGTTTGCTTTGCAATTTTAAGTTGGTCTAAGGGGTCATCCATAAAAGACGTCCACACAAAAGGGGGGAGGGGGGCTCAGCAAAAAGTGGACTAAAGTGGAAAAAGGGGGGGAGGGGGTTTAGGACAAAGTGTATGTCCACATTGTAGTGTTTTTTTTAGTGCAGCAGTTTTGCATATATTTACTGCAAATTTACTGCCCGATCACAGTTACAGTAGCATGTCTTTTGATCTCTATTGTCCATCGGTGGCTAGGAGAGGAGAATTTCCAAGAGAATATGTTTCTGCGGTAAATATTTCCCATCACAGGCGGAAATGAAAAAACATAAGGTCGTCCATTGCAATATTCCTGCTAGTGAACATAATATGGCAGACGAATCAGACGAAGAGACTGCCATTCAAATTGAATTAGCAATTGAAGACTCAAGAACAGATGTTGTCATTATACGAAACATGTTTGAATGGCTGCAGTCCGAATTTTCCGTTGATTGAAGAATGGTGGATTATTTGTTTATTAAATTTTTTAATACAGTGATTCAATAAAATGTTTTTGAACAGTTATTATTTCATTTAGAATTTTGCCTGCAAATAATTGGAATTTCTAAAAAAAATC
>CAXITT010000311.1:414730-429063 GCA_964033795.1 Lymnaea stagnalis | reverse complement strand
AAGTCAAAAGTGGACAAAGGGGGGGGGGGTAAAACATAGCAAAAAATTGGTGGACGTCCTTTATGGATGGCCCCTAACCACACGTCTTTTGTTGTCCATGATGACACCAACAACAATGACACCAACAATAGGAAATGATGATACCAAATATAGAAAATGATGACACTAACAATAGGACCTGATGACACCAACAAGGATGACACCACCAATAGAAATAATATGAGTATCTATCCATTTATTCCCACCCAAAGACGGATCTCACCAATGAAATAATCGTGTAAATCTTTAACTTTTTAAGGAACGCATTTTAATTTTAGAGCCATCCCCACGCAGACATTCAATCATCCCCTAACTCCAATAGCCTTATGGACGAGTCCATTTTTTTAGGACATAACCTTTTTTTTTCTCTTATGTTTATAATTCAAAACAGACAAATCTATGTTTTTTAATAAAATCTCGAATAGCGACCCAGAGTCCAATTCCACTTTGAATATCCTGAAATCCGGATTTCTAAACCCTGGATTGTCCGGCTTGCTGTCCGTAATCCTCTCTGTGTCTGACTAAGGTCCTCAGACTTCACTGACATTCCAGCGACCCCAGTGCTCCCAATCCGGCATATTAAACAGTTTTCCGTGACAGTAATTAAGTCCCCTAATGGCATCCGGTACAAAACTATGAGGAGCGTTCGTTACAGAGACGCCTTGTCTTGTGTCAACTATTGTGTCCGGGGGTTCATTTTCATTGGTTAAAAACCTGGCGTGTACGTGGAGACATTGTCTCCCTACTGAAGATAGTTCAATTGGGCAGTGTCATCTTGCTTTGTGGTGCTAAGCTGAACATTTCCATATAACGTTGTAACTTCAAACTGAACATTTCCATATAACGTTGTAACTTCAAACTGAACATTTCCATATAACGTTGTAACTTCAAACTGAACATTTCCATATAACGTTGTAACTTCAAGCTGAACATTTCCATATAACGTTGTAACGTTAAACTGAACATTTCCATATAACGTTGTAACTTCAAACTGAACATTTCCATATAACGTTGTAACGTTAAACTGAACATTTCCATATAACGTTGTAACGTTAAACTGAACATTTCCATATAACGTTGTAACGTTAAACTGAACATTTCCATATAACGTTGTAACGTTAAACTGAACATTTCCATATAACGTTGTAACGTTAAACTGAACATTAATATAAATAGCGTGTTTGGTTGTTTTTTTAGTGTTAGGCACGCAGCCCCGCAGAGGTTGTGCTGCAACGACAAATTCATAATTCATTCAGTATTGATAATTCATCGAGTATTGATAATTCAGCCAGTATTGATGATTCAGCCAGTATTGATGATTCAGCCAGTATTGATATGTCATCCAGTATTGATATTTCGTTCAGCGTTGAACCATCTTAAATATGCATACCTTAGAATTATTTCGAAGGTATGAATATTTCAGATGGTCTACGAAATTTAACATTTGAAAATGTCCCTTTTTTGGGGGGAAGATTGGTAAAAATGGTTTAATTTTATTTTTCTAAATGATTTATCCACGTTTCCGTTCCATCCCAGGCAAACAATAAATGGATCTTTCAAGACTGACATCTTTTAAGAGATGTCAATGATGTTACCGCGGCTTCACTCATGACCAATTTTTTTCAACCCCCCCCCCCCCCCCCCCCGTTGTTGGAAACTCCTGATAAGCTAAAAAGCTCAAACTTTTAAATATCTTTTGTGTAAATTTTAATATATTAAATACTGGATGCCAACAACCCTGTCAATGCCAAGCCTCTCACTGCCAACCTTCTCACTTTCAACCCTCTCACTGCTTATTCTCTCACTGCCAACCCTCTCACTGCCAATCCTCTCACTTCCAACCCTCTCACTGCCAATCCTCTCCCTGCCAATCCTCTCACTGCTAATCCTCTCACTGCCAACCGTCTCACTTCCAACCCTCTCACTGCCAACCCTCTCGCTGCCAATCCTCTCACTGCCAACCGTCTCACTTCCAACCCCCTCACTGCCAACCCTCTCGCTGCCAACCCTCTCGCTGCCAACCCTCTCGCTGCCAATCCTCTCACTGCCATCCGTCTCACTTCCAACCCTCTCACTGACAACCCTCACTACCAACCCTCTCACTGCCAAACCTTCTCACTGCCAAACCTTCTCACTGTGAACCTCTCACTGCCAAACCTTGTCACTGCCAAACCTTCTCACTGTGAACCTCTCACTGCCAACCTTCTCGCTGACAACCCTCACTGCCAACCCTCTCACTGCCAAACCTTCTCACTGCCAAACCTTCTCACTGTGAACCTCTCACTGCCAACCTTCTCACTGCCAACCCTCTCACTGCCAAACCTTCTCACTGCCAAACCTTCTCACTGACAACCCTCTCACTGCCTACCTCTCATTGCCAACTCCTCAACTGCCAAACCCCCCTCACATTACAATTTTTTGCCTGAACGCAGAGTCAAGTTAATTTACCGCCAGCCGCCAACGCGTAGAATCCATTGATATGTACAACATTAAATTCATTATAGAAAAAAAATACAACTCTGGGAATCAGGAAATCCTACTCTTAGCCAATTCCAGGAATTTATCAGTAGTGGTTTCATGCGAGTCACAAGATGTTACCCCCAATTACAGGAACGTAAAACTATGCGAAATTATGAAATATATTTTCACTAAAATTACATTGTACCTTTCCTTACACAAATAAAATTGGAAAATGTGTTTCACTTGTAATCTATAATTCACAATAAATCGATTACTTGGGTGGTAAATGCATGAAACTCTTTGAGAAGCACTGAGAGAAAGGTTGCCATACAGTCGCAGATCCGTATAAAAAATTGAATGGATTTCAGAGAATTTACGGTAATGCCGGATAGTAGAAACAGGAATATTGGACAGGAAGTCGCAGCAAAGACCGCCATGTTGACAACTCGGTAGTTCTAAGCGAGAGCAAGCAGCCAATGGCATAACGCCAGCAGATCAATGGACAACTGAGAGTTGGACACATTCGGAAATCCTTGGTCACACTCCTTAAACGAATAATTGATAGTGTGTGCTTGTGGTTGGGGGTGAGGTGTGTGTGGGGGGGGGTGAGAGGTGTGTGTGTGGGGGGGGGGTCCTTACAAGCATTCATAAAATTACAAGCCCTTTGAGGCAAAACGCAATCTTTATCAAATAATGCGTGCCCTTAATATCTTCCCAGACTTAAGCGCAGGGTTGTGGCAGGCAAAGGCAGCACCCGGGGGGGGGGGGGGAGCCATTTCCCCAAAAACATCCGGGGGGGGGGGGGAAGCCATCTTCCCAAAAACATACCAATCACTACACATATGTTGCATGACTTAGGCTTTGTGACGCCCTCTAAAGATGGCGCCCAGTGTAGGTGCCCGCTTCGAATGGCCCCGGATACTTAGTACCTCTTAAGCTTATAAAACGACCACAAAACAGGGTAGGTCTGTGATTGTGGTTCACTTACAGGGGCGTATCCAGGACTTACCACACACACACAACAGTTGGGGATCGACGACCGAGTCGCTGTAGATTAGGAAAAATGCCCCCCCCCCCTCCGGTTCCGGTTCATTGTGTCATCATTGTGTCATCATGTTTAAACAGGATTTATTCCATTTAGAAACATCCCTGTGTATTCCAGGCCATTTCAAGGTATTCCGGGTATTCCAGGCCATTTCAGGGTATTCCGGGTATTCCAGGCCATTTCAAGGTATTCCGGGTATTCCAGGCCATTTCAGGGTATTCCGGGTATCCAGGCCATTTCAGGGTATTTTCGGGCTATTTCATGCCATTACACGTTATTCCGCGGTATTCCAGGCCATTTCATGGTATTTTCGGGCTATTCCATGCCATTTCAGGGTATTCTGGGGTATTACAGGCCATTACAGGAAATTCCAGGTCATTTCAGGGTATTCCGGGGTATTTCAGGGAACAAAGTCAATGAAACTAAATTGTACTTCACTTGCTACTGTCCGCATCAAATCATTTTGGTTACCGGAAATTTGATCGAAAGAAATTTCGTCGACGGTAAATTGATCGACGGTAATTTGATCGACCGGAAATTTGGTCGAATCTTTTTTTCAGTTCACACGTTAAAATTTTCGTCAAATTTCTTTTTGAACGCACTATACTATATAGTGAAACAAAATAATGCGTCCAAAAAGACATTTGAAGCAAAATTTAAACGTAAAAACGGAGAAAAAAAAGATTCGACCATATTTCCGTTCGATCAAATTACCGTCGATCAATTTACCGTCGACGAAATTTCTTTCGATCAAATTTCCGGATACGAAATCAATTTAGAGTTTGAAAAATAAACAAAATTATGGGTAGAACATTCTAATTATAATTTTATGAAAATGAAATTATAAGATATTTAACAATATCCGTGATGAAATACTCTCGTAATATTCAATAGCAATCAGTGATTGAACTAATTCTATAGCTACAGACTAGAATATGTATGTCAATGTTTGTGCCCCATAGACTAGAATATGTATGTCATAGTTCCACCCCGTAGAATAAAATATATATGTCATAGTTGTGTCCCCATAGACTAGAATAGTTATATCACAGTAGTCCCCATCGACTAGAATATGTACGTCCCAGTTGTGCCCCATAAACTAGAATATTTATGTCCCAGTTTTGCCCCATAGACTAGAGTAGTTTTTTATCACAGTTGTGCCCCATCGACTAGAATATTTATGTCACAGTTGTGCCCCATCGACTAGAATATGTACGTCCCAGTTGTGCCCCATAAACTAGAATATTTATGTCCCAGTTGTGCCCCATAGACTATAATAGTTATATCACAGTTGTCCCCCATCGACTAGAATTTGTACGTCCCAGTTGTACCTCAATGACTAGAGTATGTGTGTCTCAGCATGTGCCCCATAGGCTAGAAAATGTATGTCGCAGTTTGTTGCCCCCTACTTGACCATTCCAGGAGTTATAATACACCCGGGACTGTTCGACGTGTGGTCTGGCCTACTTTTTAATTCTAGGAATTCTGGAACTCATGCGCCGGCAACCGGTTAAAAAACTGTAACGGTTCTATGCTCTGGAATACTTTTATAATTTCTGACATGATACTGGACGTTGTACAGGATAATAAATATAAATTTAACGGATCTCTGATAAGGGTGCAATAATAGGATAAAATGTTGCCAAATAGTTTTACAAAAAATATTGATGACAGAATCAAACATCTTTTCATTTTTTTTTGTGTGTATCTTTCTCTATTGTTTCTTCTTTTTTCCTTTTCTTCATTATTTTGTTCAGACAAGTAAGGTTAACCCCCACCCCCAAAACAAAACAAAAACACACTACCCCTTTGGCTACGCCACTGTTATCTCATGATGAGAGAAGGTTTGAAAGAGTTATGCTTACCCACAGGGCAAATGCATGCATGCAAGCAAATATGGCTGCGATGTCGCTTCTTCTAACTTGATACACACAAAAGTTTTGCTTTTTTTTAATTTGTTCAAAACCTTTTCTCGGAAGATTTCAATTTCGACCAAAACCCACCATTCTGGGAACTAACCCCCCCCCCCCCATAATCGACTCTCATAACAGTGTATACCCCACCATCATAACACTGCACATAACGAGTAGTCTGAGGCTAACTTTGAGCCAGTGTTCAAATATGAAGAGACACGCGTGAACAGGTTTGAACCGAATAGCTTTTCCCACACTTCCTCAATGTATTGATCAGACGAGCAGGAGCGTTTTCTTGGAGGGTGTGCAAAATCTTGCCCCGCCCCCGGGTGGCACTAGCCCTATCTGCCTTACTTCTACCACATCCTCACAACACCCTTCTCGCAATGAAGACATGGCGACAGAGAAACTCCTTGAGTTGACCTGGAATCATGGGCGCCCGCAGAAAATCATAGCCTTCTCACTAGACGCATCTACAAACCGGACTGCCAGTGACAACTGTTCTGTTCCTAAGAGATCTGCTGTTATCGAGAATCAAACAGCAGTGTTGGGAGCTTTTACAATGTCTTCTCGCAGAGCTTTTTCAGACAAGTTGATCAAATCATTCTGCGTTCGGTGTGATGTGTAACGTGCATTTTCAGCAGCTGTATCAAAAGGGTTTTTTAAAAATACTGTCTCCTCCCTCAATTCGATACGCATAAAGTTGTTCGACATTTCCTTTGGTGCTATCTTTCCCACGAATTGCCAAATCATTTGTTCCGCAAAATAATATTGTTGAAATAATAGGATACAGTTTATTTCTGTTTTCTTCAATAGTTCGTTTTACTGAATTATCTATCTGACAAATAATATCCTTATTTGGATCTCTAATGGTTGACGCGAAGTGTTCAGCATCTTGTTGAGACCCACGACGCCATGCTGAGCTGATATGGTTTCTGGCACATTCATTAAAATCTTTGTACTTTGTACAAGGAGTAGTATTGAAGGCACCTTGAAATCCTCTTTGAACTGGTTGCAGAAATAAAACACAGAAAATGCAAAAAGCACCTTTTAACCTAGGTGAATATGATAACCATGGAGTGTACTGGGTCAGCCAAGATTCCCTGAAACAACGTTTTCCTCTTCCAGACATGTCGCCTTCAAAATCATATGACGTGTGAGGCTTGTATGGATCAGTTAGCAAACGGTACTTACGATCGATAGGAGTCTTCATAGTAGATTTTACATGGAGTCCAATGTCATAGGTTAACCTAGTCTCTCCACTTTCAAGCTTGTCAGGGTCTGGTTCTGGTGATAGCGTTGCTGCTGCAGATGAACAAGCAACAGCACCCGTTTTCCGTTTTTTGCAGACAGTAGTTATTTCTTCAACATCTAGAGTCGATTGCTGTGACTGTCTGAGAGGTTTTAAAAATTTCCGGATATCCATGACTCCTAAAACTAAAACTAGATCTATATTAAAACTAAAACTAGATTAAAACTTAAACTAGTTTAAAACTTAAACTAAAACTAAAGCCCAACCAGTCTCCATAGACCTGGTAGAAAATAAAATAAATACTAGTTAAGAAACAAAACACTTGAAAATAATATAACATAATTAACAAAATAAATTATGTTAATTTACAATATAACAAGCTTAGTAATTGTAACTAAAGGAAAATAATCACAATAATTAGATTATTAAAGGCTTTCAAAATAACTTTAACCACTGTTGCCACTGTATGTGCAAACAACCTCATTAATTATTCAAACATAGGACTGTACAAGAAAACAAATGATTTCAGAGCACTTCCCCAAAGGTATCCTTAAGATTACTTTAGAAAGTCTCAACCAATCATTGTACAATCCTTTGTTATTGAATTTTCATCTTAATTTACTTAAACTTAAAGTAAATAAGCACACTTGGATCTAACGACAGTAGTCTCGGTATTTAAAATGATTACAACTCATTTCACATGTAGCTCATACAACTAAATTTATAACGAAATCAAAATAGATCATTTAGATATTTCTAATACTTTCTTTACTGCTAACACAAAGTGATTTAAAATAAAAGTAAAAATATTTGACTTTTTTCCAATGTAAACGTCAACATTTTGACATGTTTACACTGTACCTGGATAACGGTAGACTACTCTTAAACAATGAACTAACATCCTTTTAACATATTCGCCTTATAATATACATAATAAATATACTTATGTTCAAAACAACTTTTGGCTCACAACATACAGTGATTCATACAATAATTAATATAGAAAATATAAAAATAATTACCCAGTAAAAACGAGAATCAGCTTAGTTACTTTCTCTTTATTTTCTCTTTACTTTAATACATTTTTGTGTTTTTTTTGTGTCTAAAAAAAAATGTTTAATCAATCAATCCAGGGGGGTGGGTGGGGGGCAAGCGCGGGCGCCCATGCCTGGAATCCTAGATTTACCAAAGATGATAAGCTTTCCGAAATGGGGTTCTCATTTCCCAGAGTTTTGGCATATTCCAGGAAAACGGGAATGAAGTTTTCCCCTACCGGGAAATGCCGGGAAAAAATTAATTTAATGTAAAATATTTGATAAAATGAATTACACAATGAACGAGTTGATTTTTTGTTATTTAATCTGTATTGTCTATTAATAGATTTAAAATTAAAAAAAAAACAGTGTTAAGGTTTGTCAGAGGTTGGTCACTAGGTCCTTCAGAGGTTGGTCACTAGGTCCTTCAGAGGTTGGTCACTTGGTCCTTCAGAGGTTGGTCACTAGGTCCTTCAGAGGTTGGTCACTAGGTCCTTCAGAGGTTGGTCACTAGGTCCTTCAGAGGTTGGTCACTAGGTCCTTCAGAGGTTGGTCACTAGGTCCTTCAGAGGTTGGTCACTAGGTCCTTCAGAGGTTGGTCACTAGGTCCTTCGGAGGTTGGTCACTAGGTCCTTCAGAGGTTGGTCACTAGGTCCTTCAGAGGTTGGTCACTAGGTCCTTCAGAGGTTGGTCACTAGGACCTTCAGAGGTTGGTCACTAGGTCCTTCAGAGGTTGGTCACTAGGTCCTTCAGAGGTTGGTCACTAGGACCTAAAAATGAATAACTAGTTGCCTTGTTGGTTGTGACGACCAGTATTTTTTTTGTTTAATTTATAAAACTCAACAATTTAAGAGTTTTGCATTCTTTACAGGTCTCCAATTTTAGTTTTGAATCTGTCACTAAATAGGTACAAGCAACAAGTTTTTAACAACTTGTGACAAGCGGTTAATTTCGAATTGGAAAAAAAAAATAATTAAGAATTTCAATAAATAATACACCTATAGTTGTATATTTCTTCATATAATAATTATGGAAATAAAAAAAAACCCAAAACAACTCAGCATGCTATAAAAGTAGTTTGATGCACGAACGTCTTGGGATAAACAAGTCACTAGAGCACAGGACTCCCGCTCATGGGAGGTGATCTCAAGCGGGTATTGGCGAAGGTATTTATGTGGGATCGGCGGCGGAGACGAAGTGATTTTTAAAAAAAAATAGTTTTGTTTAATTTGGTGTTTTAAGTTTGAGTTACAACTTCAAGCATGACGTGAAATATTTTGCCAAAAACTTTATCCTGGAAAATTAAGTTTTAGGATATTTTCCTTTCCCAGAATGTACCCTATTCAAAAGCCGTTTTTTTGTTTCCTCCAAATATCATAGTAAGACCACTTTGCTACTATAAGAATGTGGTCGTGACTTCAAAAGGCTTGAGAACCTGTGTGCTAGAGCTACTGATTTTAGTTGCGACAATTTGTGACGATGCCTTTTGAAGTAAAAAAATACAAAAAACGATTATTCAAAAAGGTGGAAGTTTAATACACTATTTCCCGGGAAGCCGTTTGTCTACCAAAAATCGTACGGGATCCCGGTAGAATACTCCTTTTTTTTCTCTCAGTAAATTGGAATATTCCGTAAAAACTTTACATTTCGCTGTTTGTACTCCTTTTTTGTAACAGTCAAGACTGCCACTTGCTTGTGACTTATTGAAATCAAACTGATATCAGATCCGACGACACAAGCAGAGCAATCAGAATGGTAGTAAGAAACTCTACGAAGCCAAAGAAAAGGAATTAAATGTTGAAGAAATTGTAATGTTGTTGTTCTTGTCTTTTTTTTTTTTTTTATATGCCTTTCTTCGCCTCAAGCCTTTAAGAAATTTAAAGTTATTTTCTACTTTTAAGTGCCTTCGAACTTGTCTTTCAAAGAATCTTTTTTTTATATGTTTTACTTCATCGACAAAGGCTTTAAAAAAAGTATTCCTTAATGAAAACGTTTAAACAAATTGAATAGTTGAATAGTTGAATAGTTGAATAGTTGAATAGTTGAATAGTTGAATAGTTGAATAGTTGAATAGTTGAATAGTTGTATAAGTGTTCTATTAAATATTATAAAACAACATTAATATTCAATGATAGCTAAAAATAAAACTATAATTCTTCACCCATTCCTTGGCCTGCTATTGGTTATTTTAATGTGACCTTGACGTTGGGCCGAGAATAAAGGGTGTTAACGAACTGACATCATTCACCGACATCAATTATGTCCCTTTTTATGTTACTTTTAAAACATTTTATTACATTTTTTTTTTTGAACATGTGGTAAGTTGACTTTGGGTGTTGTTCACAAACTGTTGTGAGATATTTTGAGCCGCGCAGTGACATACAAGAGGAAGGTAATTGGGTTTTTCCTCCAGCAGTTTAACAGGAAGCCAATAGCATATGGACGGAAAATGTTCATTTGAAACGGTTGACAAGTCCTCAGTGTGTTCCAGAGGTGTCCCTACTACCGGGTGGGGGACTTATGTCATAATATGGATACCTACACTTGGAGAATTTGACATTTTTTTCATACCCTTTCTGTTGCATATGTCATTTGTCATCTCCTCTCGGCCATCTTGTCAGTCGCACCTAAGCTTAAGTCAAAGTCGCCTCCCCACAACTGGGGACCCAAAAACAAGGCCGTTGTTTGGTGGGGGGGGGGGGGGGGGGGGGGGGGGAGGAGGAGAGGGTGACAGCCAGGCAGTCACAGTATGTGGCTGAGCTTTGACTGGGTCTTGTATTCAGATCTTGCGTTTAAAGCCTAAACACTGACGAACTCGTAAGTCAGTCTGCCCTGACCGTAGTAGGTGAAAAAAAAGCGAATGTTAAAATATGATCTGTAACGGGTATGACACGGGCTACTGCTCCACTATCGGGGAGTACTCCTTTTCAGCTCAGGGAACGACTCCCCCCACCAACAGGAGTAAGTCCAGATGAACGAGGACTACACACCCTCGTCTACGATTTATGACATTAAAAAAATCCCTTGCTGAAAAGTCTTAAGACATTGTGTTTATGAATCCTGCGAATAGTGTATGCGCCCGAGACATCTGACATCACAAAGAAATTGTCTACATTGCGATACATAGATGGGTTGGGGGGGGGGGATGAGCTGTTCCCACAATTGTTCTGGATCTCGTGTACGCATTGCAACTCCGACCCAGAACCAAAGTGCTGGACAGACGGTTCTCAATTCAGACGAGCCTTAGTTAAAAGTCTCGTCCTCAGTACTGCCCTTGTTAAAAAGCTTTGCTGTGACGAGTTGATCCCGTTTGAGACTTTAATCCCTACGTCACTAGGAAGCTGAACACCAGGATATTTAAATAATAATAATAATAATAAACGACAATTTGTAACTAACCGGCAAGTCCTTTCATAACGGTCGAATGTCTTCCGGAATTTTTCAAGCCTCGTTTCCGAACCCTCTCATTTTATTATGCAATAACGTCTCGCATGAGTAGTTTGTTGTGTTAGATAACTAAGTGAACACTCTGAAGTATGTGGCCGTGACAGCCCGAGGCGTAGAAGAGCTAACGCCGGATTTGGACTGAATTGCTAAATAACCCAGTTTTAAACACAAAATGTCCTACCCACTTGGATAAGGTGAATTTTCGTTCTGGCCAGGACGTTTTAAATTAAAAAAAAAAAATTAAAACCAGAACATTAAAGCATCACACATTTGGCCTCATAGGTGGACGAAACAAATAATAAACAATTATTTCTGGTTACACAGAGAACTCTTCTGCCCGTAAGGCGTCCTTGTTGAAAATAAAATGTCATGTTCTTTGCTACTTTCGATGAATTATATCTTCATATCTTTTTTTATTTGTTAATGCTTGGGTATCAGGTGGATTCGATCAGTGGTTCAATCAATCATAATTCAATTCGTGTTCTTTAAATAGTTCGATGAGACACAAGCAAGGTGTGTCAATAAAATAATATATATTACGTTAAGCGTTCATTATTATTAGACAAAAAAAAAAGTGCCAGCCTGCTTCCTTTCTTTAAATCTCGCGGCCACAACTCGTGACTAGCGACGACAAATGTCCAAAGAACCTGGTTAAAACAACAAAAAAACAGTACAAACAATCACCTTGCACTTGGACCATCAGTAAATGAGGTCACGTTATTTCTGCCAGGGTTTGCGTCCCCCCATCCCCACCCTTTTGCCCCCCCCCATGGTAACAAACGTTAGACTCATCACCCAAACGTCCCAAATTCATGACCAACCCCCGCGCCCCAGTTCCTTTTAGGGCATCTCCCTCCCCCACCAACCCGCGTGCAATGTGGACAACAATTACTGAATACATTTACAAAAAGACTCCATAGTGATGGGTTTAAAACGAAGAGTAACTGGTGCAATTAGTGGGACCTATGAAATATCCAATCTCTCGATAGATTGGATGATCCGTAGGTTTAAGGCTGATCTTGTTGGAGGCTTAAAGTATTCGATTATAAATATCGTACACTTCCTAAAAATGGCTGGTCTTAATTCTAAGCCAGAGGCTCATTTTCCCGTTTTTTCAAATATATCGGCATATCACGCCACAGATGGAGTAAATTAAGTTGATATATGACACTTGGTGTCATGATTCCTCCCACGGATGCTTGAAAAATTTCTTCCCCAGATCAAATAATCGAATAGAAACACTACATTATAAGTATACTCCAGAATTGACCTCTTGATTTTGACATAGTCAAATATTTTGTAGGAGGGGCTCCCTAGACCCCCCCCCCCCCACTTCGCTCAAGAGCCAACAGTGCCTGCGATTTCTGCACAACTTTCCGAAATAAATGACAGTACAGCTGGCTCTGGTCTCCAGTTTTTTCATTTTAACCCCCCCCCCCCCTACTCGAATCTGAAACTCAATATTTTCATCCATTAAAATTAATACCATCACACCCCATTTTGGTGCCCCTACTAGTCCGACACACGGGAACATCTGTCCCCCCCCCACTCCGCCCCCCTTAGTTACGCCTCTTGCACCAAGCACTGCCCACCCAGTAATCTTAAATGCCCTCCTCCCCCTCGAGGATATTGTCTGAAAGTGCCCCCCACCACCTGGTTGATAAGTGGACAGTTCATTTTATTGTAAATGAACCAGGCGTCTTAGCACAGATCGCCTTAGTCGATGGTCAATAGGTTGTTTTTTTCCGGAAAAGGCGCTGAAAGCAAACAGACCCGGATATAGAATTTCGAAAAATGATAATATTTAAATAGCGATTCGTTTTATTGATCACCACGTTGCATGCTTTGCGATTGGTAACAGTCATCGCAACCTATTTTAGATACGAAAAGGTTTTAGAAGAAAATAAAACTCATTTCGGGAATTCCCCCAAACACGGTAGTTTTTATAATGGGAATTTCCATACTCCAGATTTAAATTGTAGACCATTCAAGGCTTCAGCAAAGGGATGTTGAACTTTAATCTTAGCACTGGCACAATTAACTTGACACCTCAGGTCAACTTTCAGGTTTGAAAATTGAAAAGGTTGACATTTCGTCCTGACCCATTGAGTCATATTAACTAATTACTTCTTGAACATTGTGTCGTGTGCATACATTTTTGTTTTAAACCCCTGGAAAATAGTAAGCCCATTAAAGCTGGCGGGACAAATAGTTTTTTTCCCCCGGCATTTTGTGTACCCACCTCTCAGACTTTCTGATGAGAACAATTATTTATTTATTTTTTTTTTAAAAATCTTGAGTTCTATTTCTGAAAACGTCAAATAAAACAAATTTTCAAGTGCTTGCAATCATCACCATAGTATAATCAATCAATTCTTTTTGTAGTAAAATCAACAACAACAACAACAAAAATCTCCACAATTTAAGGAGATAGACAAAGTGTCAGATGCTGAAAGAAGGGTTGTTCTTTGTGTTTTTTTGTTAAAGAGATTATTAACAACAGTAATGCTATTTATGACTACATCTGAATCTACTACTGTAATAGATCTAGCATTGAACCCAGACACTCAGTGTGTTAGAACAGATGGTTCTGTGTAGGTACGGGCTGTCAAGCGTCGGTAAACTTACGGACAGTTCGTCCAAATGTGACCTTGAATGACGTGTCCGTAAATGTCCGTAAGACCATTAAGATATCCGTAAAACAAAGAGACGCTGGTAAAAAAAAATAAAAAATTACGGGAAATAATGTGATATCTCATTTTTTGTTAATTTGTTTTCACTTAACATTTTTAGGATCCTAATCAAGAGAAAACAAATACTGATTAGAGGACTGTATAAAAAATATATTAGGGTGCCAATCCTGCTGTGGATTATACACAAAGCTATAGTCTAAATCTATAAAACAACATGGGAATAAATTCTAAATTAAATACTACTACAGGGATACAGCTTCTTTTTTTTCTTACGAGAGGCGTACATTTATTTACTTAACCCCTTTATTCTATTTTATTTTTCTTTAAATTTCAATCAAGTACGTTGGAACAATGTTTTATCGAAATTGTTTGTTTATTTATTTTAAGATATATATATATATATATATATATATATATATATATATATATATATATATATACTCTCTCATA
>CAXITT010000311.1:365082-400627 GCA_964033795.1 Lymnaea stagnalis | reverse complement strand
TTGGGGGGGGGGGGGGGGGGCGCCACAACATGAGGAACTGTATTAAAGGGTCGGCGTCATTAGGAAGGTTGAGAACCACGGGTTTACGGGGATGGCACGGGGGTTGTGAGGGAGGGGAGGGGTGAACTTTTGCTTTGGGGTGTGGATGTGTGTACGACTGCCTTAAACGAGCTCTGCTGTCAAACCAAGGGCAAGACGTTTGACGCCCTTCGTTATCTTGCTGCCCGCCAATCACTTCCATCTTGTATTAAACACAGTTTTACACGAAAACCCTTAGGCTAAAAATAGCGCAGACACACACACACACGCACACACACAAAAACACTTATATACGTTACAGTTATCGGTCCTTAATTTTTCAGGGAATTCCTTCTTTATATTCTTATTCTTGTCACGTTTTCCCTTTCGGCAGTGGAGACAAACACACCAGTCAGTAATGATCACAAACACATCAGTCAGTAATGATCACAAACACATCAGTCAGTAATGATCACAAACACACCAGTCAGTAATGATCAAAAACACATCAGTCAGTAATGATCACAAACACATCAGTCATTAATGATCACAAACACATCAGTCAGTAATGATCACAAACACATCAGTCAGTAATGATCACAAACACACCAGTCAGTAATGATCACAAACACACCAGTCTGTAATGATCACAAACACACCAGTCAGTAATGATCACAAACACACCAGTCTGTAATGATCACAAACACACCAGTCAGTAATGATCACAAACACATCAATCCGTAATGATCACAAACACATCAGTCAGTAATGATCACAAACACACCAGTCAGTAATGATCACAAACACATCAATCCGTAATGATCACAAACACATCAGTCAGTAATGATCACAAACACACCAGTCAGTAATGATCACAAACACACCAGTCAGTAATGATCACAAACACACCAGTCGGTAATGATCACAAACACATCAATCCGTAATGATCACAAACACATCAGTCAGTAATGATCACAAACACACCAGTCGGTAATGATCACAAACACATCAATCCGTAATGATCACAAACACATCAGTCAGTAACAAACACACCAGTCAGTAATTGCTCCTCATGAATTTTAAAAATAACTTTCTGTTTTTCCTTGTATGTGTATGTGTAAACAGGGCGTGTGTGGGGGGGGGGGTGTTTGAGGTGGCCGGGAGTCAATATTTAAATTGACGAAATAACTAACGAAATAAGTCATGTATATCTCCATTTTGGGTTTGCAAATTCTTTCATTTAGGAACTCTATTTATTTCATTTATGATTTCTATTTCTTACCATTAGACCTTCCATTTTTGCAATTAGACTTTCTCTTTATTTCCATGACTATGACACTAGGAGAGTCAAGTTCCAATAAAACTGATGCCAAGTTTTCCAGTGCAACCATTTTTAAGTTTAAATTTGGTTTTAATTTGATTGTAAATGATTGAGTCATACTATGATTGTAAATGATTGAGTCATACTATGTTTGTAAATAATTGAGTCGCAATTTGATTGTCAATGATTGAGTCACAATTCGATTGTAAAGATTGTGCATAATTTGAAATGCTGATATGGAATAAATGATAATACCTTTTCCCCCATGATAACATATATTTTCCCCATGATAATATATATTTTCCCCATGATAATACCTATTCTCCCTCCTACACAGCCTCCGTCATCTCACCTGGTTTACATTTCCCGCAGACGGCATCCTCCTTGTGCGTGCACGGGCTGATCTCTTCCATGTTGCCGCAGTCTGTGCACGGGACGCAGTGAGGGGCGTAGGACGTCATCGCTGTGGGGAACATGGTGGGATTAGTGTTGGTGGGGCACAATGTTACAGTGATGAATGGTACTGGTGTTACAGTGCTGAATGGTACTGGTGTTACGGTGCTGAAGGGTACTGGTGTTACGGTGCTGAAGGGTACTGGTGTTACGATGCTGAAGGGTACTGGTGTTACAGTGTTGCATGGTACTGGTGCTACAGTGCTGAATGGTACTGGTGTTACAGTGCAGAATGGCACTGGTGTTACAGTGCTGAATGGTACTGGTGTTACAGTGATGAATGGTACTGGTGCTACAGTGCTGAATGGTACTGGTGTTACAGTGATGAATGGTAGTGGTGTTACAGTGGTGAATGGTACTGGCGCTACAGTGCTGAATGGTACTGGTGTTACGGTGCTGAAGGGTACTGGTGTTACAGTGCTGCATGGTACTGGAGTTACAGGGCTGAATGGTACGTATATTTCGTGCTGAATGAACTGATTCGAGCTGATACCAAGTGTAGTGTTGATTAGTTCTCTCGGAGAGCATAGTGCCTAATTCATTACTCCTGCATACAACCGGTGGGGTAGCTATGCTTGGTGCCGCCTGGGGCGGGCCGAGAATTTCGCCGAACCCCCTTCCCCCCCTTTACGCGCAAAAACTCCGCAGTTGGCAGAAAATATCGCCCCTCCATGTAAAGTAACACGGTGCCGCCCGGGGTGGAGCCCCCCCCCCCCCCCCCCCCCCCCCCCCCCCCCCCCCCCCCCTGGCCGAGAATTTCGCCGAACCCCCTTCCCCCCCTTTACGCGCAAAAACTCCGCAGTTGGCAGAAAATATCGCCCCTCCATGTAAAGTAACACGGTGCCGCCCGGGGTGGAGCCCCCCCCCCCCTTACACACCCCCTTCCTACGTCAATGCACACAACATGAAAGCAATTATACATTGTGGCTTGTTTTTGTTGAATGGGCACAGATGTGAATATGATGTTTCTTATCTTCCACCAGATTGTTGTTTAACCGACCCATTCTGGGGTTGAAGTTAATGGCACAGAAAATATTTTATTTTAAAGAAATCATAATTAACTTCTTCTTCTTCTTTATTTTGAGGGCCCCACGATCGATGAATTGATCATTCTGGCCACTATGAGCTCTTATAAAGTATGTCCCATGACCGATGTATTGATCATTCTGGCCACTATGAGCTCTTATAAAGTATGGCACATGATCGATGTATTGATCATTCTGGCCACTATGAGCTCTTATAAAGTATGGCACATGATCGATGTATTGATCATTCTGGCCACTATGAGCTCTTATAAAGTATGGCACATGACCGATGTATTGATCATTCTGGCCACTATGAGCTCTTATAAAGTATGGCACATGATCGATGCATTGATCTATCTGGCCACTATGAGCTTTTATAAAGTTTGGCGAAATTTCCCTAAGAATGGAGAATTTCATGGGAAATTTAAATTAGCTAAAATGCAATTGGGATCCCGGGAGAGACACCCTAGCTTCACGCCATAAAGCAACACTCGATGTCGGGCAAGTTGGGGCATTTCAGTGGCACTCGTTTGCTGTGTAAAAAAAAAAATATTCTACGACTTACCGCTAAAAGATCCCTTCTGGCATTTGCCACACCTGGTTTTCTGATTTTTTTCCAGTTTACAGGCTCGCTTCACGTACTTGCCAGGTCCACACGGTCTACACAGTGATCTACAGGTGGGGCCCTGTTATAGAAACAGTAGACGCATTAAGCTTACCACAACAACAACAACAAAAGACATAGTCATTGACAAAAGTAGATAAAGACATCACGGCAAAGAGAAGAACGGAGATTCAGTTATACCACAACGGAAGTCTACGTCACAGTCGCTACCTTCTATGCGCTCAGAAGAATCGTGTTGGTCTATCGACAGCTCAGCACGCAAGTTATGTCATTTTTATTTAGATTTGCTTTCCTCCTATGACGAGGGGCGTAGTCAAGCTAGGCAGGGCGTGCTTCCCGTGGCGCCTTCTTAGACACGGCCAGGGGCGGTTTATCTAAATAACAACAAAAAAAGGGAGGGGGGGGCAATTGGCCTAAGGTTTATGTATATCATTGTGTGCTTTGTAACAGTGAAACCTGGAAATAACGCTTGAGACCAAAGCAAATGTGGTGCTATTTGCAGGGATGTTGCTATTTTCTAGGCTTAGCCAGTGTTTGAGTCTCGTTCCGTGCCGAGATGAGTTTGCGCTTATGACAGGGCAAGCGTTATTTCAAGGTTCGTTAAATCCAGTCTTCACTGACATGAGTCCCTTGATTGGCAGTGCCAATGAACCCCCCCCTCCCCCTCCCCCCCCCCCAACGCCAAAATCGATGGGCACATTGACAACTTTGATGCGCCTCCCCATGTTAAAGGCGCCATCACTATCCACATGCCATCAGCTCGCGACACCCCCGTCCCCAGTCAGCCGGCCAGCTACGAATGTGTCTGCTACGCTGTCCTTAACATCCGCACTCATTGTCGCGGCAAACGTTTGGTGCAAACATCGTCGCTTAACAGTGGTGGCGTCAAATCGGGGATCCCTACCCCCCCCTCCTCCTGGTNACCTGGTATTAGGCAGTCCCAAGTTGGGATGTCTAATTTTGGAAAACCACTGCGGACTTCTTTCTTTCTTTCTTTTTCCCCCCCCCCCCCCTTTAACTAACGCCCCACTACCACCAACCCCGCTCCCCCATGTTTTGTCGAGTCATGAGGTCGGGTGTTATGTTACAGAAAGCTTTTCTGTAAATGAACAGAGCATTACCCCATCAGTTTGTATTATACATGTCATTTTTGTACGTTTATATTTATACTTCTTCGTGACCCACTTAACATTTTTATCGTGCATCCGGCCTAAAGATTAAATTAAAACATATTTGAATTTACGCACCAGTGACGTAGGACGGGTGGGAGGGGGGATAAGGGGGCGGTCCGAAATGGGAACGTGGGGGTGAGGGGGGGCGTGCACTTTTTTTTTCTTCTTATATTGAGTGGCGGCATTTTCAGGCGCCCAGAGAGGTTGTTTTGTTTTGTTGTTTTTGGTGGAAGGGGTGACGAAAATTTTGTCGCGCCCCGGGCTGCACTAACCCTGGCTACTCCACTGGTACACACAGCTGTGATATCCATACCAAAGAGATTTACTCTTCCAATGCTGTCAGGAAACCCAACGGAAGCCTGGTAGGATCATTCCTTCAAGAGACGTGTGGTGATGGCTGTCTACAAGAACGCTAGAAAGTAGAAGGTTCGGACCAGAAGTCAAAAAAAGATGGTACCCATCTTCTCAAATCTGGTTCAGCTTTTAAAAACGGTGTTTAGACAACAACAACAACAACAACAACAACACAAATAGCAACCAACTGGCCAGGTTTTCGAGGTTTTTCTTTCGCGACCCGGCATTTTAGCTTTCCTTGCCGGTACCCCCGGGGCTTATTTAGGGCCCTGGATCTTTGAGGGTGCCCCCCAACAATAAAGTGTTGTAACAGTTAGCCTGTGAGTCAAGCCATATAAAGGGACCGCTAAATGCCAGCTAGTGTCAGTCACGTGAAGGCCCCCAAGTCAATATGGACTTTTCGACCCACGTGCGTCAACGGAGAAACCCTGCCCGCATGCGTCACGTGGTGTACCGACACGCTGTGACCTGAAGTGTCCGTGACATTATGTCCGTCATAGTAAGGTTAATGTGACTTTCTTAAGAGTGCATTTTTTAAATTTTTTTTTTTTCAAACTTCATTCACCAGATGAATTTCAACAGTATGATTGCCGTATAGAGTAGTACGATATAGTTGTTGGACCGAAGTCACATCGTTTTTGAACTGAAGTTGAGGTTTTTGCTAGACCGAAGTTACATTGTTGATGAGCGGAAGTTGAGGTTGTTGTTGAGCTGAAGTTGAGCTTGTCGTTGAACCGGAGATGCATCGCTGATGAACGGAATATGAGGTTGTCGTTGAACTGAAGCTACCTTGTTGTTGGGCTGAATTTGAGGTTGGTTTTTGCAGCACTGAAATTACAGTTGATGAACTAAAGTCGAGATTGTTGTTGTTGCTGTTGTTTTTGAACTGTAATCAGACTCTCGGAGTTGTTGTTCCGGAGTCGCCACTAATTATTGCTGGAGCCTGCAAAAGTTGAGCAGTGTACTGAGACGTGCGCTGGAAAAAAGATCGGGCGACGTTACGTCGCGACGGAGGCGATGCGCCGATACACATCACTACGTCATACTTGGAGGTGACTCCATCGCTTCCACTTAATGTCTCTCTTCACCCCCCCCCCCACCTTTTTCAAACATTTACTAAATGACAAATGTTACGCAATAGGTCAGTCTTGGTACTTAGGTGAAGAGCTCAGCCCTGACGGATCCAGGAAACCAGTGAAACACATGTTGGATAGGACGATGTCTGACCAGTGTTTCTTTCGGAGGGGGAGGGGGGGAGGCACTGCCTAAAGGCGTGACCCTAGGCGGGCTAAGGATTTTTTTCCGCGCTTTCTCTCACGATATACATTCTGCATTTGTCAGAAAATTGCGCCTTTCAATATAAGGGGGGGGGGGAAGACGCCTGGGCAGACCACCCACCCGCTCCCACCACCCCTTTTCATGCGGTGACTGCACCGATGAGTGTTTGTTCCCAGGGGGACAAGGTTCATTTTTGTAACACCCCCCCCCCCCCGCCGAAAGCTCTGAAACTCATCATATTTGTATCCATTAAATATCAAAAAAGATTATTTTGCGATCCCACTAGTCTGGCGACCGGAGACATATGTCCCCCATATACAATCCTCATCTACCCCTCTGTCCATTGACACCCCCTCCCCCCACCCCGAAAATCGGAAATTGCGCACCCCCACCCCACAAGTAGGAAGTCGTCTGAAAGGAGCACTGTTTATGTCGCATTTACATCACATGGCTGAGTCAGTATCGGCGAGACAAAAACTAGAGGCGATACTTTAAGACATTCTTAACATTACCAATAAAAACTCAAAATATTCTTAGCATTACTAATTTTAAAAAAACTCACTTTCAAAATCTTATTGGGGATGCCTGTATCCTTCAGGCATTGCTTGCAAACAGTGTCGGAGGTCTTGTTGCAGGCGGCGACCTCGGCGGAGAAGTAGTCGCATCTCCTGCACCTGACACAGCTTCTTGAATCTTGGGAGAAAAACTTTCCTTTGATGCACTTGATTGTAGGTGGCTGCAGTACGCTAACACTCTGACCACTGCCCTGGGCGGCAACGACAGCAAAACAAAGCAATTAGTGGAGAAAGGAAGAGAGAAAAGGCAGGTTGGCATTGGGGGGGACTAAAGGACAGGTTGGCATTGGGAGGGACTAAACGACAGGTTGGCATTGGAGGGACTAAATGACAGGTTGGCATGTGGGGGACAAAATGACAGGTGGGCATGGGGTACAAAATGAAAGATTGGCATTGGGGGTACAAAATGGCAGGTGATCATGAGGTACAAAATGACAGATTGGCATGGAGTGCAAAATGACAGGTGATCATGGGGTACAAAATGACAGATTAGCATGGGGTACAAAATGACAAGGTGGGTAAAGGGTGGGGGGGGGGACAAAATAACAGTTGAAATTAGCTTGACCAGATTCCGTCACAGGATTCGATACAATCTGGTTGTAGGGGGATGTTATTCCCCCCCCCACCCCATCATTTCGTACAACAAACCATCATGGTTGTAACCTCACTCGACTCACTTAATGGCAAATTTAGCTTCAATTTGTAAACAAACATAACAGGATGAGGATGAGATGTCTCATTAATTTACTTAAATAATTTACTGTTATTTTATACCGACAAGCAGAAGTTAGCTGGCCCATGGCGGGTCTTGAGATAAATCCAGAAGGTCGTCTGAGCTTAAGATAAATCCAGAACGTGGTCTGAGCTTAAGTTCCCGCGCGACTGACCCCGAAAAACTGACCCTTAACTCGAAAATAGGAGTCCAAAAATCATTTTCAGATTGTAATTGGCCGGTTTATTTTCCAAGGATTTCGTGGAACTTTTTCCGGGGAAACCCTAACCTACTTATTCTTGGCGCCAATCTGAAGGGTTTTGGTTCAACGGGATTTAGTTGTGGGTTTAACCGCTGAGATCGCACTGCATTCCAGAAACAGCAGCAACTGCGCAGTGACTTTCGTAATAACTGTAACTTTGGCCACGGAGAGTGCAAGTCAATGAACAGTGCCCGTCAGTCAACATGTGTGACGTTGACATGGACAGTCACCCCGCACCTTGACCTACGTCTAGTGGACAGTCACCCCACACCTTGACCTACGTCTAGTGGACAGTCACCCCACACATTGACCTACGTCTAGTGGACAGTCACCCCACACATTGACCTACATCTAGTGGACAGTAACCCCCCACACACTGACATTATAAGTTAAGTGGAGAGGCAGACATCAAACACTTGGTCAAAGTAGAACCCACCCTTGTCCGTTGAACCTTCAATGGAGATAGAAAATAAGACTGAAATTCTCATGGGCCAGTGGCCGTACGACTGTCTATGAATGCCGCTGAACCGCCTGGTCCAATCAAATATTGAAACGCAGTGAAAGTCTTCAATGCTGACGTGGCTCAATGCGTACATTCTTCATATATATTGAAAGATATATATAGAGAGAGATACTTCATTTTTTCCCTCTTTCGTTGTTTTCTAACAATGTTGTTTATAGCTATGCTGTTGGTTCAGTTCAGATTTGCATGGTAAAAATACACTGTTACACAATATCGACTAGCAGGAAGTACATTAAGGCTAGCACAAAGAGTGTGTTCTACCTCTGAAGGAGATTTGAAAAGGTACGACTTCCTCAACGACTACGGTCGTTTGAAAGACATTATTTCAGTTGACGTTGTATGCAGACAGCAACTGTTTCGCCAATGAAATGTTCAGTAAGCAAATGTGTAGCTTTTCAACTCTTCGGCTATCCAACTATTCAATTATTCAGCTAACCAACTTTTCAGCCATTCAACTATCCAAAAATGCAACTATTCAGCTATCCGAATATGCAACTGTTCAGTTATCCAAAAACCAATCACATGTTTTTTGACCATTTAATCAATAAATCCAATCAACTGTTTTGTGACCATTTGATCAATAAAACCAATCACATGTTTTGTGACCATATGATCAATAAAACCAATCACATGTTTTGTGACCATATGATCAATAAAACCAATCACATGTTTGTGACCATTCGATCAAAAAAACCAATCACATGTTTTGTGACCATTTGCACAAATAAAACCAATCACATGTTTTGTGACCATATGATCAATAAAACCAATCACATGTTTTGTGACCATATGATCAATAAAACCAATCACATGTTTTGTGACCATATGATCAATAAAACCAATCACATGTTTTGTGACCATATGATCAATAAAACCAATCACATGTTTGTGACCATTTGCACAAATAAAACCAATCACATGTTTTGTGACCATATGATCAATAAAACCAATCACATGTTTTGTGACCATATGATCAATAAAACCAATCACATGTTTTGTGACCATATGATCAATAAAACCAATCACATGTTTTGTGACCGGCTGCTGGGGCGCACTTTGACTCTCATTCTTAAAGAAGTCACCTTGGGCTGATAATCATTCTGTGACAGTCTGTCAGTCTGTCAGTCTGTCAGTCTGTCAGTCCCAAAACCCTTTGAGCAGGCGTAGAACGAGACAGAACCATCGGCAGAAATGTCCGTTTAAAACTAGCAGCACACAGCAGCCAACCGAGCGTCTTAATGTGTTGCGCAAAACAAAAAACAATTATAATAATAACTTAAACGCGTATTTATCGCATGACCTACGTGACCTTTGTAGTTAAATTCAAAGACCAAATTTAGCAACACTGTCACCTTTCCCGGGTCTGCGCTTACAGTCTACGACACTAAAGAATCCAAATATAGATACTTGTGCGACGCCCCGTTAACCACTAACAAGTGTATGGTGAGGTGATTTTAAAAAAAGATACGGAGAAGAAAAGACCCTTTGTTTAGCTGGGGTGTAGAGTTCTTGAAATATAAGTGGTTAGAGGATTGTTCACCTAATCAACTATCTAAACCCCCCCCCCCCACTCCAGCCCCCCGTCCTCCACCTCCACTCCACCCCTAAATTTGCCTGACATGGTTTCATGTTAATTAACGTTAATCTGTAGTCTGTACTTATTTACGTTAATCTGTAGTCTGTGCTTATTTACGTTAATCTGTAGTCTGTGCTTATTTACGTTAATCTGTAGTCTGTGCTTATTTACGTTAATCTGTAGTCTGTACTTATTTACGTTAATCTGTAGTCTTTGTTCATATACGTTAATCTATAGCCTGTGTTCATGTACGTTAATCTGTAGCATGTGTTCATTTACGTTCCTCTGCAGTCTGTTTTCATGTAGGTCAGCGGTTCTCAACCGGTGCGTCGCGACCCCTTTGGGGGGCGCACGACCCTTTTCCAAGGGTCGCCTAAGACCATCGGAAAACACATGTGCTCTACTGTTATGAAGTAGCAACGAAAATAATTGTTTGGCTGGGGGTCGCCACAACATGAGGAACTGAATTAAAGGTCACGGCATTAGGAAGGTTGAGAACCACTGATGTAGGTCAATCTGCAGACTGTGATCATTTCTTTTCGGATTACACTTCACACAGTAGAGGCCGCTGCCAGTATGGATTAATTGGTCTGTACTCGGTGCAACTGCATTTCCTAGCCTAATAATCCTGTGATCGTTTTGGGGGAATAGGCCATCAACTGTAGCGAGCAGCTTTGGCAAACTCACGTGACATCATCATTTGTGTATTATTGCTTCTGTTTCTACGCACGTCCCGTCGGACACACCATGGGAAATAAATTAACTAAAATTTATATTTTGATCACTTGTGAGTCTTCTCTTCCTGGAACTGTTTCATGGAAATTGAAAGGACAAGGGAAAATGACTTAAAAATCTACACAGTTATTTGTTTAATGTTGTGAGCAATTGATACTTTTATTGACCTTACAAAACTATAATTTGATCTATACTTCCTTTATTATGGCGTATGGGGGAGGGGGGAGAGGAGGAGGGGGAGTATCATAAAGTCCTTCGGTCAGTTGGTCACACCAAGGGAGACAGACTAGTCACACCAAGGGAGACAGACTAGTCACACCAAGGGAGACAGACTAGTCACACCAAGGGAGACAGACTAGTCACACCAAGGGAGACAGACTAGTCACACCAAGGGAGACAGACTAGTCACACCAAGGGAGACAGACTAGTCACACCAAGGGAGACAGACTAGTCACACCAAGGGAGACAGACTAGAATAAGTTTTTAGACCGCATGAAAGGTATGGCATGAAAATATCAGACAGGGAAAATAACTCTAAAATATTTTCACAGAAAAGTGAACAAAGTTGTCATAGAAGTGTCCCGACGGGTGGCAGAGTGTCCCGACGGGTGGCAGAGTGTCCCGACGGGTGGCAGAGTGTCCCGACGGGTGGCAGAGTGTCCCGACGAGGTCCCCAGCTATATATGGCCACCCTAATAACCACTAAGCCGACCTCATTGACCAGAAGGCCCACCTCATTGACCAGAAGGCCCACCTCATTGACCAGAAGGCCCACCTCAATAACCAGAAGGCCCACCTCAATAACCAGAAGGCCCACCTCATTGACCAGAAGGCCCACCTCATTGACCAGAAGGCCCACCTCAATAACCAGAAGGCCCACCTCAATAACCAGAAGGCCCACCTCATTGACCAGAAGGCCCACCTCATTGACCAGAAGGCCCACCTCAATAACCAGAAGGCCCACCTCAATAACCAGAAGGCCCACCTCATTGACCAGAAGGCCCACCTCATTGACCAGAAGGCCCACCTCAATAACCAGAAGGCCCACCTCAATAACCAGAAGGCCCACCTCATTGACCAGAAGGCCCACCTCATTGACCAGAAGGCCCACCTCAATAACCAGAAGGCCCACCTCAATAACCAGAAGGCCCACCTCATTGACCAGAAGGCCCACCTCATTGACCAGAAGGCCCACCTCAATAACCAGAAGGCCCACCTCAATAACCAGAAGGCCCACCTCATTGACCAGAAGGCCCACCTCATTGACCAGAAGGCCCACCTCAATAACCAGAAGGCCCACCTCAATAACCAGAAGGCCCACCTCATTGACCAGAAGGCCCACCTCATTGACCAGAAGGCCCACCTCAATGACCAGAAGGCCCACCTCAATAACCAGAAGGCCCACCTCATTGACCAGAATGCCCACCTAAAAAACCAGTAGGCCTACCATCAATAATCAGTAGGCACACCTCAATAACCAGAAGGCCTATCATCAATAACCAGAAAGCCTACCATCAATAACCAGTAGGCCTGCCATCAATAACCAGTAGGCCCAACTCATAAATCCATCGCCGCACATGGAAAATACCCCAAAAAATGGTGACCAGGGTTTTCTTGGACAAATACGGTAAAGATACTGCGAAGTCATAGGGTTTTTTTCTTCTTCAAAACGTGTCTGAAATTCCCAGTTAGAACGCAGTTAGACGCAGACTGGGTGGAGGGTATCACTTAACTACACACACAAGGGCTTAAAGGTAGTTCACGCCCTGATTCCTCAAACAGGTCGGGATTTAATTTAACGCATGTTTTGTTTGATTTTTTTCCCCACTGAAGTGGAATAAATAGTAATGATGGCGTCAGCAGGAAGTCATGCATGAGTACTTTAGTCAACTCCTGCCTCGTACACACTAGCGTAGTTGGTTCAATCTTGTTTTATGTCAACTCCTGCCTCGTACACACTAGCGTAGTTGGTTCAATCTTGTTTTAAGTCAACTCCTGCCTCGTACACACTAGCGTAGTTGGTTCAATCTTGTTTTATGTCAACTCCTGCCTCGTACACACTAGCGTAGTTGGTTCAATCTTGTTTTATGTCAACTCCTGCCTCGTACACACTAGCGTAGTTGGTTCAATCTTGTTTTATTTCTGCTGACGTCACTTGGATCAAGTCTGGAATTTTTTTTAAATGGTGTGTGTGGGGGGGGGGGCGCTTAAAATATAGCACCACTCAAATGTGACCCCTATTCAAGATCAAAGGTTCTGGGGATCCTCCCCCCCCCACCACCTTGTATCTGGGGAACTTTCACTGACCATGTATGTTGTCATATGTCCTGTATGCATTTAACTTATGTTGTAGATTTATATTTAGCAGGGTATTTTTTTTTTTAATTTGCGGTTGCTGCTGTTTCTTGTTTGTTGGTTGTATTTTTTTATAGGACGTGTATGTAGCACAATTTCTTACTGGGTCAACTCTGCTGGCGTTTCGGCCAATTTCGCTATTAACAAATTGTTGAAGTTTTCTTTCTTTCTTAACCACTCCCCCCAACCACACACACACACAATTTTTTTTTTTTCTTATTTTTATTTACCGCTGCCTTGCCTTTACAATTGAACACTAGAGTCCTATCAAGCACTGGCGTAGGAAGAGGTGGGCGAAGAGGTGGTCCGTCCCCAGCAAACATTTTTGTTTACAAAGGCTGCGCTATTTTCGGTCCACTTCCTTTAATTTAAACAGTTGGTTTTTTTTCTTCATTATTTTCATTTCATTTCTGCACGGATTGTGTTGGTTTTTTGTGGTGTTTTTTGAGAATTGGGGGCCATAAAGCCTAGGACCTATCCTAGCGTCATTGATTCTAGCTAGCCCACTGCTAACTAGGACCTATCCTAGCGTCATTGATTCTAGCTAGCCCACTGCTAACTAGGACCTATCCTAGCGTCATTGATTCTAGCTAGCCCACTGCTAACTAGGACCTATCCTAGGGTCATTGATTCTAGCTAGCCCACTGCTAACTAGGACCTATCCTAGCGTCATTGATTCTAGCTAGCCCACTGCTAACTAGGACCTATCCTAGCGTCATTGATTCTAGCTAGCCCACTGCTAACTAGGACCTATCCTAGGGTCATTGATTCTAGCTAGCCCACTGCTAACTAGGACCTATCCTAGGGTCATTGATTCTAGCTAGCCCTCTGCTAACTAGGACCTATCCTAGGGTCATTGATTCTAGCTAGCCCACTGCTAACTAGGACCTATCCTAGCGTCATCGATTCTAGCTAGCCCACTGCTAACTAGGACCTATCCTAGCGTCATCGATTCTAGCTAGCTCACTGCTAACTAGGACCTATCCTAGGGTCATTGATTCTAGCTAGCCCACTGCTAACTAGGACCTATCCTAGCGTCATCGATTCTAGCTAGCTCACTGCTAACTAGGACCTATCCTAGTGTCATTGATTCTAGCTAGCCCACTGCTAACTAGGACCTATCCTAGCGTTATCGATTCTAGCTAGCCCACTGCTAACTATGACCTATCCTAGCGTCATCGATTCTAGCTAGCTCACTGCTAACAAGGACCTATCCCAGTGTCACTGACTCTAGTTAACCCACTACTAACAAGCGTACATTTTAATTATTGCAACTGAATTTATTTTTTTTAAAAATTTTCTCCACTATTGCAAGCTATTTAGCAAGGGGAATGTGACAGAACAATAGTCAGTCAGAGAGTTAACACAGGCAAAATGGGACGGAAGGGAGGAAAAGTAGGACCACTGTATTTATTGTGTGAATGTTTTTCTATTTATCCCTGACGTAACGTTACAAAACAAAGCAACAACAAAAAAAAAAATTGATTGACAAAAACTTTCGCAATCCGACGTGTGTCATCACTAACTCAGCAGACTATACTAGGACACGTGCACCAACACGGTCTGGATCTAACGAAGACGTAATTCAGTGACAGATATCCTGTGCCGCCGGAGTCATATGCGGCTCTTTTCATTATTAAAATGTATTATCTTATCATCTATTTTGTAAAAAAAAAAAATAGTGCATCAATATTTAATTCTCAATATGTTTTGTCGAGCAGCTTCTAAAGTTAACTTACCAAAACGAAACAACAACAACAAAAAAGAGAAACTGAACGCTTACTTCGGGGGCCGTGTGCACATCTCTTCTCCCCCCACAGCGCCCCCATGACTGCAGTTTCTTACATATTTTTGTAGTTTTTTAAGCCGGTGGACTTATGGCTCCTGCCTTTTAAAAACACTAGTTTGCTGAGTCCCTGGCGTGCACGGCTGGTGTAAGCGTGTACTCACCTCCGAACATATCCACATACTTGAGAGCAGGCAGAGAGGAAGCAAGGACATCTCCATTATGGCCGTAGTTAACCAATGGCTCGGGGACTGGCCTGTGGGAAAATTACAGACGCCAATTTATAGTTTGGAATGTTTCATCGACGGTCATGACAACAGTAGTCAGTTATACTTAAATTGGTAATGATGACTAAACCGGTTAATGTTGGTGTGACGCCTGCACTCATCGCCCCCCCCCCCCCTTTTACTCTCCACCCCCACCTACCATTGCGCAACACACACACATGAAGAGTGGTCAGTTATATTTAAACACCGTGGTGAGTTTGTTGATGCCACAGTGGTGCGTCACGATGTTAAATCCCGTTGGGTGTCACGCTAGTGACTTGTCATCGTCGACGCCTCAACGAAATTTTGAAATGCCGAACACTTGTCCATATCTGGCAAGCTGAGCTCATCTCTACGGTTAGGTTCATCTAATCTAGGTAGTGGGTGAGTGTGTCTGGGTGGGGGAAGGGGGGGAGTCTTCAGTTTGAGTTTAACACCTCAATACCAGTTAACCTTGACGTTTAACTAGGAGACGAAAAATACTCTTAGCTTAACAAAAAAAATATAACATTATGAGGTTTAACTTTGATGTTGTTAAACTGAGATATTTAACTATGATTTTTAAACAGAAGAGGAAAGAAAAAAAACATATTTCAATATTAGATGTTTATCAACTGACTATCATTTGTTATGTGTGATTTATTATCATGCATGAGTTGTTCTGTAACGATTTTATCTAGGCCTGGGGGTGTATGGCCCCCGTCCTTCCCTGAGCCCACCATTTGATACGCCACTTGTACTATGTGCGTATTTGAAATACACTTGGAATTTACCAATCATTAGATTCCCACGCTAAATCTAAAACTTTGATCCCCCACACCAACACACACCCACACCAAAACTCGCACCCACACACATTGGGTTGAATTAAGGCTAATATCCTCAACACAACCATAGCGGGAAGGGGGGGGGGGCATTTGTTTAAAAATACAACTGCCATAAGGCTAGCTCCATTTAAATATACAAAATTTATGTGTATAGCTGGTTAATGGCTCTATTTAAACATTTACAATTTATGAATATAGCTGGTTGATGACTCTATTTAAACATATACCAGTTATGTGTATAGTTTGCTGATGGCTCTATTTAAACATATACAAGTTATATTTATAGCTGGTTGATGGCTCTATTTTAAAAAAAATACAAGTTATGTGAATAGCTGGCTGATGGCTCTTTTTAAAGATATACACGTTATGTGAATAGCTGTTTGATGGCTCTATTTAAACATATGCAAGTTATATGTATCGTTGGCTGATGGCTCTATTTAAACATATAAGAGTTTATATGTATAGCTGGTTGATGGCTCTGTTTAAATATATACAAGATCTATGTGTATAGCTGGTCGATGGCTCTACTTAAACATATAAGAGTTTATGTGTATAGCTGGTTGATGGCTCTATTTAAATATATACAAAATTTATGTGTATAGCTGATCGATGGCTCTATTTAAACATATACAAGTTATGTGTATAGCTGGTCGATGGCTCTATTTAAACATATACAAATTATGTGTATAGCTGGTCGATGGCTCTATTTAAACATATAAGAGTTTATGTGTATAGCTGGTCGATGGCTTTATTTAAACATATAAGAGTTTATGTGTATAGCTGGCTGATGTCTCTATTTAAACATATACGTGTTATAAGTATAGTTGGCTGATGGCTCTATTTTAATACATACGAGATATGCGTATAGCTGGTTGATGGCTCTATTTAAACATGTACGAGTTTATGTGTATAGCTGGTTGATGGCTCTATTTAAAAATATACAAGTTATATGTATAGTTGGCTGAGGGCTCTATTTAAACATATTCAAGTTATATGTATAGTTGGCTGATGGCTCTATTTTAATACATACGAGATATGCGTATAGCTGGTTGATGGCTCTATTTAAACATATGCAAGTTATATGTATAGTTGGCTGATGGCTCTATTTAAACATATTCAAGTTATATGTATAGTTGGCTGATGGCTCTATTTAAACATATGCAAGTTATATGTATAGTTGGCTGATGGCTCTATTTAAACATATACAAGTTATATGTATAGTTGGCTGATGGCTCTATTTAAACATATACGAGTTGAAATGTATTGCTGGTTGATGGCTCTGTTTAAATATAAACGAGTTATGTTTATAGCTGGTTGATGGCTCTATTTAAATATGTACGAGTTATGTGTATAGCTGGTAGATGGCTCTATTTAAACAAATACAAGTTATTTGTATAGCTGGTTGTTGGCGCTATTTAAAAATATACAAGTTATGTGACGAGCTGTTTGATGGCTCTATTTAAACATATACAAGTTATTTGTATAGCTGGTTGTTGGCTCTATTTAAAAATATACAAGTTATGTGACTAGCTGTTTGATGGCTCTATTTAAATATGTACGAGTTATGTGTATAGCTGGTAGATGGCTCTATTTAAACATATACAAGTTATTTGTATAGCTGGTTGTTGGCTCTATTTAAAAATATACAAGTTATGTGACGAGCTGTTTGACGGCTCTATTTAAACATATGCAAGTTATATATATATAGTTGGCTGATGGCTCTATTTAAACAAATACAATTGATATGGAATTTTGGATGTTGTCAAGGCATTTGAACAAAAATTCTCATGATTTTAACAGGGATATAAAGAGATAAAAAAACTTACTTCAATATATTTTATAGTAAAAGGGACATTTTTTAACACAAAGAAAAAAAAAGTATTTAACTTAAAGGGCCCGATGTGCTATAAGAAGGTGACGCGCGTACGACAAAGTCTTGAAGTTTTTATTCTTTTAGTTAGAGTTATTTAAATGTATGTTTAGAGAGTCGCTAAGTTTCTTAGTAGATGCAGGGTTCGTGTTAAGGTTACTCGCATCTTCTTAGGTCAAACGTAATTCAGTAACCAAATGTCTAGTTCCGACTCCTTGGAATACACGTCAGTAAAACTTACCTTCGGTTTCCATATTTGAAAAAATTCGTGGCAACCGTTGCGGAACGTGATTAGATTAAGTACGGTAGAGGTTACACTACATACTCTAGTAAGAAGACACTGGACATCCGCGAAAAAAGTATTGAATCGTTCAATAGTTAAATTTTTTAAATTTATGATAACACATTTTATTAAAAATGGTATGTAAACATCCAGCAATTAAAGTTGTTTGGGGAGATTTTTAAGACATCTTACCTGGCTGTCAGCTTGTGAAATAACCTGAAGGACTGTAGGTGAGGGGGATCTCCCATTTGAAATTCCATGTCTAAAAATAGGATTTAGGTTATAGCATGTTAAATCTTGGGATAACCCAAAAAAAATAATAATAATGGGGGTGGGGGGTGGGGGGTGTAGAATGATTTTAAAAATTAATACACAGAAAAACAAATTTAAGCTTCTTCTCATTTTAGAGTGACTTACTTTACCTAAGTAAAGACTTTCCTTGGCCTGATAGATTGGTGTGATAGAGCGATGTGCTACACTTGTACACAGACTTTCTTTCGATTGATAGTGTCTTACTATACCTATGTACAGACTTCCTTTGGCCGGCTTGGTAGAGTGCCTTACTGCACTTGTGTACAGACAATTTTTTGTGTGATGCGTTTTAAGCAAATCTAAATGACATTCTAATTTTGTGTGCGTTTGAACTCGTCCTTGAAAGAAACGTCTTTCAACTATTTTTTTTTTTTTTTTTTTTTTTTTTTAAAAATTTCAAATGGTATGTAAACATGCAGCAATTAAAGTTGTTTGGGGAGATTTTGAAGACATCTTACCTGGCTGTCAGCTTGTGAAATAACCCGAGGGGACTGTAGGTGAGAGGGGATCTCCCATTTGAAATTCCATGTCTAAAAATAGGATGTAGGTTATGACGTATTAACATCATGGGATTACTCAAAAAAAAACAACAACAACAACAAAAAACAAAAAACAAAAACAAAAAAATTATGGGCGGGTGTTATGGGTAGAAAAATTTTCAACAATTAATTCAAAGAAAAACAAATTTAAGTTTCTTCTCATATTCCAGTGCCGTGCTGCACCTGGGTACAGACATTTCTTTGTGTGGTGCATTTTGATAAAATGTAAATTATTTTCTACCTTTGAGTGCGTTTGAACTCGTCTTTGAAACAAACGTGCGTTATCGAGTTTTACAAAGAAAAAAATTTAAACGTTTATCAATAACTTGGCTTGCGAGATGTTTGTTCTTCATGGTTGGATGTGTTTGTTATGAGCCGTGGTGGGTCATGGTTGGATGCGTTTGTTATGAGCCGTGGTGGGTCATGGTTGGATGCTTTTGTTATGAGCCGTGGTGGGTCATGGTTGGATGGTTGTGTTATGAGCCGTGGTGGGTCATGGTTGGATGCTTTTGTTATGAGCCGTGGTGGGTCATGGTTGGGTGCTTGTGTTATGAGCCGTGGTGGGTCATGGTTGGATGCTTTTGTTATGAGCCGTGGTGGGTCATGGTTGGATGCTTTTGTTATGAGCCGTGGTGGGTCATGGTTGGATGCTTTTGTTATGAGCCGTGGTGGGTCATGGTTGGATGCTTTTGTTATGAGCCGTGGTGGGTCATGGTTGGATGCTTTTGTTATGAGCCGTGGTGGGTCATGGTTGGATGCTTTTGTTATGAGCCGTGGTGGGTCATGGTTGGATGCTTTTGTTATGAGCCGTGGTGGGTCATGGTTGGATGCTTTTGTTATGAGCCGTGGTGGGTCATGGTTGGATGCTTTTGTTATGAGCCGTGGTGGGTCATGGTTGGATGCTTTTGTTATGAGCCGTGGTGGGTCATGGTTGGATGCTTTTGTTATGAGCCGTGGTGGGTCATGGTTGGATGCTTTTGTTATGAGCCGTGGTGGGTCATGGTTGGATGCTTTTGTTATGAGCCGTGGTGGGTCATGGTTGGATGCTTTTGTTATGAGCCGTGGTGGGTCATGGTTGGATGCTTTTGTTATGAGCCGTGGTGGGTCATGGTTGGATGCTTTTGTTATGAGCCGTGGTGGGTCATGGTTGGATGCTTTTGTTATGAGCCGTGGTGGGTCATGGTTGGATGCTTTTGTTATGAGCCGTGGTGGGTCATGGTTGGATGCTTTTGTTATGAGCCGTGGTGGGTCATGGTTGGATGTTTTTGTTATGAGCCGTGGTGGGTCATGGTTGGATGTTTTTGTTATGAGCCGTGGTGGGTCATGGTTGGATGTTTTTGTTATGAGCCGTGGTGGTTCATGGTTGGATGTTTTTGTTATGAGCCGTGTTGGGTCATGGTTGGACCTTTTGTTATGAGCCGTACGGTCAGATGCACCAAGTAGAGAGGCGTAGCTGAGGGCGGGGGGGGCGGGGGGTTAGAGGGGGGACAAATGTCCCTGGGCGCCAGACTATTTAGGGGCGCCAAAATGTGCTTTGATATTATTTTATTGATGGAAATGATGGGTTTGAGAATTGAAAAAAGAAATAGAGGCTCTTTAAAATTGAATCTTGTCCCGGGGCGCCCTAAAAACTCTAGCTACGCCTCTGGCCTGGTGTTACCGAGTAGCCTCAAAGTTTGTGCATTGCGCAGCATCTTCATTTTGAAAAAAAAAATATTTATAATAAAATAAATATGCAGATATTAACTATTTGATTATTAGTTTATTTGATTATTAGTTTATTTGATTATTAGTTTATTTGATTATTAGTTTATTTGATTATTAGTTTATTTGATTATTAGTTTATTTGATTATTAGTTTATTTGATTATTAGTTTATTTGGTTATTAGTTTATTTGATTATTAGTTTATTTGATTATTAGTTTATTTGATTATTAGTTTATTTGATTATTATTATTGATTTTTAAAATCTGGATTTTTTTAATACATCATGACAAAATAGTTTGACAAATGGTTTGTGAAAACCAACAACCAGGTCTTCAGTTTCAAAAACCAATAACGGGAAGTTAGATTCTCGTTTAACAATCCTTAACTGCAATGGAAAACTCAACTTATTATTTACTTTACTTTCTTATGCCTTTTTACCCCCCCCCCCTCCCCCCAACTGTAAAGCATAGGCCATCCACAAGAATTTTTCCTTCATCTCGGTCATGTGCCTTCCTTTCTAATTGCTTCCAAGGTTATCCTCTGCTCTGCGTGACTGCCTCTAGCGCGCGTCTTCATGTAGTCTTAAGCCGCCCTCTCTTTCTGTTTTTCCCTGTGGATTCCATGTTAGGGATTGTCTGGTACTGTTATCGGGGGAGGGGGGGGGGTGTTGTTACGGAGAGTGTGCTCTATCCACCTCCATCTTTTCCTTATGATGTATTCATAAAGTGTTTATGAAGGTAGAGTGATACTCTCTAACAAAATTGCTTAAAAGTTGACGTAGTATTTGAGGAAATGACCAATTGATATCCTTTAAAAAATAAAACTAAAACTTTTACTCAATTTTTTTTTCCATATACAATGTCTACGTCTCACAAGACCTGCAATGGGTTTCAATTTTTTTTTTAGAATTCTCTAGAAGTTCAAATTATGCTGGAACTCTTCATGGTGCAAAAAAAAAACAACTGGCTTTCATTCCAGGCCCGTTCCTATCTTAAAGCAAGACGGGGGCGCCCAAATTTTAGGGGCCGCAAAAATGAGGGGGAAATCTTTGTAAATCCAACTGTGAAAGATTAATGTTGATAATTTTTAAAAACATGCGGCTGTGGGGCTGGAGGGCCTGGGGCGCGATATTTTCAACTCCCGTCTACGGCGGCGCAGTAGAAAGATACACGTAGGTGGTGCACTGCTTCAATGACACACTGCTTGACCTGACCCGTCCGTCCAGCCCTGTGGCGCTGTACGGATGTGGCCCGCCTCACCACTTCCTTCCACTCAGACCTAACTGATGCTTTTGTTTTCCATGCTTGGTTTCCCAGCTGCTGTGGATCTTTTCCCACATCAACCATCCACCAGACGGAGGGGCCACAAGACAGAGTACCACCAGACAGAGTACCACCAGACAGAGTGCCACTAGACAGAGTACCACCAGACAGAGTACCACCAGACAGAGTGCCACTAGACAGAATGCCACTAGACAGAGTACCACCAGACAGAGTACCACCAGACAGAGTACCACCAGACAGAGTACCACCAGAATAAAGATGCTATCCGTGATTATGTCAGAGAATAATCTAGTTTAAGAATTACACGACGCGGGTCCAAAAAGGAAGAGGGGGGGGGGGGAGTTCCAGGGAGAAAAACGGGGGGGGGGGGGGGGGCGGGGGTACCAGAATAAAGATGCTATCCGTGATTATGTCAGAGAATAATCTAGTTTAAGAATTACACGACGCGGGTCCAAAAAGGAAGAGGGGGGGGGGGTGAGTTCCAGAGAGAAAAACGTGTGTGGGGAGGGGGGCTGGGGACAATATGAGTCTAACGTACCTGATGACACCTACCTCTGTCACTATTCAGTGAATCGAAACTCCTGCTTCATTTGTCTGTAAATTAAGCGAGAGTACCGGGAGCAAGCATTGCCTGTACCTGAACGTACCTGGACGTACCTGGACGTGCCTGGACGTACCTGGACGTACCGGCACGTACCTGGATGCACCTGGATGCACCGGGATACAACTAATCTCTAACCAGATGAGTTTCCAGCCCAGAGACTTCATTTAAACAATTTTCTCACACTACAAGACCAGTGGTCCACTCTCCCTTTTTACATATATAGATACCCCCCCCCACACACACACACTTTTAATTCACACCTGAATAGGTGGGTTCGCCCTTATTCTCACCTGAATAGGTGGGTTCGCGCTTATTCTCACCTGAATAGGTGGGTCCGCCCTTGTTCTCACCTGAATAGGTGTGTTCACCCTTATTCCCACCGGAATAGGTGGGTTCGTCCTTATTCCCACCGGAATAGGTGGGTTCGCCCTTATTCCCACCTGAATACAGGCATACACTTAGCTATCTATAACAACTGACCTTGACCCTCCCCCATGAACCACGTGATCCCACGCGCCAGATGTTGCTCACCATCCAATCCAACCGAGAATAATCTCTGACGTCATCTAGGGTGGAATGGATTACAGGCTATTAGCTTCCAGCTCGGTGACGTCATTGCATTCCTACCTGCAACAAACAGGTCTCTCGACTTCTCACAGTAAGTTTACAATTACCGGAACTTCTTTCCAACAGAAATGCACCTGGCTCCGGGATGAAAGGGCATGGTAGGATTTCGGAAATAACACACCTTATAAATATTTAACTTTTAGCTTTCACAATGTACCGAAAAAATGCCGCACCCCCCCTGCCTCCACGTGTGACTCCACAAATGGTGGAATGCATCCGGCCACCAACCCCTTCCCCCCTCCCCTCCCCCCCTTTCAACCCCCTTCCCATCTGTTTGTAGACCAACTGCACTACGTAATAAAACACTGCATTTCTTTTAGTTTTAAAAGTTTTTTTTTGTTTGTTTTTTTTGTTTGTTTTTTTTACAGCGTGTCTTCAAACAAACAGTGGCCTGGTGAGCACGTGACTTTATGCCACCTCCGCCACCCACACTAAATCATGCCTGGACTTTGTGACACCTCATCAACCTACGCCCCCCCCCACCCCACCCTCCCCTCCTCTCCACTTTCCACTACCAAATTATTACTGTTTCTGACCACGGCTCCTGAGCATCTTAATGTCTTGTTGTTATTTTGTTTAAATTGTGTGATGAAAAGGCTTACAACAGGTCGCATACATCTATGGCTCTATGGCTCTATGGCTCTATCATGTACATCGGTTTCATATTGATAGGAATTTTTTTTTTTTTTTTTTTTTTTTTTTTTTTTTTTTTTTTTTTTTTTTTTTTTTTGTTGTTGTTTGGTTTTTTGGGGGTGGGTTGTTAGTGTTGTTTTTGTTGTTTTTGTTGTTTTGTTGTTTTTTTTGGGGGGGGTTGTTTGTATTGAAGAAGCCATTTGCCGAAAATGTCTACATTTGTATTTTGTAAAATCCTTATTAAAGCTTAACACATATATTGTTTTATTTACACAACTTGTTTGTGTCTATGGTAGGTTCAAGAAGAAATGACGTCATCTCAATTTAATTGCAATGTTTAAAAAAAAAAAAAAGATTTAATCGTTATTTGGAGTTGCCACTCGAAACAGTTCAAGATTTTCATGCAAGATTTGATGACATCGAGGCTTTGACGTTTCCAATCAATCAATCACTGGACTCACCTGGAGTTTATTTCCTGCCGGATGGCTTTGTCGTTGTTTTAGAAATGTTTAAAATATACATATGATTTTTATTTTCATTAAATTTATTATTATGATTGTGATAATAATATTTTTATAACTAATATTCTTGTTATTATTTTTAAAATATGTCAATATTTCCAGGTCTAAAAACAGAAGTTATTTCTATTAACGGGAGGTAAACATGAGAATTCGCTTTATACTTGTATTTTCCTAGTAGAGTTATCTTTGTCAAAATGTTGACGATTATGTGTCGTTTTCGATTACTAAAATATTCACGAAGTCTCATTTAAATCTCGCGCCCGAGACTTTCCATTTAACAACAAATATAACAACTTAGAAAAAAAAAATATTTACCTGTTCTCTATTTTCAGTACATTTACCACATCATATTTTTAAACATGTTCAATTCATCCTACTCTTGAAATGGTTTTATAATGAACATTTTCTTTTGTGTGTGTGTGGGGGGGGGGGGGAGTTTACATTAATAAAAAATTTATTTTAATTTTTAAAAAAAATTTTGTAAAATGGTCCAACGTTGGAAAGAATAAGCAGCGATATTGAAATCTAGTCTTTATATTTGGAATTTGTGTGTGTGTGTGTGTGTGTTTGTGTGTGTTAGTTACTTTTTTTTAATGTATTTTTTTTTTTTAATTTTTAATTTTCTTTTTTTCAATTACTTATTTATTTATTTTTTATTTTAATAATTTTTTTTTTTAAATTTTAATGTTCATTTTTCGTGGTTTTTTTAAATCCTGCATGAGCCATGTCAACGGAAACGTCTCTCTGAGCTATGTCAACGGAAACGTCTCTCTGAGCCATGTCAATGGAAACGTCTCTCTGAGCCATGTCAACGGAAACGTCTCTCTGAGCCCTGTCAACGGAAACGTCTCTCTGAGCCATGTCAATGGAAACGTCTCTCTGAGCCATGTCAAAGGAAACGTCTCTCTGAGCCCTGACCTGAAAATAGGAGCGAAGTTTTCCTAAAGTCCTAAGTATTAACAATGACAGCAGTGCCGTACCAAGTGACATCATTCCAGGGGGGTGACACCAAATTGAAAAAAATAGCAAATATCTAGAGCACACACTGCTCGGTCTAATCGAATTTCATGAAAGGATAACAGAGCACACGTAAAAATGCTAAAGGTGTAACCACTCCAAATGCACGCTTTATTAAAAGCTCAATTTTGGTGCCGCAGAAACACCCTTCCGACCACTATTCAACGCCGAGTAGAAGTGTTCGGTGGCTTTCATAAATGACAGGAAGGCATATTTATCTAAATTCTGAGAAACAAAGCTTTCCAGTGATACCAAATAAAATATGGTCGGGCGAATTTAAGTAAATGAATCGAAACGGTAAAAATTAAAGACATTTAAAAAATTATTTTTTACCCATTTTTGGGTTAACAAAATTATATTTTTTACAAATTTTCTAATAACTTTCAATAACTAATTTAAATTTATTTAATTTTATTTTTTTTTAAAGATTTTTGCAACCAAATCAATCGAAACCCCAAAATACGAACAAATTAATATTTCCGCCGATTCGTCACAAGTACTGCCCAGAGGCGTAGCGAGGAGGTGGCAGGGGAGGGGACAGGTGTCCCCGGGCGCCAGCTAGTTAGGGGCTCCAAAATGTGCTTTGATATTATATTATTGATGAAAATAATCGGTTTGAGAAAAAGGGGGCGCCAAACACCCTCGCTACGCCTCTGGTACTGCCTCTTAACATTCGAACACGATTGTCCTATAACAAGGTCTTCTCTTCTACATGCTGTCTGTGATTTTACGTTTATCTGCTACCTTTACCTTTGGGATGATCTACTGGAGGAAGTTAATCTGACACAGAAGTATCTGCTACCTTTACCTTTGGGATGATCTACTGGAGGAAGTTAATCTGACACAGAAGTATCTGCTACCTTTACCTTTGGGATGATCTACTGGAGGAAGTTAATCTGACACAGAAGTATCTGCTACCTTTACCTTTGGGATGATCTACTGGAGGAAGTTAATCTGACACAGAAGTATCTGCTACCTTTACCTTTGGGATGATCTACTGGATGAAGTTAATCAGACACAGAAGTATCTGCAGGCTACAGGTTTTACGCTTGACAAAGTGGTGACAAACCATTTTTTTTTAAGGCCTTAAGGTTGTTTCTCCACCAGAAGAGCGGTCACTTTGTGGAACATGCTATTGAAAAGACATTTTTAAAATCAGACCAATGTGGAATTTCGTCAGAGACAAGATAAAGTTTTAAGAAGAGAAGGTCTGGAGAAATATTAATATATGCCTGACTCTCTCTTTCTCTCTTGCTTTGTCTCTCTCTCTCTCTCTCTCTCTCTCTCTCTCTCTCTCTCTCTCTCTCTCTGTGTGTGTGTGTGAGAAGAAACAGTAGGGAAATGCTGGAGTTCATTCTGAACTCCAGATCGGATCATCAGCGATCAAGGGAGTAGCAGATACTATACTGCCTACTATCAGCAAGTGAAAGAGACAGAGAGAGAGAGAGAGAGAGAGAGAGAGAGAGAGACCGAGAGAGAGAGAGACAGAGAGAGACACAGAGAGAGAGAGAGACAGAGAGGGAGAGAGGCAGGCAGAGAGAGAGAGACAGAGAGAGAGACAGACAGAGAGAGAGAGAGACAGAGAGAGAGACAGAGAGAAAGAGAAAGAGAGAGAGAGCTATAGGTGTCCGTGCCAAAATTAACCTCATTCTAAGAGGAGTTATCAGAAGGTGAACGTTTAAAAGGACTACCAAGACTTTGAAGAAATGAAAGGCAGCTGATATCGAATTTCACAGATTCAAGGACTGATAAGTATTTATGTTTTGAAATTCATGGCTGAATTAGATTTCCTATAATCTCTTCCAATACTCTCGCTAAGCCTTCAACTGTTGCTTAAGATCTGTGTGTCTGTGGCTTCATGTGAGCGGAGCTTTTCAAAACTAAGGCTTATTAAGGAACTATTTACGATCCAACATTGGAGAGTCAAGGCTTTCTGATCTGGCTCTTCTATTAATTGAAAGTGATGAGGTGAAGGATACTAAATTTTGGTCAAGTGATTGACAGGTTTGCAGACCAGGATAGGAGACTTTTAAAAAAAAAGTAAATTGAATGAAAAAAATAACTTAACCTTCACCTCGTAATAGTTCTTGGATGCATTGAACTCCTGACCTTTAATTAATTTGTTTTTGTTGTTGTCCTTGTGATACTGTGGTGCTTGTTTTAATAATAAAAAATCACGAGTTTACCGCACCGGGTGACACCAACCCTCGCTACGCCCCTGAGTGACAGCCAGCTTTCAGTTTTGATTTTATTGTCTCAATCTACAAACTCCAGAAACCCAAAAATAGATCTCAGTGTCCTTGGATCGGGTTTCTCACGGAGTCAGAGGTTGGGGGGGGGGGGGGGGGGGGCTGCGGTTTGGACAAAAAAAACAAAAAAAGGGACGGAAAGGGGGGGACCGGTTTCTTCCCCCCCCCCCCACTCGACGAAAAGAGAGTTATTTAACTTCCACGTGGGAAAAAGTCCCGCGGAAGGTGATACCTGGTCTCTTAAAACCTATCGGTTAAACCGCGCTGTCAAATGTCAGACACGTGTGGCTATCAGAGCACTCATTATGACGGAGCAATACTCCAACAGAGCAGTATTAAATGTCAGCTTTACAATATTGTTCAAAACTCCTTGGGCGACGTCTGAAGGAGGAGGTGAATTAGATTATGACGTCGTGTTCTAATGACGTCAAAATGACGTACCAAGGACGAGCTTAACTTTTTTTTTTTTAAATAGAACCTGTACGCAGTGGCGTAGCTATAGGGTTGGTGTCAGCCGGTGTGGTCCGCCCCCTCCCCCCACCCGGACCGCTCTAGCTACGCCACTGCCTATACGTTCCCACCAACCAGTCACCAGTGACGACTGATGAGCATAAACGTTATTTTTAAATAAAAAATATAACTATAACAACGTCAATAACAAAGTCTGCATCTCTAAATGAGACGAACGTTAAATTAATATTTAAACTAGTCGCACAATCCATCTGCGCATGCGCAAGATATCAATTCAAAGAGAATAGCACCCATAAGAGATTATATAACATTCGAATCAAACTTATAATAAAGGTAGCCACAATTTTTATACAAATATAAGAGAGTTCTGATTGAGAGCCACAGGGAGAGTTCTCGCACTTGCGAATGTACAGAATTTGATGAAATAGAATATCTGGAGAGATTCAAGTGGATGTATGAAATACAAGGGAAAACATGGACTCGTACTAATAAATACGGATTGGACATACTTGGTGACCCACACATTGATGACCCACTCATTGATGACCCACACGTTGGGTTACCGGAAATTTGTTTAAAAGAAATTTCGTCGACGAAAAATTGATCGACGCGAATTTGATCAAACGGAAGTTTGGTCGAAATAGTTTTTCCCTTGACGCGATCAATTTTCGTCAAATTTCTTTTTGAACGCACTCTACTGTAAAACAAAATAATGCGGTCAAAAAGAAATTTGACGCAAAATTTTAACGTGTGAACTGAAAAAAAAAAGATTCGATTCCATTTAAGGGCCTTTCCAGTCATGGTCTCGATATGTATTTCTAGGAAAAGTGAGTAAGGGTGATCCTGATAAGGTACGATCTATTGAATTGCCTTGTATGGTATGAACTCATAAGTTGCTTTATGGGGTAAATATCAGGGGAAATGACCCATGCGCACGGGGTGAGTCAGTAGTGTTGAGCGAAACAGCAAGGGATCTGGATAGTGTGTTTATGGCGTAATATCCAGGGGCGTAATGCTAGAGGGGACAGAGGGCGTAAGGATGGTAACACTCCTAACATCCAATAAGGAATCATACGCCACACAAGGACTCTAGCAGCCAACATCGAGCATAACGTTGCATATGACATCTAAAACCCAAAATGAAACCTTAAGTCCCAAATTGAAACCTAATGCCCCGCGTTGGAGTCACACGACCTAAATAGACCATACAAGTCAACACAAAGTCTAAACTTCCAACAAGAAACTAATATTGAACAAAGAAACTATAATCCCAAATTAAACATTACATCCAATATTGGACTTCCCTTATTTCAAGCTGACCGTATCTGATATGCCATGTTCACTGGATCTGCTGATATGCTACATTCCTTAAGTTCAACAATGTTGTTTAAACTAAGTTCATCTCTGTCTCTCCTCCCCAAAGTTTGTCACCATGTAATGGATATGTGCCTGAGACTACAATCTGAAAGCAGCAATTGGCGTCAAAGCAAGACTTCACGCCAATTCCTAGCTGAAAGTTGCCCTAGACTCCCAGATTTAACTGTACTCACAAGTACACAAATCGTGAACACGAGTACATGCCAATAATTAATTTGTGCACAACTGTAAACAATAGTATATCTCAAACATTTACTCAACTGTACACAACCTTTTGCAAAAATACGCGACTGCACTAACAACTAATGGCTGCACTAACAAGTACATAACTGTACTAACAAGTGCATGACTGTAGTAAAAAAAAGTACGTGACTGTACTAAGAAGTAAGCAGATGTATTAACAAGTACATGACTGCACTAAGAAGTAACTGACAAGTAGACTAGTACAGTATACACAAAAACGCATGCTAAAACTTGCTGAGTGGTACACGTCTGATATCTGGGTGTCCATTTCTCCTCCTTCTAACTTCCTGATACTCTATAACAGCGGTTCTCAACCTGTGGGTCGCGACCCCATTGGGGGGTCACACGACCCTTTTCCAGGGGTCGCCTAAGACAATCTGAAAACACGTGTGCTCTACAGTCACGAAGTATAAGAAGCGAAAATAATTTTGCGGCTGGGGTCGCCTCAACGAGATGAACTGTGTTAAAGCGTCGCGGCCATAGAAGATTGAGAACCACTGCTCTATAACTTAAACTTTTCATATTGAGTTATATGTCTATGTGGTTGATCAGTTCAGGAAGTGCGTGAGATCGGGCCACTTCCTCCACCCCCAGGCCACCGTCCTACCCCCCGGGGGCCTCCCCTTCCCTCCCCCCCCCGTCCCACGTCTCTATAAGCTAAAACTAAGTCATATAAGTGATAAGTTATCTTGAACATAAAACATACCGATAAGGCTTTGCAGGACCGCACAGCAGGATTATTTTATTATGGAACCGTTGGAAGTACATGTAATAAAACCAATCAGTTGAACTCCCAATGATTGTAAAAATGGTCTCGATTCAATGAGTTAAACTCCAGTGACTGTAAAGATGGTCTCGATATAATGAGTTCATCACATTGGTGACCCACACATCAATGACCCATGCACTGAAGCATAAATGTTGATTTTTTTTTTTTTCAATTCAAGGATTTGGTCAATACGGTTTGAACATAAAAGCAGAGATCAATTATTTTTAGCACATTAACGTCGCCATGGTTACTCAGCAATGTCGGGACAATTAGGCCCTGTTTATTCTTAGGTTTGATCAGATATGACGCAATGTTCCGAAGAAAATAGAGAACAGTCGCTAAAGCGATTGTTAAACAAATTAATGAATAGTATTTAGTGGCCCGGGGGGGGGGGGGGGTGAGCTGTGTTTTAACTTGGGCCCGCTAAAACATATTCAATACATAGACATTAGGACCGCTAAAACATATTCAATACATAGACATTAGGACCGCTAAAACATATTCAATACATAGACATTAGGACCGCTAAAACATATTCAATACATAGACATTAGGGCCGCTAAAACATATTCAATACATAGACATTAGGACCACGAAAACATATTCAATACATAGACATTAGGGCCGCTAAAACATATTCAATACATAGACATTAGGACCGCTAAAACATATTCAATACATAGACTTTAGGGCCGCTAAAACATATTCAATACATAGACTTTAGGGCCGCTAAAACATATTCAATACATTGACTTTAGGGCCGCTAAAACATATTCAATACATAGACATTAGGACCGCTAAAACATATTCAATACATAGACATTACGACCGCTAAAACTTTTTCAATACATAGACATTAGGGCCGCTAAAACATATTCAATACATAGACATTAGGACCGCTAAAACATATTCAATACATAGAAATTAGGGCCGCTAAAACATATTCAATACATAGACATAAGGACCGCTAAAACATATTCAATGCGTAGACATTAGGACCGCTAAAACATATTCAATACATAGACATTAGGGCCGCTAAAACATATTCAATACATAGAAATTAGGGCCGCTAAAACATATTCAATACATAGACATAAGGACCGCTAAAACATATTCAATGCGTAGACATTAGGACCGCTAAAACATATTTAATACATAGACATTAGGACCACTAAAACATATTCAATACATAGACATTAGGACCGCTAAAACATATTCAATACATAGACAGTAGGGCCGCTAAAACATATTCAATACATAGACATTAAAACCGCTAAAACATATTCAATACATAGACACTAGTGCCGCTAAAACATATTCAATACGTAGACACAAGTGCCGCTAAAACATATTCAATACATAGACATTAGGACCACGAAAACATATTCAATACATAGACATTAGGACCGCTAAAACATATTCAATACATAGACATTAGGACCGCTAAAACATATTCAATGCGTAGACATTAGGACCGCTAAAACATATTCAATACATAGACATTAGGACCGCTAAAACATATTCGATACATAGACATTAGGACCGCTAAAACATATTCAATACATAGACATGTGGGCCGCTAAAACATATTCAATACATAGACATTAGGACCGCTAAAACATATTCAATACATAGACTTTAGGGCCGCTAAAATATATTCAATACATAGACATTAGGACCGCGAAAACATATTCAATACATAGACATTACGACCGCTAAAACTTTTTCAATACATAGACATTAGGGCCGCTAAAACATATTCAATACATAGACATTAGGGCCGCTAAAACATATTCAATACATAGACATTAGGACCGCTATAACATATTCAATACATAGACATTAGGGCCGCTAAAACATATTCAATACATAGACATTAGGGCCGCTAAAACATATTCAATACATAGACATTAGGGCCGCTAAAACATATTCAATACATATACATTAGGACCGCTAAAACATATTCAATACATAGACATTAGGGCCGCTAAAACATATTTAATACATAGACATTAGAACCGCTAAAACTTTTTCAATACATAGACATTAGGGCCGCTAAAACATATTCAATACATAGACATTAGGACCGCTAAAACATATTCAATACATAGACATTAGGACCGCTATAACATATTCAATACATAGACAAAAGGGCCGCTAAAATATATTCAATACTTAGACACTAGTGCCGCTAAAACATATTAAATACATAGACATTAGGGCCGCTAAAACATATTCAATACATAGACATTACGACCGCTATAACATATTCAATACATAGACATTAGGCCCGCTAAAACAGATTCAATACATAGACATTAGGGCCGCTAAAACATATTCAATACATAGACATTAGGGCCGCTAAAACATATTCAATACATAGACACTAGTGCCGCTAAAGCATATTCAATACATAGACATTAGGACCGCTAAAACATATTCAATACATAGACACTAGTGCCGCTAAAACTTGTTCAATACATAGACACGAGGGCGGCGCCTCTGCAGCATATATATTTCCATCTATTAACGTACCCAAAAACTCTTTGACACTGGGGCTGCCCCTCTGCAACCGGACCAACTACCACTAGAGGATCTGAGGGATTTAGGGGGGGGGGGTGTTGGGGTTACGCTGCGTTTTAAACAGGAAAACCTCAATGTATATACATAATATACGGCCTGGCGGCCAACGATTGGATAAAATTCCCTTGCATAACTACTTTAGACCTGCATAGATCAATAATCTTGACATGTCGGTGGCTACAAATAGCGATCTGTTCAAAATATCTTCCTCAACAGATTGCACTGTTTGTCAGATTTATTTTTAAACAGCACATCACAGAACTAGTGCAGAACAAAGCCACAATGACCTCTGAACTCTAACTATATTCTTTGAATTATGTTACTGATATTAATACATATTACTCCGTGGATGTTTATGGTGAATTTAATGACGTGTTTGATTGGATTATTAGAACAGGTCGTCCACCTTTTCAGTCAGACATTGGCCTCCACAACCTGTGATTGAGAAGGCTGGCACCAGTCGAGTAGCTGGATCCCCCTTTTCAGTCAGACATTGGCCTCCATAACCTGTGATTGAGAAGGCTGGCACCAGTCGAGTAGCTGGATCCCCCTTTTCAGTCAGACATTGGCCTCCACAACCTGTGATTGAGAAGGCTGGCACCAGTCGAGTAGCTGGATCCCCCTTTTCAGTCAGACATTGGCCTCCACAACCTGTGATTGAGAAGGCTGGCACCAGTCGAGTAGCTGGATCCCCCTTTTCAGTNACTACGAACAAGGAATCGAATCAAGCTGATGATGGAAGTTGACTACGAACAAGGAATCGAATCAAGCTGATGATGGAAGTTGACTACGAACAAGGAATCGAATCAAGCTGATGATGGAAGTTGACTACGAACAAGGAATCGAATCAAGCTGATGATGGAAGTTGACTACGAACAAGGAATCGAATCAAGCTGATGATGGAAGTTGACTACGAACAAGGAATCGAATCAAGCTGATGATGGAAGTTGACTACGAACAAGGAATCGAATCAAGCTGATGATGGAAGTTGACTACGAACAAGGAATCGAATCAAGCTGATGATGGAAGTTGACTACGAACAAGGAATCGAATCAAGCTGATGATGGAAGTTGACTACGAACAAGGAATCGAATCAAGCTGATGATGGAAGTTGACTACGAACAAGGAATCGAATCAAGCTGATGATGGAAGTTGACTACGAACAAGGAATCGAATCAAGCTGATGATGGAAGTTGACTACGAACAAGGAATCGAATCAAGCTGATGATGGAAGTTGACTACGAACAAGGAATCGAATCAAGCTGATGATGGAAGTTGACTACGAACAAGGAATCGAATCAAGCTGATGATGGAAGTTGACTACGAACAAGGAATCGAATCAAGCTGATGATGGAAGTTGACTACGAACAAGGAATCGAATCAAGCTGATGATGGAAGTTGACTACGAACAAGGAATCGAATCAAGCTGATGATGGAAGTTGACTACGAACAAGGAATCGAATCAAGCTGATGATGGAAGTTGACTACGAACAAGGAATCGAATCAAGCTGATGATGGAAGTTGACTACGAACAAGGAATCGAATCAAGCTGATGATGGAAGTTGACTACGAACAAGGAATCGAATCAAGCTGATGATGGAAGTTGACTACGAACAAGGAATCGAATCAAGCTGATGATGGAAGTTGACTACGAACAAGGAATCGAATCAAGCTGATGATGGAAGTTGACTACGAACAAGGAATCGAATCAAGCTGATGATGGAAGTTGACTACCAACAAGGAATCGAATCGAGCTGATGATGGAAGTTGACTACCAACAAGGAATCGAATCGAGCTGATGATGGAAGTTGACTACCAACAAGGAATCGAATCGAGCTGAAAACCTACTCACGATATTTACCTCCCGCTTGGTGGGACCAAAATAAAGTTGTCGTCTATTCTCATCTACTTCCGGGTCAGCGGGACACGTAGATTTTTGCCGTGCCTTAACGTCAGGGTCAAGGTGGAAGGCTTTATTATTATTTTTTTTAAGACGTTTACTTAAGGCGTCGTTTGCCTTGGTCACGTGGGAAGTGTCGGGACACGATGGCCAGGTCACGGTAAGCGGGTCACAGGTGTTCAAATGTCGGGTATATCTTCATCGACATTTATTGATTTCACATCCGCAAAATGGCTACGTTTGTGTCAATGTCGATAACACAATGAACAGAGACGGTGCCCACCAGCAGCACTCGGAGCCGTCAACAACCCAGCGGTATTATTTATGAACCCGGGCGTGGCATTGATTGATTTACGGTTTAACAGCCAGGTTTGACAACAACTATCACAAATGTGACAGTGGATAGCCTGCAAAAGGTCTTGATGTCAACAGCGAAAACACAACGGAAACAAGTGGCAGCGCAATGGAATTTCATCATGATGTTTCCTTTCGTTTCTAAAGATGTTTGTCCATTGTCTAATTAAAAATAAAAAAACAAAAAATAATAAAAAATTGACGGACATCTTTGACGGACATCTTTGACGGACATCTTTGACGGACATCTTTGACGGACATCTTTGACGGACATCTTTGACGGACATCTTTGACGGACATCTTTGACGGACATCTTTGACGGACATCTTTGACGGACATCT
>CAXITT010000311.1:350386-364047 GCA_964033795.1 Lymnaea stagnalis | reverse complement strand
TTAAACACCCCCCCCCCCCTTAAAGCTTTTCGTATAAATCTTTTATAAAATGTCATATCGGGCAATGAGGTTTCAGGCTAAAAATTTGACAAAACGTACCTACATGTAAACGTACTGTTATGAGAATCACAATTAGTGCTCTTCCTCCCCCCCCCCCGCGCCCACTCAACGCTCGCAACCGCACATTTTTTCCCACGGTCTTGAACTTTTTAATCTTCTAATGACCCCCCACCCGCTTTCTTTCCCACCACAGATTTATTTCACCAAGTATTTCAGAAAAAAAAAAACCAAAAGAAAATAGACCGCAACAAACGCACTTGCGGTCTTTTTGAGAATCTCCTTGAGCGCAGTTTCCGGGAATTTTATTTAGCGAAATCATGGCATCATGTTTCCGTCACCTCCCCCTTGAAAAACGGAAAAAACTGTTTTTCGGGGGATAGGGCTGAAATTTGATTGAAAATGTTGTCATTGGCAACGAGTCTATGTGACAAATTTCAGCTCAATAAGTTGGCGGGAAGTGGGTCAATTAGCCATCCGAAGATTTTACAAACTAGCCAGGATCAAAAGTGAAGTGAATATAAAGGATTTTTTTTAAAGCCATCTTGAAATGAATACTGGGAAAGTGTTGCATTTTTTTAAAATAGCTTGTTTGGTCATGTTTTTTAGAACTTTTCTAGAGCGCATCGAGTTATTTACTCTTGAATGCATCAGAATTAATGAATAATTGTAAAGATAACAGAAGATTTAGCTCTCAGTCTTTTCGATCCAAGAATTACATCAATTCATTCAACAAAATTTAAAAAATATTAAATATTCCTTTCATACTACATACTAAGTAATACTAAATTATATTTAAGGCACAGTATAATGTCCTCATATCTTATGATGATCGCAGGGAGGTCACTCAATCATTTACTCATTTCTGTGCGTCTTGTAATTTTTTAGGAGTTGCCTTTCTTGGAAAAGTGAGGTTGGATTGGGGTTTTTTTTTCGGTTCTTCGCAAGTATTTTCTCAGTCAAGTCATTTTGTCGACTGTCCGATAGTGATGTCTGCTACTGGTGTTACTCATCAAAAACTTCTCCTGGCTCAACGCCTCGACTATGGCTTACAATGTAAGCCTTGCATTGTTTGCTCCTGTGGATGATGAACAAGTGGTTGATGAACAAGTGGTTGATGAACAAGTGGATGACGAAAAAGTGGTTGATGAACAAGTGGTTGATGAACAAGTGGTTGATGAACAAGTGGTTGATGAACAAGTGGTTGATGAACAAGTGGTTGATGAACAAGCAGACGCCAAAAGTCAAAGGAGTTGTTTGTTGTTGTTGTTTTTTTCCAGAATGAATTCACATTTTTTTGTTTCCTTATTTTGTCTGCCAGTTTGAGAAGTTTTGACGTACAGATTGACTCTCTTATTATTTTTTTTTTTCAGTTAGTAGATCAAATAGATCAAGTGTTCACTAACAAGGGAGTTTCGATATCAGTATGTTTTCTAATACATTCAATGTAAGGTCAGTGAATCAGGAAGTCAACCGTTGATTTTAGTGTCATCACATGTGACCCACTTTGCTGACCCACTTCCCTTGTTAGATCCAAGTACACCTTCAGGATTTCCCTTTCATTTCTATGCATTTCAAGTTACCGTACACACCCCCCCCCAAATCTGTATAATGGGACCATTGTGGTCTTTAACCGGCGTGGGTAGTTTTAAAAATATTAAAGTAGAACCATTTTGTACTCTGGTTCCTGTCCCACTATTTCATGGCATCAGTAATGGTGCACCAGACAAGTTAAACAACTTCCAACATACGTAGGTCAACCAGTACCATTATGATGTTGGTGTTGTCTTTTTATCGATTCATTAGGTTAAGATACCAAGGACTCAAGCGTCAAATGGGTTTATCGACGGACGCCCCCGGAGGGGGGGGGGGGTCAGGGGTTCACTTTTATAAATAAAACCGTTAATATAAAGTAATTTTGGGGGAGATAAAGAGAAAGGAGGGGGGGGGGGATCATTTTGTGTATTTTCAGAAATAGTGCAAACCGGAGGCGTAGCTGAGTGGCGGGGGGCAGGGGACAGATGTCTCTGGGCGCCAGACTAGTTAGGGGCGCCAAAATGTGCTTTGATATTGTTTTATTGATGAAAATAATAGGTTTGAGATTCGATACAAGAAAAGGGGGCGCTTTAAAATGGATCTTGTCCCCGGGCGCTAAACACTCTAGCTACGCCTCTGGTGCAAACGTAAGCGTCTTGTTAAGATGGCTTCAAGTCGGGGAGCTCCACCCCCACCCCCACTCCCTTGTGCACCCGTGTTTAAAATCTCTAGTGCCAGTCGGGGAGCTCCACCCCCACCCCCACCCCCTTGTGCACCCTCTAGCTACGCATCTGGTGCAAACGTAAGCGTCTTGTTAAGCTGGCTTCAAGTCGGGGAGCTCCACCCCCACCCCCACTCCCTTGTGCACCCGTGTTTAAAATCTCTAGTGCCAGTCGGGGAGCTCCACCCCCACCCCCACTCCCTTGTGCACCCGTGTTTAAAACTCTAGTGCCAGTCGGGGAGCTCCACCCCAACCCCCACTCCCTTGTGCACCCGTGTTCAAAATCTCTAGTTCCAACCAAAGCACGCATTCAGTGCATCCTGATTGACATCCTTTTGGGTTAGTTGGTGCTTTATGGCAGTCTCCACATTTGCCATTTGCCAGTCTCCAAATTTGCCATTTGCCAGTCTCCACATTTGCCATTTGCCAGTCTCCACATTTGGCATTTGCCAGTCTCCACATTTGCCAGTCTCCACATTTGCCAGTCTCCACATTTGCCATTTGCCAGTCTCCACATTTGCCAGTCTCCACATTTGCCAGCCTCCACATTTGCCAGTCTCCACATTTGCCATTTGCCAGTCTCCACATCTGCCCGTCTCCACATTTGGCATTTGCCAGTCTCCACATTTGCCAGTCTCCACATTTGCCATTTGCCAGTCTCCACATCTGCCCGTCTCCACATTTGCTGGCAAATGCTTGTCTGCTTAGAAAATACAACGTTACTTGTAACAAAGTTAAGCGTACGTATAGACATACATTTTAGACATACATAAACCTATGCTGTGGCTGGTGCAGATGAGAAGGTGTGGTGCATAACTCGCTTCGTTCATTTTTTCAATTTTTTTTTGCAACCTTTAATTTAAAAGGTTTATCATGAGCGGTATGGATGGGAAAAAGGGAAGTAGTGTGAAAAAAATATATAGATATCATCCGTAAGATGTATTTTAATTATCCATTTGTTTATTTTTTTAAACAGTTACTTTCTAGGTTTCCCTGTCCTACTACCCATTCCTCCCTGTGTCGCTACAGCCCATGTAGGGCTTTGGTCTGATTCACCACTTCCTTCCACTCAGACCATCCATCCATCCCCCCCTGTGTCGCTACAGCCCATGTAGGGCTTTGGTCTCATTCACCACTTACTTCGATCCCTCCCTGTGTCGCTACAGCCCATGTAGGGCTTTGGTCTCATTCACCACTTACTTCCATCCCTCCCTGTGTCGCTACAGCCCATGTAGGGCTTTGGTCTCATTCACCACTTACTTCCATCCCTCCCTGTGTCGCTACAGCCCATGTAGGGCTTTGGTCTCATTCACCACTTCCTTCCATCCCTCCCTGTGTCGCTACAGCCCATGTAGGGCTTTGGTCTCATTCACCACTTCCTTCCATCCCTCCCTGTGTCGCTACAGCCCATGTAGGGCTTTGGTCTCATTCACCACTTCCTTCCATCCCTCCCTGTGTCGCTACAGCCCATGTAGGGCTTTGGTCTCATTCACCACTTCCTTCCATCCCTCCCTGTGTCGCTACAGCCCATGTAGGGCTTTGGTCTCATTCACCACTTCCTTCCATCCCTCCCTGTGTCGCTACAGCCCATGTAGGGCTTTGGTCTCATTCACCACTTCCTTCCATCCCTCCCTATGTCACTACAGCCCATGTAGGGCTTTGGTCTCATTCACCACTTCCTTCCATCCCTCCCTGTGTCGCTACAGCCCATGTAGGGCTTTGGTCTTACTCACCCCTTCCTTCCATTCAAACCAAACTGATGATTTTCTTTTCGATGATTTGGTTCCCAGCTGCTGTAGATCTTTATCTAAATTGTCTATCCCTCAAACTAGGTCTGCATTGGAGCTTTTTCCTCTGGGGTTTTTGTAGCTTTATTATAAATTATCAATGAACACATTTCATTTCTCCCCCACCTATCTGACTTCTCATCACGCACCCCACATCTTTCACGCAATAACTTTCACCCCAAAATGTTCACCTAAATCAGTGGTTCTCAACCTTTCTAGTGCCGCGACCCCTTAATACAGTTTCTCGTGTCGTGGCGACCCCCCAGCCACACAAGTATTTTCGTTGCTACTTCATAGCTGTAAGGATATATGTTTTCAGATGGTCTTAGGCGACCCCTGGAAAAGGGTCCCGCGACCCCCAAAGGGGTCGCGACCCACAGGTTGAGAACCGCTGACCTAAATCCTTTCTTCCCACACCTTTCACCTTACACAACTCATTCCTATAACTTCACCCCACACTTTTGACTCCACACATTTTCTCCACACCTTTCACTCCATACCTTTAAACCCTTACCTTATACTCCACCGTTAACTCTCATCTTTCACCCCACACATTTCATCCCACACATCTCACCCACTCCTTTCAGCCACGTCACTTGCCCCACACATTTCATCCTCAACCTTTTACTCAGAATCTTTCAACCCACACCTCTTACCCCACATCTCTCAACCCACACCTCTCACATCACATCTTTTAACCCACACCTCTCATCCCACATCTCTCAACCCACACCTCTCACCCCACATCTCTTACCCCACATCATTCAACCCACACCTGTCACCCCACATATTTCAACCCACACCTGTCACCCCACACCTTTCAACCCACACTTCTCACCTCACATCTTTCACCCACACATCTGACCTCACAACTCTCTCTAGAGATGTCTCAACTCACATCTTTTAACCACAATATCAACCCACATCTTTTGGCCACACTTCTCACCAATATCCCCCACCCACATTCTCACCCCCAAAATCTCATCCATACCTCTCACCCTACAATCTAACCTTAAACCTGCAACCCACACCTCTCAACTCACATCTCTCACCACCACCTCACACTCACTCCTATCGCCCACACATCTCACTACCACATCTCACCTACACCTCTTACCAGCGCTTCTCAACAACACCATTCACTCCACACCTCTCACCTCACACCTCTCATCGCACACCTTTCAGTCAACACGTCCCACCCAGACCCCCAACACAATTCTCACCCCCACGCCTCTCTCCCCACACCTTTCACCCTACTTTTCCTTCCTAGCACCTTTACCCCTTACACCCTCCTGTCCAAACAAAGTATGTCTGGTGCTGAATGTTTGAATGCTTAGGTGTCTTCTTCTTCTATATCTTAAGGGCCCACGATCAATTTATCGATCATTTTGGCTCCTATGCATGTAGATGGGATTTGCAATGTTTCTGTTCCTGGTGTTGATGAGGAAATTTCACAGATTTCCAGTGCCACTTTGTGAGGGAATCATGCACTGGGGGTTTGAAGGCTTGAGGCAATAGACACAAATGTGTCTAGTGTTGTCGCCTCAACCGTTCCTTTTGAAAGATTGTTCCAGTCCCTGATTGTCTTGGGCAGGAATGAGCAGCTCCTATACTGGCTTCTTGCTGGTATGAGCCTGAATTGCCTGTCATGGCCTCGTCGCTGTCTATGGGGGAGAGGTACGAGTTTCTGTTTAATACTGGAACAGTGGACCAGCCCATTATTTATCTTGTACATCATGGAGAGCCTGGATTGTCGTCGTCGTTTCTCCAATGGTGACCAGCCTAGTGTTTCTAGCATGCTGCCAACACTTGAGGTATTCCTGTAGCGGTTTAGGACAAAGCGTGCTGCTCGTCGCTGGACCGCCTCCAACCTGTCAATGCTCTTCTGGGTAAATGGGTCCCAGACTGAAGATGCATAATCTAAAATCGGACGGATAAAGGCTTTATATGCTCTTTCTTTCACACAGGAGTTGCCAATCTTTAGATTTCGCCTTAAGAACCCTAGGGTCTTGTTTGCTTGGTTACATACATTGTTAATATGTTCATCCCATCGGACCTCTCTTTGAATGGTAACACCCAGGTACTTTACGGAGGAAACTTGCTCAAGAATATGGCCGTGCAGTTTGTATTGGTAGTGTAGAGGAGTACAACTTCTAGAGATTGATAGTGTCTGGCACTTGGCAGGGTGAAATTCCATGTCCCAGCTCATCTCCCACTCAGCTAACAGATTGAGATCCTGTTGTAGCTGGTCCTGGTCAGATCTGTTGGCGATCGTCCTATACACTGCTGTGTCATCTGCAAACAGTCTTGCCTGTGATGTCAGTTTCTCCGGTAGGTCATTAATGTATGCTAGGAACAAACAGGGGCCCAGGACTGATCCCTGGGGGACCCCTGACTTCACATTGACAAAGGAGGAGCTTGTACCGCCCACCACTACTGCTTGGCGTCGGTGGCTGAGGAAGCTAGAGATCCATGTTTTAGTGGTGCCTTGAATCCCATATATCTGGAGTTTGTGTAGAAGCAAACTATGATTCACCCGGTCAAATGCTTTTGCGAAGTCCATTACTAGCACGTCAGTCTGCTTGTGGTTCTCCAGATTGGTCATCAAGTCTTCTACAAATTCGAGAAGCTGGGTCTCACATGACCTATTGACTCGGAAGCCATGTTGACAGTCATTGAGTATATTTTGGCTTTCAAGATGCTTCATGACAGAGCTTACGATTATGTGCTCCAACAGTTTGCAGACGACGCTAGTGAGGGATATCGGACGATAGTTGGCAGGGTCGGAATGCTCCCCTTTCTTGTAAATTGGAGTGACATGCGCTGTTCTCCAGTCTGCTGGAACATTTCCTGTGCATAGTGACGATTGGAAGAGGATTGTCAGTGCAGGAGCGATTTCTTTGGCTAATTCTTTGAGCACTCGTGGTTTAATGTGGTCAGGACCACATGCTTTGTAAGGATTAATGGTATTGAGGAGGGCAAACACACCTTGTTCTGTAAAACAAACTGAAAATACAGGGAGGTAATTTCAATATCCTTAATTATACGTGCGTTTTTTTGAGTTGCCTACACCTTAAATTCATTTTTTTTTTTTTTATAAAAAAGATTTTGGCCACACTTTTTTTTTTAAAAAATCGGAAATTATCCAAATGTAATAAGCAGACATTTGTATTTCAGTAGAGGCATATCACAGAGAGACTCTAGCATTACATACCAAAAAAGACTTACATTATTTCTTTAATTTTTCAAAGATGTTTCATGTCTGTAAAAATGTAATGCAGCTAATAATGTCCCACGCACGTGAGCACGTTCGCACATACACACATTCATGCGCGCGCACACACACATCCATGTAATTTCTCCTTGGAATTTATGGAAGAATATAACGCCATCAAAGACATCTTTCAACAGACTAATATTCTTATTGGTAAAAACAGGATGCTGATTTAAATGAGATTCTTTTTATCCTTATTTCAAAATAAAATTGTGGTATTTTAAACTATAAACCTGAGAGGTGTGCTTGATTGTTCTTGGTGAAACGAACCTGAGAGGTGTTCTTGATTGTTCTTGGTGAAACGAACCTGAGAGGTGTGCTTGATTGTTCTTGGTGAAACGAACCTGAGAGGTGTTCTTGATTGTTCTTGGTGAAACGAAACTGAGAGGTGTGCTTGATTGTTCTTGGTGAAACGAACCTGAGAGGTGTGCTTGATTGTTCTTGGTGAAACGAACCTGAGAGGTGTGCTTGATTGTTCTTGGTGAAACGAACCTGAGAGGTGTGCTTGATTGTTCTTGGTGAAACGAACCTGAGAGGTGTGCTTGATTGTTCTTGGTGAAACGAACCTGAGAGGTGTGCTTGATTGTTCTTGGTGAAACGAACCTGAGAGGTGTGCTTGATTGTTCTTGGTGAAACGAACCTGAGAAGTGTGCTTGATTGTTCTTGGTGAAACGAACCTGAGAGGTGTGCTTGATTGTTCTTGGTGAAACGAACCTGAGAAGTGTGCTTGATTGTTCTTGTTGACTAATTTAATCAGATGAAGTTTTGGGTAAGCGAAGACATCCGCAACCAGTTGACCTACTTAAGAATGGCAAGACTGTGTAACATCAATGATGACTTGAGTCAACTTTCCATAGAATCATTGGCACAAACCTTTCACAATAAAGGGTTCCGATAACTGGTACAAGGTCATCCTGTGCCGCCGAGCAAGATAAATACAGTGGCAGTGGAAGCGGGCGTACAGTGGCAGGAAGTTGGCAGTGGAAGAGACGTACGGTGTCAGAAGCGTAGAGTAGAAGGGGCAAACAATTTTTTAGAGGCGTTTACCAGTAGGGCAAACCGTTTGGGGGGCGTTCACCGGCAAGAGATGTAAAAGAGAGGGTTGAAATTTTGAACCGTGATCAATAACTGTTCGTATTCCTACATGCAGATTGAGTTTGTGCTTCTGTTGTGGTCGACAAAGCGACCAATGTTGCTAACAATTACACTAAAGCCCCACCCCCCCCCCAAAACCACACGCTTGTAACCCCAACACTACCTCTAGAGGCGACCTATCAACAAGTTCTCCAAAAAGTATTGTCAAATATGTTGTTTGTTTGTTCACGTTGAGCTCTAGCTCTCTCTCTCTCTCTCTCTCTCTCTCTCTCCCTCTCTCTCCCACCTAGGTCACCAAGCAGACGACAGCCAGCAAACAGCTTTGTCCTTTGGTCCAGATCATGGGTTGCTCCACTACCATCAATTCAGTGTCGCAGTGATAGAGGCTGTGTTAGGAGCCGTGCTCCAGTTGTATTGACATCGCTTGCGTCCTCCACTAAGTCGGCACACAACAGTGACGACATGACGTGTATGTTTTAGCCGGTGTACTCATTAGTGCCGGAGTTTGCAAGACATATCCTAATAGGGTGAGTATGTTGAGACATATGTTGTACTCTATGATGGGGTCGCCGAGGCAAGGGTGGGGGGGGGAGGGCATTAACAACTGACCTAGATATGGAGATTAAGATGTTTTGCAAATGTATTATTTTTATTTATTTTCATTTTTTTGTATGAAGGGGAAATAATCATGATGTGGTGTTCCTTCCCCTTAGTAAAAAAATAATAATAATTCCATTCAACTAATGAATTCATACAGATCTAGTTTAGATTTGACTTATCATATACAACAGGCAAACATTTTATGACAACGTAAGGCAAATGTGTAAGGCTGTGCATCTTTCTCTGCTGCTAAATTGATACTGATGTTATCTGGCAACCTTTAACGTGATGGTGTTGATATTGTAAGGCTACAATTCCCTTGACGGTTTGGCGCTGGAGAAAAGTGATACGACATTTTTCAGCGGCTGTAGACACACCTCAGTCGTAGATGTTATTGGCATATGACGTCAGGCGTCTTTATTTGTTCTTTTTTTTTTTGTTTGTTTGTTTTTTAATGTAAAATTTATTTTTTTTAAATTTAAAAGTTCTGGTTAAATATTGAGGTGCCTCCCCCCCACCCCGCCCCCAAAACCACCTCCGTTACGGTAAAAGATGGACGTCGACTACTGTGCAACAATGAGTTCAAAAGCATGGCTAGGTGAAGAGCCCTGGTTTGCAGCCCCCTAGATGAAGACTGAGGACCCCATGGTTGATAAACCCCCCCCCCCCCCCAGTGAAAGATTCCCCAGAGTTTATAGTCTCCTTGTTAAAGACCCTTTTAAAAGTAAAACACAAAGCTTTTAAGATCTCAGCTTTGAAAACCACGATCGGGTATTACGTTAACAATCGTTGAGTTAGGAAATATCGATCCATTTATGGTGCCGATTACCTTGAGGCGATACGGTCTTATGCCATGGAGAAATAACTAAGTAAACATGGGATAAGGACGACCGTCAATGAGTCACAAACGCAGAAAGTAATCGATACTCCGATCAAGGAACATCACTGAAGAAAGAATGTGTCAGAAACTGTACATACTGGCATGGAATGGTCGAATTTTTAGCAGTGGCAGAGTTCTATGGCGGATCCTTCGAAAATGTGGAGGGGGAAGAGGGCGGTATGGCTTTCCACTTATGCAGGGGTCAGAATCTTTTTTTTTTCTTCTTTTTATTGAGAAAAGAACATTTTATAAGTAACATCTGCTGAGAAAAATAGGTTCTTGAAAGCCACTGTGTACCTGGAGTAATTTTTACACTTGATATAACTGTCGTCTTTACATAACTCTCTTATTTTACCTTTGTACTAGTTGCACAATGCTCATTCTTGCTGACAGTGCGGTAGCTTTACGATTTTCCCTCTGTCTATTAGATTTATAAATAGAACTAATCATAAAACAAGGTAATGGAGCAGATAGAATTGTGGTGTGCAATCAATAGGACTTAGGATGATCTGCTCTGGGCTGAGCACATGATGCGATCTCGGTTGTTGTTTTTAATCTGCCAACACAAAAACATTTAGTGGCGAAATATCGGCGTAGCTTTACTCTGTTGGATTCAGCGTCGGAGCCCTTAAATATCTAGATTGGTATTTTGAAGAAAAAGAAAACAAATTAGTTATTTTGTTCAAATTGCCGGTCAGAGTTTGAATCTGAGTCTTAGCTGTAATGTCGGAGTCTTAAGCGTAATAGCGTAGTCTTAGACATTATATTGGAGTCTTAGATTTAGACGTAATATCGGAGTCTTAGACGTAATATCGAAGTCCTAGGCGTAATATCGTATTCTTTGACGTAACATCGGAGTCTTCTTCTTTTATATATTAAGGGCCCACGATCAATGTGTTGATCATTTTGGCTCCTATGCATGTAGAGGGGATTTGCAATGTTTCTGTGCCTGGTGTTGATGAGGATATTTTACTGGCTGCAAGGGCTACTTTGTGAGGGAATCATGCACTGAGAGTTGGAAGTCCTGAGGCAATAGACGCAAATATGTCAAGTGTTGTCGCCTCAAATGTTCCTTTTGAAAGCTTTTTCCAGTCCCTGATTATCTTTAGCAGGAATGCGCAGTTCCTATACTGGCTTCTCGCTGGTATGAGCCGGAATTGCCTGCCATGGCCTCGTCGCTGTCTATGGAGGAGAGGGACTTGTTTCTGTTCAATGCTGGAGCAGTGGACCAGCCCATTATTTATCTTGTACATCATGGAGAGCCTGGATTGTCGTCGTCGTTCCCCCAGAGGTGACCAGCCTAGTGTTTCCAGCATGCTGCCAACACTTTAGGTATTGCTGTAGCGGTTCAGGACAAAGCTGGACCGCCTCCAACCTGTCAATGTTCCTCTGGGTAAATGGATTCCAGACTGAAGAGGCATAATCTAAAACCGGACATACAAAGGCTTTATAGGCTCTTTATTTGACACAGGAGTTGCCAATCTTTAGATTACGTCTTAAGAACCCCAAGGCCTTGTTTGCCTGGTTGCACACATTGTTAATATGCTCGTCCAGCGGACCTCTCTTTGAATGGTCACACACAGGTATTTTACGGAGGAAACTTGCTCAAGTATATGGCCGTGCAGTTCGTATTGGTAGTGTAGAGGATCACACCTTCTAGAGACTGACAGTGTCTGGCACTTGGCAGGGTGAAATTCCATGTCCCAGCTCATCTGCCACTCAACTAACCGATCAGCTGGTCCTGGTCAGATCTGTTGGCGATCGTCCTATATACACCGCTGTGTCATCTGCGAACAGTCTTGCTTGGATGGCAGTTTCTCGGGTAGGTCATTAATGTATGCTAGGAACAAACAATCTTAGATTTAGACGTAATATTGAAGTCTTAGGCGTAATATGGTGTCTTAGACTTATATCGATATCGGAGTCTTAGACCTATTAGTAGAGTCTTAGACCCAACGTTGGAGTTTTAGACATAATACTGTAGTTTAGAACTAATATTGGAGTTTTAGACCTAATATTAGAGTTTTAGACGTAAGTTGGAGTGTTAGACCAAATATTGGTGTTTTAGATCTAATATTGGAGTTTTAGAACTTATATTGGAGTCTTCTCCTAAAGGAGTCTTATACCTTAAGTTAGAGTTTTATACCTAAAGGAGTCTTGGACCATAAGTTGAAGTCATAGACCTGATGTCGTAGTGTTGGAGCCATGAATGACACAATCCTTGTAAAAATCAATACCGTCCATAAACGTTGTTCGTTTTTTCTTATCCACCCAGAGTGTTGGCCCTTTGCTTGATCTCGTGGGCAATAACTGCTAGCAGCAGATAACAGGTGTGTGAGGCAGAGGTGTGTCAAGTATGAGGGGCAGGGGCAGAATCATTGAGTGTAACAGAATGTGTGGGGTGGGCACATGGTTCTTGTCACATGCCATGAAGTAGCACTGATCCTAGAAGGGCTTGGTGTGGGTACGCTCCTGTCTTTGGCTAGAAGTAGCACGGATACTTGTGGGGCTTGGTGTAGGCCACCATGTCTTTGGTTAGAAGTAGCACTGATAATTGTAGGGCTTGGTGTAGGCCAACCTGTCTTTGGTTAGAAGTAGTACTGATACTTGTAGGGCATGGTGTAGGCCAACCTGTCTTTGGTTAGAAGTAGTACTGATACTTGTAGGACATGGTGTAGGCCACCCTGTCTTTGGCTAGAAGTAGCTTCTAGGGCTTGGTGGGTTTTTTTTATTCAACTTACAGGAACATTATAAAGTTGTATTGCCAGCTGATGGCTGTGACCAAAAAGATCGTTGATTAACCGTGATGAAATGTCAAGTCGACCGAATGAAGGTTGACCTTAGTGTGCGTGGTGGTGATGCGATGACCTTCCATTAGCCAAACAATAAAACTTTATCGCACTAACCCCCCCCCCCCCCCCCCCNTAAAGTTTATTGGTCTTTACTTCAGGGACCCGGTGCCTTACAAACATATGAACATAGACCGTCACGTAACCCCCAGGTTAAAGTTTATTGGTCTTTACTTCAGGGACCCGGTGCCTTACAAACATATGAACATAGACCGTCACGTAACCCCCAGGTTAAAGTTTATTGGTCTTTACTTCAGGGACCCGGTGCCTTACAAACATATGAACATAGACCGTCACGTAACCCCCAGGTTAAAGTTTATTGGTCTTTACTTCAGGGACCCGGTGCCTTACAAACATATGAACATAGACCGTCACGTATCCCCAGGTCATAGTTTGCGGTCATTACTTCAGAGACAGAAAAAAACATTTACACATCCGTCTCAAAATTTGCCTTTCTAGTAGTCAACGTTTTGGAAATAAAATCCTAGATCCACAGTCGAAAATGTGTGACCTTGATTCAAGGGTCGGTAAAAGATTGGTCTGTTACGAGGGGGTTATGGAGGAGGGGTACGGGATGAGGGGTACGGGATAAGGGGTACAGGAGTACGGGATGAAGGGTACAGGGGTACTGGATAAGGGGTACAAGAGTACGGGATGAAGGGTACAGGGGTACTGGATGAGGGGTACAGGGGTGCGGGATAAGGGGTACAGGAGTACGGGATGAGGGGTACAGAGGTACGGGATGAGGGGTACAGGATGAGGGGTACAGGATGAGGGGTACAGGATGAGGGGTACAGGGGACGGGATGAGGGGTACAGGGGTACGGGGTGAGGGGTACGGGATGAGGGGTACAGGGGTACGG
>CAXITT010000311.1:257317-349911 GCA_964033795.1 Lymnaea stagnalis | reverse complement strand
ATAGACAAAAAATGTATTAAAGTAAAGAGAAAATAAAGAGAAAGTAACTAAGCTGATGTCCTGTCCGTTCGTTCACCATACAAATACGCTACAGTAAATTAAAACTACATTAAAACATTACTAAAAAAAATGTTGCCCCCCCCCCTAGAAAGGTAATCGATTTTTTTTGCCCCCCCCTAGAAAGTTTTCTGCGGGCGGCCGGGGGGGGGGGCTAGTTTATGGGATGAAAGGGATGTGGCCTAAGTCAAAAGAAGCCCAACTTATGCCTCAGCTTAATTTTGTAATGACAAGTAAACAAATATGACATACAAAAATTAATCCTTTATGTAATGGACTTCTATATCTAAATATCTCGATTATAATGCTTTTGTCTTATGTTAATTCGCTGTCCCGTGTAATTCACTGCCTTTTGTAGTTTGTGTAAATATATTGCCCCATTGTAATCTACTCCCCCGTCTTAATCAGTTGCCCCGTGTTAATCCATTGCCCAGCGTTAATTTACTGCCCTATGCCAATCCACTATGACAAATGACGTTAGACCGTCCTAACCCTTCACCAGGCGGCTATCGCGTCCTGCAGTGTGACTGTGACAGCTGAAATGACTGCCAGAGTATGCCAATGTCTTTTCACTGTACTCCGCTGGATCTCGTCTAGCGAGCTGCCAGGACCCCGGCCCTACTAAAGGTGAAGGTGAAGGTGAAGCCGACATTTATTTACGAGGCTCTTCTGGTCGGGTTGGTTTTTCAACCGAGGAAAGTCGCTGACTATACACTCTTGGGTAACTGAAAACGCTAGTAGGACAGTGGTTCTCCACGTTGGATTGAACCGCCCCGGGGCACTGTTCAGGTGGGCGTTCATATGTTCCGTAGTCTTGGGGGGCGCTGGTGAAATTTGCTTTGCTAACTTTTTTAAAATTAGAAAGAAAAAAATAATAATTAATATATTAACACTATTTGATTTTCAGCATTGAAAAGGTCGTGAAAAGATATCGCTGAAATATAATAAATACCCTTAGACACACAATGAAAGACCTTTGACCTTTTCAACTGTAGGCGTGGCAATAACAACAAAACTTGTTTACTGCACCAGGGGCAATGAACAGACAACTCTAATAAATTGACTAAAGATGAGTCGCGAATGGGGTTTAAAAAGTAGGCCTATTTACGTGGGGCACAGAACTAAAATCTAACTGGTATTATTTCTTGCATGATTTAGCTGTCACGAACGCCATTTTAATGTTTTAATGCAGATGTCTAAAAAAAAAATATGGTTATATAAGGAATTGTGTTTTAGTTTGAATTTTATGATTCAGCTATAAATGAATTTCACTTGTTTTTTTCACATCAAATTACCTACAGCAAAAAAAAAAAAAATATTTTTGTTAAAAATAAAAAGCAAAACTTAGTTAAAAATTATTAGTTTCAAGACAACGATTTCAAATTTATTCCTATTGGTAATGTATTTTAAAATGCTTAGAACAGTTTTCTATTGATGATATTGAAATCATGTAATATTATTTATCATTTCGTGACGTCAGGTAAGGGAGATTCTTTAATTAACATTTCTTTCTTTTTTTTAAGTTGAAAATATAATGAAATTCAGAATAAAAATGGTTGAGACACAGAGAAAAAAAATTATACAGTACAGTTAGGAATATCTTAGACCATGGATTTATACCATACAGATAGGAATATCTTGGACCATGGATTTATGCAATTATTCGAGCAGAAGCCAATGTGACTCAATGCCAAATGCAGTTGTCTAGCTAGGTTTAGTGCCACCAGGGGGCGGGTCGAAACATTTGCAAACACACACCCCCACCCCGTGCCACTTATCACCTCAATGGCTTTCCGAAGATGCCTGCCGGCTACATATAATGAAAACAGATGACGCTACTACTACATATAATGAAAAAAGATGACGCTACTACTACATATAAAGAAAACAGATGACGCTACTACTACATATAATGAAAACAGATGACGCTACTACTACATATAAAGAAAACAGATGACGCTACTACTACATATAATGAAAACAGATGCCACCGGAGGACACCATGACAGGCAAACGAGAACCTAATTTATTTTCAATGACCGTGACAAACCTTAGAAGAAACCGACACTGGCAACCACGTCTTACAAATTCTTCTCAACAAAGAACAGATGGTGAGCGTACCAACAGATGGTGAGCGTACCAACAGATGGTGAGCGTACCAACAGATGGTCAGCGTACCAAAAAGTTCGTGATTCGTTGGTAAATCTGGATAAGGCCTTAAATCTGTGGTTCTCAAACGGTCTCATAATGAATGGGGAACGTGAGACCTTTAGTAAACGTTCTTACTTGTAGGGCTTTTGGGACTTTGCGGATAGCTTAGACCTATATATAAATTTATATATATATTTACTTGTAGGGCTTTTGGGACTTTGTGGATAGATTAGACATATATATAAATTTATATATATATATATATATATATATATATATATATATATATATTATAATATACATGCTATAATACGTTATTGGAGTGTAAAGATAATAGAAATGTCTAAACTCATCAACCAACAGCTTGTTTTTATTGCATGTTTCTATCTTCGGGCACTTGTGAAGGTTTGCAAGGTATCCAGCCACATCTAGATGTCCAAAACCTGTCAATTATTAGATCTCCCTCATCTATTGCACAACACATGTTGAGAATCGTTGGTGTCGTGCGGTGGCGTAGCGAGTGTGTCTGGCGCCCGGGGACAAGATTCGCGCCCGGGGACAAGATCCATTTTTAGCGCCCCTTTTTCTTTTTTTCAACTCTCAAGCCCATTATTTTCATCAATAAAATAATATCAAAGCACATTTTGGCGCCCCTAACTAGCTGGCGCCCGGGGACATCTGTCCCCCCCCGCCCCCACCACGCTACGCCACTGGTGTTGTGTCACCACTGATGGTCTTACAACAACATCTTGGGATCTGACGAAAATGGCACGCATGAGCGAAACTGTGACTCAGTTTCTGGACACCCATCTAAACACATTGTGGTGTGCTGTGGGTTAATACCTGACCCATGGTATACGTCACCCCTTTGATTCATAACCACTGTTCGCTTGAAAGAGTTGCCTTAGTAACGAGAGTAAATGAAGCCATAAGGGGGGAATAATTAAGTCACAGGGTATCGCACACTGGTGACCTCTGGATAAACTATGGCCGACCTTGACTTTCAAGAGTAGTTTGGTGAACAGCTTTCTGTCACGTAGTTAATCTTCGCATTTATGAAGCCCTGGACCGAATCAGGTTGAGGATAATATTTATTCAAGTTTTTTATTGTTATCGCCATGTTGGCCTGTAACACGATTCCTCAACAATGGCGGAACATGCGCAGTCAAGAGCTACGATGTCGAAAATTGAGATTTTAAGATGGAGTCGGACACTTTTGAACAGTATCATACTGCACATTCAAATTGTTCTTTACACTGTGTATAAATACTCTACTCTTGTTTGATTCCGGCAGTTATCCTTTGGTTTCACTGAAGCAACTATTTTCGTCAACCACAATACAAACGAAACACCGAGATGGGAGCTGACTTCCGGCTTCGATGGTTGAGGTCTTGTATACAGGAGTTACCTTCCCAGCAGGGTTGCCAACCTTCCGTTCATTTACGTACAATCCGTCAATATGTGTCATAGAATAACAATGTCCGTAAAAGTCCGGAAGAACTTTAAGATGTCCGTGAATAAACGCGAGACTCTCCTTGATTCTTTGGAAACGAAACAGAACTGGATTTTTTTTCTTTAGAATTTGTCTTTTTCTCAATTCTATAGAAGACCCTCCATGGTCTGTTGTTGTGAGGGAATACCAGATTATAGAAGACCCTCCATGGGCTGTTGTTGTGAGGGAACACCAGATTATAGAAGACCCTCCATGGGCTGTTGTTGTGAGGGAATACCAGATTATAGAAGACCCTCCATGGGCTGTTGTTGTGAGGGAATACCAGATTATAGAAGACCCTCCATGGGCTGTTGTTGTGAGGGAATACCAGATTATAGAAGACCCTCCATGGGCTGTTGTTGTGAGGGAATACCAGGTTATAGAAGACCCTCCATGGGCTGTTGTTGTGAGGGAATACCAGATTATAGAAGACCCTCCATGGGCTGTTGTTGTGAGGGAATACCAGATTATAGAAGACCCTCCATGGGCGGTTGAGCCGTGAATGATTTCTTGAGTTGGGAAATACATTCTATCGACTATCAGACGTTAGAATCACACTGACTGTCACACATTAGAATCACACTGACTGTCACACATTAGACTCACACTGGATGTCTCACGTTAGACTCACACAGGATGTCACACATTAGACTCACACTGACTGTCACACATTAGACTCACACTGACCGTCACACATTAGAATCCCACTGACTGTCACGCATTAGATACATTTCTGTACGTCAGATGCCGCCACAGAGTGGTCCAGATTTCAAACATCGTACCCAGGAGGTTATTCCCCCACCTATTCCTTTCCCATTCCCAGCGTCAGTTACGCCAAGGACAATACTCCTGTTGTACGTTCCTAGCTGTGACGTCAGTATTCCAAGGATGAGAGCGTTGTAAACAAAAACAGCTTCTGCTACGTAAGCCATTTTCGACTACATCAACCTTTTTGAATTTATTTTATTTTTTGCCGGGGAGGGGGGGTGGCGGGTGGCTGATTGAAACTCCCCCCCCCTGTCTCTTGCTCTAATGTATTATTTTTTTAGACTAAAGCAAGGGTCCTCAACAAATTTTAAAAAACGTTTTGGGGGGGGGGGGGGTGCGGACTTAAGTTTAAAAACAAAATGAACGACTTCTTGTGCACATTGCAAATATCTGGTTTGTAGTAATAGAAAAGAAATTTCGGGCAAGTTTTATCAACTTTATTTTATTAGTATTTTAATTTACGGGGACTTGCTTTTGGCTACTGAGGTGGTCAATGTCCGGCTCCATATTAGTCCCTGCTGGTCGGGTACCCGTACGGTGGCCAAGTGGGTCGGGGTTGATGACCCCCCCCCCAGCGGGCTTGGTCTGGCCCGCGAGGGAAATAGTTTGAGGACCCCCTGGTCTAAAGGTCGCTGTCCTGACACAAAAGCAGCCTTGATCTGACCTTGACCTGATAGTACCGTTGACCTGACCTACTTAGACGTTAGAAGACATAGATTAGTGTGTCAACAGTCTCGCTCGCACACACGTGGATTTAATCTCATTCGCAAAGAGTTGTTATTTGGATGTTCCGTGCAGCAGTGGTTCCCGAACTCTGGGGGAGTAGGAGATGTTGTTTTCTTGAGGGGGGTCTAGGTATTTGGATGTTCCGTGCAGCAGTGGTTCCCGAACTCTGGGGGAGTAGGAGATGTTGTTGTCTTGAGTGGGGTCCAGGTGAGGGTGATGAGGTGTAGGGGTTGGTTGCTAAATCGTAAGTTAATGCAATAACTTATTAGTGTGATGAGTGATTCCAGTTTTTATTTGTTGTTTCACTTGGTTTTATAGGGCTGAACAAGCTTCATCTTCATTTGTTTCTGTGTTGTCTATTATATAGTATGTCTGTATTATAGTATGTCTGTATTATAGTATGTCTGTATTATAGTATGTCTCTATTATAGTATGTCTGTATTATAGTATGTCTCTATTATAGTATGTCTGTATTATAGTATGTCTGTAGTATTTGTAGTGGGAATAATTACCGTATATACTCGCATACAAGTATTATAAGCCTACATGGAATATTATTATAAGCCGACCCCTATATAAAACTGCTTTCAAATGGACAGTTTTGGCAAAAAACCCGCATATAAGCCGACCATACAATTGTCTAATTTTACTCCATATTTTTTATACATAGAAATGTGTTACTGTAAAGATGTCAGATGCTTACCTTTATGTTACATACAAGTTTGTTTACCTTTTGGAATGACACATAAACATGTTCTGCTCTTTCCACATTGTTTGCTATAATACTAGCTGAACTTCCGCCCATAAGTTGTTCCCAACGAATGATTAACGAAGTAGATATTTAGAAATTTTTTGGGGGGAAATTGGCCTTAGTGTCTGTCCTTGTGTCCATTTTGTTTTATGCGCATACAAGCCGACCCCCCTGATTTCAGTATTGTATTTTATAGTTCTAAATTCGGCTTATATGCGAGTATATACGGTATGTCTTTTCATAAATGAGTCACAGATTGTTTAACAAAGTCTGGAGACCACTGAACTGTAATTTATCTATTTATTATTTAGCTCTATTAACTAAACTGTTTGTTGAGAGCCGGTTTGTGTTTGTAAATAAGCCACGATTTTACAGCGTGGGCCGAAGTTTGTAGACTAATCTTATGTGGCGTTGTTGTTGTTGTTGGTGGTGGTGGGTCGAGAGGTGGGTGGGTGGGTTGGGGTGCTGTTGGGAAGTACACATTGAACTTTGTGCCTGCCAGTCTGGTGAGACTATTGTCTGGTAGTCAGGCATAGTCATTGGGATATGCTGTCTGTATAGACCTGATGATGATGTTTGTATAGGTCTGATGATGATGTCTGTATAGACATGATTATGCTATCTACATAGACGTGGTGATGTTATCTATATAGACTTGATGATAATGTCTGTATATGTCTTTTGATGGTGTCTGTATAGGTCTGATGATTTCTATATAGACCCGATCATGTCCGTATAGGTTTGATGAGGATATCTGTATAGACCTGTTGATGATGTCTGTATAAGGCCCTCTTACTCTGTTTAGAAACAAACTTAGACCCTTGCCTGACTTCAAGTTAAACAGACCTGGTCAAGTTGATGATTTAACTATTGTTGGGATGGTTGGGGGGGGGGGTAGGGGGGGATTAGATGCCTACGAAAATTGGGATCAATACCGATGCAACGTATCGATTGTTCAAACGTTGATGGTCACGTGACTCACACAGTCAAAAATGAGTGGTTGATCACAAACCCAAATAGAATGAACACGGTCGCATTTCTTTCCACATCGCTGGACTGCTCCATTACGTCATTGAAACAGTTCATAGACACTTTCACTGGATATTTCCACACAAAGAGAAGGCCACGCCACACACACTCTCTCTCTCTCTCTCTCACTCTCTCTCTCTCTCTCTCTCTCTCTCTCTCTCTCTCCCTTTGCTATGTGCTTCCTCTCACTCTTACTCAACTTACTCCTCTCTCTTAAAACATTGTCTTTCTCTCTTACCTCTATCTGCTGGACTGCTCCATTACGTCATTGAAACAGTTCATAGACACTTTCACTGGATATTTCCACACAAAGAGAAGGCCACGCCACACACACTCTCTCTCTCTCTCTCTCTCTCTCTCTCTCTCTCTCTCTCTCTCTCTCTCTCTCTCCCTTTGCAATGTGCATCATCTGACTCTTACTGAACTTACTCCTCACTCTTAAAACATTGGGTTTCTCTCTTACCTCCCTTTCTTTCACATGCAATGTTCTCCCCCTTGTCCTCTTTAATTCATCATCCCCCCCACTCCTCACTCTTAAAACATTGGGTTTCTCTCTTACCTCCCTTTCTTTCACATGCAATGTTCTCCCCCTTGTCCTCTTTAATTCATCATCCCCCCCCACACACACACCCACACGCAAGACACCGTCCCACACACACGCTCACTGTCCCAAACACACACACATGTCCCACCCCAGTAACCATAGCCCCCCCCCTCCCCAACCACACACAGACACATTCCCTCCCTCTCTCCTCCCCCCTCCCCCCTCCCCCCCCCCTCCCCCGTTGGCCCAATAAGCTTTGTTTACTTGCAGTTTTACGCAGTTTTTGAGTCAAGGCCTGGCGTTCGGCGCAGTGTCGTGCCGATTGAATCAGCTGCCACTGTCAGAGCAAGGGAAACAGGCTGTGTGCTTCATTTCTAACATTTGGGAGTTATCTCTATCACATTAAGTGCGTGCTACGAAGTTCAACATTTCTTCAGTGTTTTAGACATAGACTTAGAACATGTCCTCGGTGTTTTAGACATAGACTTAGTGACATTGACGGATCTAGGGGGTGGGGCTGTCAGTAGAAGCGCAAGGACAAGGCAAGTTATGTCAAATATGGAATGAAACATGAATTACGTTTTTTTAAAGACAACTTACATTATTACTTAAGTTACACCACCGCCCCCCGCCCCCCCCCGCCCCCCCGACTAACCCTTTTCTCACGTTGTAATGTGTTCACATGTGTATTTATAAAATTAAGTGTTCTGATTATAGCATAGAACTACTTCCTGTGGGTAAACAATGTGTGACCTATCAATGTGCTAGTTCAGTGGTTCTTAACCTGGGTTCGATCGAACCCCAGGGGTTCGGTGAGTCAGTCTCAGGAGTTCGGCGGAGGTCCAAAAAAAAATTCAGAAAAAAAAAAATCATATTTTATTTTTCCTATTAAGAAGGGTTTGGTGAATGCGCATGTGAAACTGGTGGGGTTCAGTACCTCCAACAAGGTTAAGAACCACTGAGCTAGGGGAGAAGAAAAAAAAATGTTGATATTTTTTTATACTTTCGACTTCATCATCATGTAAGTTAAAGAGTTGTTTCCCTTTTATAAAATGTTTACGTGTAGCCAGCCTAATAATGTTCAAGTGTCAAATCTTTGTAGCTCAAAGAGTAAAGCTGATCCTGTTACTTTGTGTTTAACATTCATTATAGATCAGTCCGCATTACAAATTACAGTTGAACGGCACGCAAAAGGAAAGTCTCGACTCCATGACTTACTAGAGGTCCCACTGAAACAAACACTAAAGTGATGGTTGAAATAAAGTGTGGAAGCTGTGGTGTAAATAGAGTTTGTGACACTTGACTGAAAATGCCGCCCCCGTGACGTCATTTATGGAGAGCCCCCTTTGGCTAGATGTTCATACTCTGTTTTAATGGCATTTATTGTGTAGAACAGGGGTCTCAAACTCGCGGCCCGCTGGCCATTTGCGGCCCGCAAGACGATATTTTGCGGCCCGATACATGACAGCAAAAGTTTAGTGTAATGCGGCCCGCGAGTTTTCCCCATTCTCATATATAAATATAATGTGACCCTCCGCGCCGGTTTCAGTCGAATCTCAGCGACTAGTCTAATTCTGGTTTGTATTATCCTTGTCTAGATTTGGACGTTGATTGTAATGGTCAAAACCGTTTTTAAACCAGACTAAACGTTTTTATTTCATAGTATTTTATGAGACAAACATGGCGGCCAAAGTGCGGGTTTGAGAAAAGTTTAAAAAGTCAGTTAGTGGATAATGCACAACCATATTTGTGTAAATCGTAACAATCTGACACAGTATCAAAGAATCCCTATTAAAATTGCCCCTACTGTTAACGAGTGAGGGAAATTCCGAGCATGTCAGCTTGGTTCCATTTCAAAATAGGGTTAGGCAAAAAAGGCCTTTTCTACGAAAAAAAAAATCAAAATTCATTCTCCCTACAATAGCATCTTCCTTCACATCAATAATTCATAAATATTGCCTGCTCCTGCCTACTGTCTGACCAAATTTTAGCATTCAAAGCCTTCATGGAGAAGGTTGGGGTGGTTCTTCCTGGACTAAGTGATCCCAAATGGCTCATGGACTTGGATTTTATTGTTGACCTTACACAGGGGCTGAATATACCCAAAAACAGTTACAAGAGCAGGGGCAACTTGTTAGTTTTGCTTATGACAATGTCAGGGCATTCTGCACAAAACTTGTGTTATGGTTCTTAGAGAAACCTCTGCCATTTCCCAAACATGAAAAGTACCCATGGATTTGATGACATTTATTTTGACTTCAAAATACAGAGTCACTTTTCACCTTTTTGCTGATCCTTTCTCCTTTAATGTGAAAGATGCGCGCCCTCTCCCCCCCCCCCTCTTTTTTCGCTTCCAATGGAGCAGATTGATCTTCAGTGCAATTCTAAGTTCAGGGACTGAATGGAGAAACAGACAAGCATGGTCAGTTAATGAGAGCATTGTCCTCCACTTTCACTGAGATTTCCAGGTTGATCAATCGGATCCTTTGCCTTTTTTGGGAGTACCTATCTGTTTGAAAAACTTTTTTCCCGCTATGGAATTTAACAAGTCAAAGTTCAAGGACAAACTTACTAATGAGCATCTCTAAGCTATACTGAGGGTCTCAGTTGTTTCCTCACTTGTGTAAGAAGAAGCGCTGCCAGCTCTCTGGCAACGAGCAGTTGGAGGAAGAAAGTGAAGCCTAGTTCTTGGGAGCCCTTGATGTTTTATTTTGTTATTATCAAAGGTTGAGCAAATTGTAACGGGTGTACTTTATTGAATTATTTTTTTGTAATCGCTTTTTTAAAACTTGATGCGGCCCAGTCTCACTCAGACTCTACTTCATGCGGCCCCCGGATGATTTGAGTTTGAGACCCCTGGTGTAGAAGGAGTTAAATTAATAGTAGTTTTAAAAATAGGCCTTTTTAAAGAAGAAAATTAAAGTACGCAGGGTTCTTACTTCTTTTCTTATTAGTTTTTAGTTGTCAAACATGCAAAAAACTTCATTGGACATATTCCTCGGACTCTGTTCAATTCAAGCCTGGTGCTAGTTTAATTTTAAAGTAGCATTGCGATGAACTACTCTGGCTTAACGCCAGGAAATAATCTCCCTAGGCTTAAAATGTATTCGTTGTTATTCTCTCAATTCTCTATTTATGTTTAGTCATGCTGTTTTCTCATGTTCGTGATTCTATCAATCGGTAAAAGATGGCCGACATGCAAATCCCTATGACATCTTTACTTCTGCCACCTCTGAGTACCTCCAAGAAATCATTAAAGGGATTACTAAAAACTTTTTTTTTAATTTTAAATTTAGAAGGTTCACCCTTAAGCTTTGTGTTATTTCTATAATTTAAAAAATTATCTGCAATCTTAGAAACTTTGCTTACCTGGCTAAGTTAACTAAGTTTTTTAATGTGCCTGTTTGAAGTTATAAAAGTGCAAATAATGGATATTATACATCTACATGTATTCGTTTGGTATAGATCCTAACGAGTGTCAGAAAAGAAAATTTTTGACCCAAATGTCTACCAGGCCTATTTAACTCAGTATCGTAAATGAGCGCTTACACACACACATATATATATATATATATATATATATATATATATATGTGTGTGTGTGTGTGTGTGTGTGTGTGTGTGTGTGTGTGTGTGTGTGTGTGTGTGTGTGTGTGTGTGTGTGTGTGTGTATGAGCGCTTACACACACACATATATATATATATATATATATATATATATATATATGTGTGTGTGTGTGTGTGTGTGTGTGTGTGTGTGTGTGTGTGTGTGTGTCTGTGTGTCTGTGTGTGTGTGTATGTGATTCAGGGGTTTTATTTGAAGCAAATGTATCATATTTTCAGCATTTTGCTTCTGTAAATGCATGCTAAATACATACATTGGTCAATAGGAATATTATAATTTAACCTGTCTGTCGATGAAGCTGTAGATAAATATAAATTGAAGAATGGCTTAATTTTACACGACAGTTTTTGAAGGCGAAAAAAAAAATATTTCATGCATTCTCTGTGAATTTTTCCTAATTAATGTGTTTAAATACTTCTACAGCCTCTGAAGATTTATTTTCAACAAGTTATACTGCTGGGAACATCGCACTTGCCGGTTTGAAGTGCTGACACATCTCACTTGGTTGTTTCAAGAAAGAGACGTGAGAGGGCCATCTCACTAAATCAGACAGAAATAAAATCTGGGCTGGTCACAATGACGTCATTCTATGGCATCGGTATCATGTCGGGGACCTCGTTAGACGGCCTTGACCTCTGCTCGGCTGAATTTACTGGTGATTCCGAGGCAGACATCTGGGGTTACAGAATAGAGCAGGCTGTGACGGTGACCTACAGCAAAAATATGCAAGAGAGATTGGGAAATGCCACAACTCTGTCAGGAATTGTGAGTGGTCACCAATTTCATAATAGCGTACTGGAGCTATACATATCCTTAAGGGGTCATCCATAAATGACGCCACCCATCTAGTGGGGAGGGTCACGAATTTGTAACGATGTATTTGGATTGTGTCTTAAATTTTATGACAAATTTGTGGCGATGGGTGGCCCAAAAAAAAAGGGGGGGTCAGTAAAGGACGCCATCACTTCCTTCCTTGGTGGTACGGACTGAGTCATGAGCGCCCCGCAGAAAACTTTCGGGGGGGGGGGGGGAAAAAATCGATTAACTTTCTAGGGGGGTAGCAAAATTTTTTTAGTAATGTTTTAATGTAGTTTTCATTTACTGTAGCGTATTTGTATGGTGAACGAACGGACAGGACATCAGCTTAGTTACTTTCACTTTATTTTCTCTTTACTTTAATAAATTTTTTGTCTATTCAAGTGCCCCTCCCCCCAGTGGGCGCCCATGGACTGAGTGTAACATTGTATGTGGGCCCTCAAAATATAGAAAAAGATATTGCTCAGAGTTTGCACCAGTTTTAATCAGAATAGTATTAATTATTAATTTTCCAATTTCTGTCTCATAAATACTTTTTAAGAGCGTTTGTTGTTAGCCCCTGGCTTCTATTTATACCATTTGCCAGTTTTCCATTTCAAATCAAACGTCTGACTATTGATCTAGTTTAATTATTACAAATTAAAACGCAATTAATTTATTTAAATTGACCACGAAACAACATATAGTTCTAACTCAAGCTATCTCAGTAGTATATACAGATATTGTAATTTTGTTAGGCCATATTTGAAAGATAATTAATTAAGTTGGATAGAATTTTATTGGATTCTTATTAGCTTCATGAATTTTTTTTTTTTATGTAGGCCTGTATATATTATATACATTTATTTTTGTAATGCCTCTTTATAACAAAAGAAATGTCGTTTTTCATTTGCTTAATCATGTGTTTGCCTTTATTTAAAATCAAGCCTGCTTTTTAATCACAACTTTTACTATTAAAACAAAACTTTTGAAAGACTTGCTGAGATTTTTGTAATGGTCCATATTCCATCATTCTGAATATTGGATAACCATTTAGTAACTTAATTAAAGAAGAATTTTTTTTTTTAAATGTTACCATATAATAGTTCCCTAGGTTTCCTTTGTCATATTCTATCTTTCCTTTCACCCCATGATTTTTTTTAGTTGTTTTTTTTCTCTTGATCATTAAGTGACAGTATGAAAAGATTTTGATTGATTTCCAAAACATTTAAATTATTGCTAAACTGCATTTATTTAATCAGGATCTAGTAAAGCTACAAATAGATTACAGTCACTTTGTGGGCCAGTGTTTGGAAAAATTTATTGAGAGTAAAACGCTGCATCCCGACTTTGTCTCATCTCATGGTCATACAGTGTTCCATCAGCCAGACAAGGGACTGACATTTCAACTGGGAGATGGGGAAATCATATCAACATATATCAGGTAAAGTATTGTAAAAAACGATGTTCATGTGCTGGGACTGTGGGTTAACTAGAGAGAAGGGTTAAATTGGAGTTTAACTAGAGGGAGACAATGCTGGAATATTATATTAACCAAAGGGGCACCTTGATACAGGAATAGAAAGAGACTTTTTTGGTTCATATTCGAACGTTGTTTTGATTTATTTCAATTCGAAAGAAGTGTTTTCATTGGACCTCACTAATGACTATTTCAATGTTGTAAGCAATCACCAATTATTGCTTTGCATGTTATGGGTGTACAGAACACTGAAATTATCTCACATATAACTATATGTGGGATAATTTCAGTGTTCAGCTCACTAAATTATTTTTTCCTTTTTATTATATTTTATTTTACATAAACAGTAAGATAAGTTATGATATAGTCAGCCAAACAAATGTAGACTTCCAGCAAATGCCTTCATAACCATTAATAAAGCTGAACTTATATTGTTTTATATACACAAATTGTTTGTGTCTAATTAAGCTACCTTAAAGTTTTATCACAGTCCGACACTCTTATATAATTTACAGACGCGTAATAAGACAGCATACCAGACCTACTAGTGGCTAAACATGTCGCTATTCAATAGTTTGCCTTGGGGAATACTTAATTTTATGACCACTTCTCTCTATAAAATGAAGAGAGGAGGGGGGAATATATAAGGCATCTATTTTGTGATTGTTCTGTCCCCAAGATCTGTTGGTAAATAGTTAATTGGATTGAGTTCATGTTCTCGCACCTAAGGTGGAAAGTGTACTTATAAATTCCAAAACCTAAAAATTCTTCTACTACATTATACTACATATAATAATTTTACAAAAACATTTTTTTTTTAACTTCAAAATATTTTAAAATGTTACCCTTTACAGAAAGTTGCATTCACAACAGAAATGTTCTTCTTTAGGTGCCCATTTGTGTGCAACTTTCGCTCCAAAGATGTGTCACTTGGAGGCCAGGGTGCACCACTTGTACCTTGTGGTGAAAAGTTTTTGTTCCAACAGACAGATTTGTGTATCAATCTTGGTGGAATTGCAAATGTTGGATGTAAGGTTGGTAGGAATATATAGCTCTGTTAACAGTAATATTTATAATATTTATTATCTCTAGATTAGATCAAGATTTAATATTGTCATGAAATCGATTCCAATTATTCCATTGGTCAAGGCTGCAGACTTTCTCAATTCTTAGGAATTGTCTGAGGCTCTACAAGTTCTTAAACATGATAAATTAGACCCCACTTAAATCACCAGAAGAAATAATGATCATGTTGATTTTATTATGCAGTAAGTTATTGACTTTGATAACTTTTTGAATCCATGATTAGATTTTATGGTGTAACCATTTTAATTGAAGTGTAATTTCTTCCAGGGTGACAAGGGCTTTGATGTGTGTCCATGTAACATTGTCCTTAACCACCTGGCTTCAATTCATGATTCTGGCCTGAAGTATGACAAAGGGGGACAATTGGCTGCTTCAGGTCAGGTTATTCCTGACATTTTAACAAAACTGGATGAGTTGTCCTACTATAAACAAACAGGCCCACGATCTCTGGGGTTTGAATGGGTCTCAAAGAAAGTGTTTCCTCTACTCAATGTAAGTATTTGCTAGACTCTAGTATACTTCTTCTTCTATATATTAAGGGCCCACGATGAAAGAATTGATCATTCTGGCTCATGTAGGCCCGAAAAAAATTGCTCCACATAGTCTTGTCAAGAAATTACACACTGCAACACGACTGAGTTTGTTATGAGTGAAAAAGTTCTGCTTCTAAACAGTTCAAGAAACTTTCAGGTCTAAAAATATCCAACTATCCTTTTTAATGCTAGAATTTTAAGTGCTATAGTTACAGTTAGAGCAGACCAGGGATATGCATCAAGGGCCTGAGACTTTGAAGGAAAATCAAGCAAAATGCATAACCAGGAATAATTAACATAGATATAATTAGAGAGATTGTGAATGTAATGAGAAATGAGAGTTAGTAATTCAAAATGATTTGGTTAGAACATCTATCAAATACACTCAGATAAAATTGTTTTAGCCAAATTTTTTTTATTGGTTACATATAATTTAAAATATGACAAGAACTTGTCAACTATTTTATTTATAATTTGAGAAAAAGAGCTAAAGATATATTTTAAAGTTTTGAATAGATATTTTTTTTAAACACATTTGCAAATATTGTAGCTTTCAAATTAACTAAGTGGGCAGAAGGCTATCCCAGTAAATATAGTCAAAGAGTTACTGTTTAAAATATATTGTCTTTCACAGCTTATTAATTCAATAAGTCTTTCAAAAGTCTGCCCTAGTAATCTTTTTATATTACCAGTTTAATAAAAATGAACATATTTCTTCACTGTAAAAATATCTTCTATTGTGAATAAGATAAGTTGCAATCAGTTCAACTATTTAACTTACTTTGATACTGTTTGAATAATGTATACTGGTCTTCATGTTGCATCTGTCATTATTAGAACATATATTATCTTTTATTTATGGATTGGTTTATTCATTTTTTGTTGTCTTATCCTTTCATAAAATTCTAATTTGTTTAAACACAGACAGAAGAGCATTCCATTCCTGACCTCCTTAGTACATACGTTGAACATATCACAGAACATGTGGCCAGCTGCTGTGTCAAGGCCATCAATAAACCAAAGGGGACAGTTCTAGTGACAGGAGGCGGAGCATTCAACACAACACTCATGCAGAAGTTGAAAGAAAAACTCTTAAAACACAATATCAAAGTAAGAGTTGAAGGAATATATTTTACAAATTTATTCACTTGTTTGTGAGTTTGGGAGGATTAAGCTTATAAGCCACATATTACTGGCAGCTTAACGAGCTTCATCAAACTTATTGCTTAATTATAAAATTGATGGATGATTTTCTCTGCGTTAGTGGTATCAAGGAAATGGTGGAACAAGATATGTTCCGGCTTGAAATAAAAAGACAGGACATTTAAAAGAACATTTAGGCTAGATGCCTTCTTCAGCAGTCAATACAAAACAAAAAATAATGATTAATTGGAAATCAAAAAGTTATGTGTTACGAAATCTCATTGAAGTCTATGTAGCTCTATGTTTAAACCTGGAAGCGCTCTGTATTAGAGAAGGAAGTTTAGTTGTTAAAAACCAAAATGTGTGTACCACATGATTCAATGTTGCAAATGTTTTTTATTTATCAATAAAACATAGATGTTTCCGAATTTCTGTATGCCTTGAAATATTTCTGGAATAATTTATTCTATGCTTTCTCATCAATATCATATGTATCATAACTTTGTTCATTTGACCTCATCCAAGGTTGTTGATACTGATGATGAAATAGTGGAATACAAAGAAGCTTTGATTTTTGCATTCTTGGGCCTACGATCACTGCTGAACATGGAGAATATCTTCAGCTCAGTGACAGGAAGTAAAACAGACACAGTGTCAGGGAGTATCCACCATGGAACCCAGTGCCACAGCAAACCAAGTCTTCAGGATCGATTTAATTTCATGATTCGGAAGAAAAGTTTAGGTGTTAATGAACTAAGGATTATCAGAGAGAAGTAATGTAGAGACAGAGAGGGATTATTTCAATGTGTTGAGAAGTGAGCGGGATAAATTCTAGAGACAAAGAGGGATTATATTAATGTGTAGAGAAGTGAGCTGGATAAAATGTAGAGACAGAGAGGGATTATATCAATGTGTAGAGAAGTGAGCTGGATAAAATGAAGACACCAAGAGAAGTGATCAAGATGATGGGTTGAAATATTATTTTAAAGAAAATCTTGAAAATAAATTTCGCAGATTTTCTGAACATTCGCCCTTTTTAAGCCTTAATAATTAATTAGTAAACAAAATTGGTGCAGTTTTTAGTATTTTTGAAAACACCTAAAATATTTCTCTCAGAGCTCAGCTTTTGGAGATAACTGTATCAGGAAAATGCTATAACAGTTATTTATTTCTTGGAAGATGCTGTTAATTTTCAGAGGTTTTTTTAAATTTAAAAAAAAAAATAAATAAATATTTAATTTTTAAAAAGAAGATCTAAATATTGAATCGTTTAAAGTGATTATTTTCTTTAGAGATTTTGGTTAATAATTTATTTAGCAAGAGTGTTACAAGAAAATTAACAAAATAAATTAATATCACTCCAAAAGGTTTAGGCTACACTTGCATGATTTTGAGAAATGAATTTATTTTTTAAGGTGGGATGTATGTGACACATAAGATATTAGCCAAACACAGGTCTGTTGTTTCCTGAAAGAATCAAGTGAAGCTGATTAAATTTGTTTTAAGTTTAAACTTGTGTTCAAATGACATCAATATTTTGAAAGAAAGGTTTTGTTCTCTTGGGCTATCTGCTCTGGCTTTTTAACCAACGCTTTCATTTGATTTATACCTTTCAACTCATTCATAGCTGCAGCTAATGGCTGATGTTATTAAAGGAGTATATTGTGTCCCTAGCACCTGTTAAGACACATTTTTTAAATATCGTCATGAACTAATAACCCATAGATTCACACTTAAATTGGAGTAAAACTCATTGACTGTTAAAGTGAGCCATTTTTTTTAAATTTATGAGTTGTTTTTTTTAAATTCCCTTTTGCTGTAAAGAAATGTGCATTTGTATGTGAATATTTTTTGTTGCAATTTTGCAACTGACTAATGGCATTTCATATCAATTCAGTGTGTACATAATAAATTTTGAACATATGTATTTGAATTGTCTTTGTTCTTTATTCAATATAAAAAATCTATTAAACATTTCCAAAGAAATACATATGTCACTTGAGTAATAAATTTTGGATCAAATGAAATTGTGAATGTGTTTTTGTGCTTGTTTGTAAATGGGCCACTTTCTACAAATTCATGTCTTTTACTTTTATCCCTTTATTTACAGACTGGGGCGTACATGGGTTAGGGGCATATCTTCTAGAAGTTCTATATGTATAAATATGAACACTTTAAATTGTTTCCTACATTTTAATCCTCACAACTTGTCACACGACTTGTCACATAATTTAACATCATTATAAAGTATTTAATTATCAAACTTTTTTTTTTCATTGAACCTATGGGTAAAATAATAATGGAAATGAGAAAGTATATCATTTAGATTTTTACTTTCAGCAGTTGAGTTCATTGGTGTTCAGAGGAAAACAGAGAATTTTAGGCACAAATTCAGAGATTTTTGGCAAAGATTTGTATTTTATTAAACTTTATTGCTCAATTAGACTGGTAGCCAAACCCACACTGTCAATTAGACTGATGACCAAACCCACACTATCAACAAGACTAATGGCCAAACCCCAAATGTCAATAAGACTGGTAGCCAAACCCACACTGTCAATTAGACTAATGACCAAACCCACACTGTCAACAAGACTAAAGGCCAAACCCACAATGTCAATTAGACTGATGGCCAAAACCACAATGTCAATTAGACTGATGGCCAAAATCACAATGTCAATTAGACTGATGGCCAAAACCACAGTCAATTAGACTGATGGCCACACCCACACTGTCAATTAGACTGATGGCCAAAACCACACTGTCAATTAGACTGATGGCCACACCCACACTGTCATTTAGACTGATGGCCAAAACCACACGTTCTAATAGACTGATGGCCAAAACCACACTGTCAATTAGACTGAAGGCCAAATCCACATTCAGAGAACGCTGCTACACCAAAACCACACATTACTACTACCATCATCCTCCTTAGGCACAATTTGGAAACCATATGGAATTATTGTTTAAATTCAGTGATAGTAATCATACTCTTAATTATCTAACTTTATGTAAAAGTGATTAAACAGTCATTCATAGCAATGTTCTGTACAAGACTGTGGAAGAAAAAGACAACCTGCTTGGAATGTGCCTTAGGTTTACAACTCCCATTGAAAGGTCTCAGACACTTACTAACTAGAACAGGGAAGAATTTTATAAATGCTTAGTTTGAAGTACATCTTATATAAGTATCAAAAATTCTTCTCTATGAGTACTAGCAACCATTTATAAAAATTAGTATAAAATGAATAGGGTAGAGGGTACTAGACTCAATTTTTTATAAAAGAGAGGATTTGAAGATTAACTTTCATAAAAATGTAGGTCTGAATTACCTTTCATTTATTCCAACTACCACTTTAACAAACAAACAAAACTCAATATATTCAATTTCATCATGTTTTGACATTTATTGTGTAAATTTTAAATAAATGTTTGTTTGGTTCCAGACTGACAACAGTTTCTACAACAATTTAACACACAACATAAGAGTCATGGACATTTCTATTTATGGCCAAGTCCCATCAATTCAAAAATTAAACGGTAGGAGATGACAATTTACAGATCTATCTCAACTATTGCGATTCTGATGGACATAGCAACACCAACACGCCAGGTCTTTCTTTTCTGACAGCATCTGGGCCTGGAAACTAAAGTAACAATGAAATTGCTTTCAAATAAACTAAGTTAATACTATATTTAAATTGCCTCTTAAAATAATTCAGTAACAATGAAGTCACCCTAGAAACAAAAAAAAACATTTTTCGTACCTTTTTTTTTCAAAATTGGTTTTGAACAGAAGTTAGACAAAAAAAAAGAAACTTTTTTAAAAAAAATCCTTTGGCAAAAAAACAAAACATAACCATACACAGTTTACAAAAATCATGAAAGTTTCTTAAATGTTTCCTATATCTTGTCATGACAATTTTATAGCACAACCACATGGTGAAGGTAAAAAAATTCTAGAACAATAAGAGGAGAATGGAGAAAATGTTAGTTTGGCACTCAGTTTATGGCATGTGATGGTCAAACTGTGATCACAGACATCAAGCAAACTTAGTTATTGACACGGCTCCCTTTCATGAAATGAGCTGAGGAAGAGAGGTTGGTTGGCCGGGGGGGGGGGGGGGGGGGGGGGGGGGGGACGGGACGGAACGGACCTCTGGGCGATGATGTGAGGTGATAATGCTAACATGCAGGATATAGTGCTGGACACAAAACTGTATGTAGATGCAAGGCGCCAAAACTCATGTCCTACAGTAAAAAATCAGTCAAAAGACAAAAATAAATGTGAGTTTATTTAGAACTGTAGGTGCTGCTACAGTCCTGATAAATTATGAAAGAGTAAGTGTAAAGAATGGATCATGAAAAGCTGTGTCTTTTACAGAGGAACCAGAACAATTTATTAGGACATTAATTCACATTTCCATGCTGGTCAATAAAGACTCAATTTTATGGAAATGTTCAAAAGCTTCCACTATAAAACACTTACAATTACAAGTAGTTATTTCTCATGGTTTACTTTTTAAAAATTATTGCAAAAAAAAAAAAATCAAATCAAAATCAAAGGAATGTTAAACCTATCCTGAGACATTTAAACACTTTGTTTAAATACATGCAAACGACTGTTTGTAGCTACAAAGAAGGAAATACTTGGCATTAAAAAAAAAACATATTGAGGTGACATTGTATAACACAAACTGACATGACAACATTCAATGACATGACACTGACAAGACGATATTAGGTGAGAAATGTCATGTGCTTCATAAAGTCAGTTTGATGTCATTAAAAACACAATGTTCCATGAATGGCGATGATAAACAACCATAATGTACATCTTCAAAACTTGGAATTTAAATTAAACTAAATTGGTTTTGAAATTAAAGTTTACACAAAATTTTAATGAATTTTTACAATTTTAATTAATTTTTACAATTTAACTGAATTATTTTGATGAATCTTTCCTCTTATTTTAATCTATCTACAAATATCTCGTTTTAACAAAACCTTAATACCATCCATGCTGACATTTGTTACATTTTCAGAAACTGATCTATTCTCCTTCCTCACAATTTGATTGCACAAGTAATATAAAAATCTTTTGTCTTAACAAATTCCAATAAGTAAAAACAGTGTGGTCCTCATATCCTGACATTCTGATAACCAGTGACACCCTGGAGATCTGACATGAGAACTAGTGACACCCTGGAGGCCTGACATGAGAACTAGTGACACCCTGGAGGCCTGAGATGAGAACCACTGACACCCAGGAGACCTAACAATAGAAACACTGACACTCAGGAGACCTGACATGAGAACCACTGACACCCTGGAGGCCTGACATGAGAACCACTGACACCCAGGAGCCCTGACATAAGAACCACTGACACCCAGGAGCCTTATGTATTTTCCCAAAAATCTCCCTTAACTCAGTGCCGGTTTGGGAATCACAAATAGAAATATATATATAAAACATTTTACATATATCGCAGACAATGATTATTGTTCTATTCAAAAGATGAAAATACGATGTCAACTGAATCAGCAGAAAAGACATATTGACATCAACAGGCATTGCTTGGCTTAGACATCAACAGCAGCAAACAAAATGCCTGCCACTGTGAGTATATTGTATACGCAAGTGAGTTATATTCTATAAGTGGAACCGGTCGCAAAGTGTGATGAAACATTAAAATTATCTTTGAGGAAGAGCGAGTTGTTACTTCCAATGATGTAAACTGGTACATGAAATCAGGGGGTCTCTTAAACTATGGATAGAAGAATATTACTTTTCAAAGATGAGCGGTGACCTACTAATGTGAAAATATAGGAGGTGGGGGGTTGGGGGAGTGGATTTAACGTATCCCAAATATTTTGGCTAATATTAATGCTTAGCCGAGAATTCTTTGTAACTTTGATTGACATTTTTAATTTTTTCTTATTGATCTAAACATATGTTCAACTGTTTATCTAAACATATCATGTTCAACAGTTTATCTAAACATACCATGTTCAACTATTTATCTAAACATATAATTTTCAACTATTTATCTAAACATATGTTCAACTATTTATCTAAACATATCATGTTCCACTATTTATATAATATCCTTTTTATTGTTGAATAATGCACCACTGTCGGCATAGGAACTAAGACTAAATCCATGATGAAATCCGAGACAGAGATGTAGTCTAAGACAAAGACCAAGACTAATACATCCTAGTGAGTTAAGTACAAGCTCAGAGAACCCTGACTTAGAAAGAAATCTGGTAACTGAAACATTAGTTAATTTATTTGTAGAAAATCCTGACAATAGCAGCTGATCAAATTCTGCTCATTTTCATTCATTGAATTAATCACATTATTAATAATTTGCACACAGATAAATGTCACTGGCTTAGGGTTTCATTACCACAAAGATTAATGTGTGAAAATCTCAATGAACAAAAACTACCTTAAAATGCGCTACCATTTCTAATAAACTCTCATTTAAAGCTTAGAGGTATGGATAAAAAATCTTACAATAAATTGTAAATATGCAACAACAAAAAAAAAGACAAATTAATACCTCATTTTCAATCCGGTCATTTAAATGCTGTAATATGATTATAATTTTACAAAATTATTATAAAAATTGACCTTGTATATGAAACATGACAATTTAACCGTGAGATTTTCAAACCACTAAAAAAGCTTATGGTAACTTTTCACTGTGAGCACAAGGCATGCATTTTCCACAGACGAAAGAAAAAAACAGATTGGCAAAATGGGCATTTAATTTTAATATATTGGGCTAATTTGTATATTTTAAAAAAATGGAATAAATATATCACTGTATAATCTCTGCAATATATACATATATATAAAAGAATAAACTTTTCCCTTAACAAATAACTCACAACATTGTATTGGTTATCAGAAAATTCAAAAGCTTTCAAAGAAAAAGCCAAAAGATGAAAATCTGGAAAGGCCATGTATGGAAATGGGAAAAGGCCATGGATGGAAATGGTAAAGGCCATGGATGGAAATGGGAAAAGGCCATGGATGGAAACGGGAAAAGGTCATGGATGGAAATGGGAAAAGGCCATTAATGTAAATGGGAAAGGCCATGGATGGAAATGGGAAAAGGCCATGGATGGAAATGGGAAAAGGTCATGGATGGAAATGGGAAAAGGCCATTAATGTAAATAGGAAAGGCCATGGATGGAAATGGGAAAAGGCCATGGATGGAAATGGGAAAAGGCCATGTATGGAAATAGGCCATGGATGTAAATGAGAAAAGGCCATGGATGGAAATGGGAAAAGGCCATAGATGGAAATGGGAAAAGGCCATGTATGGAATTGGGAAAAGGCCATGGATGAAAATGGGAAAAGGCCATGGATGAAAATGGGAAAAGGCCATGAAAAAATTCTGCAACTGGAACATGTTAAAAGAAATTATCTCAATACATTATAATTTGTAAAACATTTATGTCATAAGTGCCTCTGGAGGCCACAAAATTGACGACCCTTTCAGATTTAACATTTCCTCTGTACATAGCCCTAATCTCTGACTCTGACATCAATAAAATATGCATCATGAAATAGAAAGTAAACAATTGTTTTCACATAGGTTGGTAAGTCATTTACCTTTGAGTAAAAATAAATGAACCATACTCAAGGAAATACATATTGAAAAATTGTAGAGCACTTGGCAGCAACAAGGGCTGTGGGACTCATGAAAAAAATGTCATGGGCTCTTCTGTCATGACAATAGAAAATGATACAACTTAACCATACTGTGATGTGTGCACAGAAGGATGAAGAGTCATCATAACATCTTAACATCACATCATATCAAACAACTAATTGTATGTAAAAATTCACAACCACAGTTAAAATATAAATATAACAGAGCACCAGAACTCACAAGAAGAAAACAGCAATGAATTTAAGTGAGTGCTGTCAACACAGCCAGACTTAGGCATTCAAAATATGCTAGGCAAGATCCAAGTGGTTCCTATTCCATCACAGATGAAGGATCTATAGGAAATCCCTATACTTTTTTGTTAATGGATCAAGAACCATTGTCAAACTAGAATTAAATGTGACATGTTTATGCATCAAATGTAGACATATTGAGAGTATCTTGTTTGAGACAGTTTAAAAGTCTCATGGTCTCAAGTAAAGACTATTACATGTATAATAATATTAGTCACAACAAAATGACACTGGTTCTTAATGTCATCTCCATTGGACCCCTGACAGAAGAACCTTTTTATTGCTCAAGTTGCTGGTAAAGAGGAACAAAATTAAAGGAGAAAGACAATGCTTCAATAAACATTGCAAATTGCCATCTTCCTTATAGATTGATCAAAACAAAGATTTAGACCAGTGGTTCTCAATGTTTTTCAGCCATCCCCCTTCCCCACCATAATAAAAAAATAAACCCATCCCCAGTGGCCCTACTCCCCCCCCACTTAAATCTATTGAGCCTTTTACCACCCCCCTGGAACATCCCTCCACACCTTGGGGGTGGTACCACGGACTTTGAGAACCACTGATTTTGACTACCAAATGCATGTTTCTAGCTAGGAGAGGTTCAACATGGATGAAATGAACTTATCAAAACACAAAAAGGAGTTATATCTGAACATTTTTCCAAAATTATGCTGTTATTTTTTCCTTTAGAAAAATTCAAACAACCTTTGGGCCTCTACAAATTAAACCTGGCCCTTTAGAAAAATGAACAAAAGTTGGTCATTTTGGTCATAAAAATAACAAAACCAAAGAAATTGGAAACAAAATTTTCTCCTCATATTAAATGCAACTGCTTCTTACTTTAAAGCAACGCATGATAACAGTGGCCCTGGTTTATAAGAGTGGTCGGGTTTACAAAACTGTAGCAAATAAAAATACTATATTTGGCACAAGACTACACAACATTTTGTAACTTTGAGCAAATTGCGTTCAGCAGGACCTGGAGTAACTTAGTAAATGACGAAACAGTCTAATTTGACCACCACGTGTGAGGGCTTATCTGACCACTACTGGAATTGCCAATCTGACCACTACTGTAAGTGCTAATCTGACCACTACTGTAAGTGCTAATCTGGTCACTACTGAAAGTGCTTATCCGGTCACTACTGAAAGTGCTTATCTGGTCACTACTGAAAGTGCTTATCTGGTCACTGCTGTAAGTGCTAATCTGGTCACTGCTGTAAGTGCTAATCTGGTCACTACCGCAAGTGCTAATCTGGTCACTACTGTCTCTGGTCACTACTGTCAGTGCTTGTCTGGTCACTACTGTCAGTGCTTGTCTGGTCACTACTGTCAGTGCTTGTCTGGTCACTACTGTCAGTGCTTGTCTGGTCACTACTGTCAGTGCTTGTCTGGTCACCACTGTCAGTGCTTATCTGTTCACTACTGTCAGTGCTGTCTGGTCACTACTGTCAGTGCTTATCTGGTTACTACTGTCAGTGCTTATCTGGTTACTACTGTCAGTGCTTATCTGGTCACTACTGTCAGTGCTTATCTGGTCACTACTGCCAGTGCTTATCTGGTCACTACTGTCAGTGCTTATCTGGTCACTACTGTAAGTGCTAATCTGGTCACTACTGTCTCTGGTTACTACTGTCTGTGCTTATCTGGTCACTACTGTCAGTGCTTGTCTGGTCACTACTGTCAGTGCTTGTCTGGTCACTACTGTCAGTGCTTATCTGGTCACTACTGTCTGTGCTTATCTGGTCACTACTGCAGACCTGTTTACCCTCAAACTCTTAAAATCGTACAATATCATCACAATGTCATTTAATACGTTATTTTCATAGTAAAAAAAACATACAGTATATACAATCTATACACCTCAAAATCGTACATTGTACGCCAAAATCGTAACAGTAAACAGGTCTGCTACTGTAAGTTCTTGACAAACTGTTAGTGCTAGTCTAACTGGCACTTTTATTATGCCAGGAGACTGACAACCTACTGATGCACTGAATTTTTAGACACATAAGGAGAATGGTAAATGACTTTGAAATCCTCCAGCAGATGAGTTGGACATCACCTGGGTGATACATTTAACAGCTTGATCATTAGTCTGTTCTGATACAGCCAAATTAAAAAAAAACTCAACTACATTTGGAGTATAAGCTTACACCACTCCCTCTTGTTCCACCAAATGTCATCTCAAGTCATGTCCCCTGATGACGACATAGTACACAGTGAAAAAAAAAATCATGTCTGTAAGAGTTAACAGGTATCCGAGAGATCCACATTATTTGAGTTGGCATCAGCGGTGCTGCACGTCACACCCAGAAAGTGGAGGGTTTGCTGTGTCTGCTGCTGCTGTTGCTGCTGTTGCTGGCACTGCTGCTGTCCGCCGGTCAACATGTCCATGTTGATGGGGGAGAGAAAAATCTGGTTATTGTTGGATCCCATCATGGCCAGCTGGGGACTTGAGCTTATGGGAGACAGGAGCATGGACTGACCTCCTAGACCTGTGCAGACGTTCAGATCAGATGGAAATGTTAGCAACAGAAGTCAAGAACTCAAGAGATCAAATAATTTTGTGAGAAATTTTCAAATTACAAATAATTTTTGGTAGGGCGGTGCAGAGGCAGACAACCAAGTAAGTTAATTGGTCCAAGGGTGTAATTAAAAAAGTTTTATATAATTATTTTGTAATTTTTAGAGGCCCAAATTTTGGATTTGCTTGGGGCCTGAAATCCTCTGCACTGCCCTGATTTGTGGACATCAGTTTTTGAATAATTGTTTTTCCCAAGTTCATGATAGGGATAGCCTCAGGTCAACAAACAAAATGCAAGGGAAACACTACCTTCTTGAAGTGCTGATTTTCATTAATCCTTATAAAAAAATTATTTGTAAAGAGCTTTATTTTCAGAATCTGAAACTTAATCTGTTAGATTTTAGAGAGGAACCATACAGCCTTGTAAATCTTACAAAATAGAGAGAAAAAACATCAAATTGTAACTTAATGATATTTAAGTAATAATCAGTGTAACTCTTACTAAAACATAAGGGAGAGAACAACACCAATGCACTGTAACTCTTAAACATATACAACACCATAGAACTTGACATATGACCTGGGTTAAAGACCATGTCATTTGGATAGACCATGTCATTTGGATCATGTCTCTATGCCATCACCAGAAACTGGAAGGCCACCTGCAGTGGAAACCTATATACCCTGCCAATCAATGCCCAACTAGTATTGTTTCTGTCTAGTTCCTAGCCTTATACCCAGCCAATCAATGCCCAACTAGTATTGTTTCTGTCTAGTTACTAGCCTTATACCCAGCCAATCAATGCCCAACTAGTATTGTTTCTGTCTAGTTACTAGCCATATTTCTGCTTCCACAATATGAAGCTAACTTCACTTACAAAAATGAAAATGGGAGTAACACAGGGTACCAGGCATATCCCCACAATTTATAAACATAAGCCTTACCCTAGAGTTAATAAACCTAGCACCCAATGAGAACACCTTTCAACAGACCTCATCAAACTGTCCTTGTATTTCTAGCACCCAATGAGAACACCTTTCAACAGACCTCATCAAACTGTCCTTGTATTTCTCGCACCCAATGAGAACACCTTTCAACAGACCTCATCAAACTGTCCTTGTATTTCTAGCACCCAATGAGAACACCTTTCAACAGACCTCACCAAACTGTCCTTGTATTTCTCGCACCCAATGAGAACACCTTTCAACAGACCTCATCAAACTGTCCTTGTATTTCTCGCACCCAATGAGAACACCTTTCAACAGACCTCACCAAACTGTCCTTGTATTTCTAGCACCCAATGAGAACACCTTTCAACATACCTCACCAAACAGTCCTTGTATTTCTAGCACCCAATGAGAACACCTTTCAACAGACCTCACCAAACTGTCCTTGTATTTCTCAATGAGAACACCTTTCAACAGACCTCATCAAACTGTCCTTGTATTTCTCAATGAGAACACCTTTCAACAGACCTCATCAAACTGTCCTTGTATTTCTCAATGAGAACACCTTTCAACAGACCTCACCAAACTGTCCTTGTATTTCTCAATGAGAACACCTTTCAACAGACCTCATCAAACTGTCCTTGTATTTCTCAATGAGAACACCTTTCAACAGACCTCACCAAACTGTCCTTGTATTTCTAGCACCCAATGAGAACACCTTTCAACAGACCTCACCAAACTGTCCTTGTATTTCTAGCACCCAATGAGAACACCTTTCAACAGACCTCACCAAACTGTCCTTGTATTTCTAGCACCCAATGAGAACACCTTTCAACAGACCTCACCAAACTGTCCTTGTATTTCTAGCACCCAATGAGAACACCTTTCAACAGACCTCACCAAACTGTCCTTGTATTTCTAGCACCCAATGAGAACACCTTTCAACAGACCTCACCAAACTGTCCTTGTATTTCTAGCACCCAATGAGAACACCTTTCAACAGACCTCACCAAACTGTCCTTGTATTTCTAGCACCCAATGAGAACACCTTTCAACAGACCTCACCAAACTGTCCTTGTATTTCTAGCACCCAATGAGAACACCTTTCAACAGACCTCACCAAACTGTCCTTGTATTTCTAGCACCCAATGAGAACACCTTTCAACAGACCTCACCAAACTGTCCTTGTATTTCTAGCACCCAATGAGAACACCTTTCAACAGACCTCACCAAACTGTCCTTGTATTTCTAGCACCCAATGAGAACACCTTTCAACAGACCTCACCAAACTGTCCTTGTATTTCTAGCACCCAATGAGAACACCTTTCAACAGACCTCACCAAACTGTCCTTGTATTTCTAGCACCCAATGAGAACACCTTTCAACAGACCTCACCAAACTGTCCTTGTATTTCTAGCACCCAATGAGAACACCTTTCAACAGACCTCACCAAACTGTCCTTGTATTTCTAGCACCCAATGAGAACACCTTTCAACAGACCTCACCAAACTGTCCTTGTATTTCTAGCACCCAATGAGAACACCTTTCAACAGACCTCACCAAACTGTCCTTGTATTTCTAGCACCCAATGAGAACACCTTTCAACAGACCTCACCAAACTGTCCTTGTATTTCTAGCACCCAATGAGAACACCTTTCAACAGACCTCACCAAACTGTCCTTGTATTTCTCGCACCCAATGAGAACACCTTTCAACAGACCTCACCAAACTGTCCTTGTATTTCTAGCACCCAATGAGAACACCTTTCAACAGACCTCATCAAACTGTCCTTGTATTTCTAGCACCCAATGAGAACACCTTTCAACAGAACTCACCAAACTGTCCTTGTATTTCTAGCACCCAATGAGAACACCTTTCAACAGACCTCATCAAACTGTCCTTGTATTTCTCAATGAGAACACCTTTCAACAGACCTCATCAAACTGTCCTTGTATTTCTCAATGAGAACACCTTTCAACAGACCTCACCAAACTGTCCTTGTATTTCTCAATGAGAACACCTTTCAACAGACCTCATCAAACTGTCCTTGTATTTCTCAATGAGAACACCTTTCAACAGACCTCACCAAACTGTCCTTGTATTTCTAGCACCCAATGAGAACACCTTTCAACAGACCTCACCAAACTGTCCTTGTATTTCTAGCACCCAATGAGAACACCTTTCAACAGACCTCATCAAACTGTCCTTGTATTTCTAGCACCCAATGAGACCACCTTTCAACAGACCTCATCAAACTGTCCTTGTATTTCTAGCACCCAATGAGACCACCTTTCAACAGACCTCATCAAACTGTCCTTGTATTTCTAGCACCCAATGAGAACACCTTTCAACAGACCTCACCAAACTGTCCTTGTATTTCTAGCACCCAATGAGACCACCTTTCAACAGACCTCATCAAACTGTCCTTGTATTTCTCGCACCCAATGAGAACACCTTTCAACAGACCTCATCAAACTGTCCTTGTATTTCTAGCACCCAATGAGAACACCTTTCAACAGACCTCATCAAACTGTCCTTGTATTTCTAGCACCCAATGAGAACACCTTTCAACAGACCTCACCAAACTGTCCTTGTATTTCTAGCACCCAATGAGAACACCTTTCAACAGACCTCATCAAACTGTCCTTGTATTTCTAGCACCCAATGAGAACACCTTTCAACAGACCTCACCAAACTGTCCTTGTATTTCTAGCACCCAATGAGAACACCTTTCAACAGACCTCATCAAACTGTCCTTGTATTTCTAGCACCCAATGAGAACACCTTTCAACAGACCTCACCAAACTGTCCTTGTATTTCTAGCACCCAATGAGAACACCTTTCAACAGACCTCACCAAACTGTCCTTGTATTTCTAGCACCCAATGAGAACACCTTTCAACAGACCTCACCAAACTGTCCTTGTATTTCTAGCACCCAATGAGAACACCTTTCAACAGACCTCACCAAACTGTCCTTGTATTTCTAGCACCCAATGAGAACACCTTTCAACAGACCTCACCAAACTGTCCTTGTATTTCTAGCACCCAATGAGAACACCTTTCAACAGACCTCACCAAACTGTCCTTGTATTTCTAGCACCCAATGAGAACACCTTTCAACAGACCTCACCAAACTGTCCTTGTATTTCTAGCACCCAATGAGAACACCTTTCAACAGACCTCACCAAACTGTCCTTGTATTTCTAGCACCCAATGAGAACACCTTTCAACAGACCTCACCAAACTGTCCTTGTATTTCTAGCACCCAATGAGAACACCTTTCAACAGACCTCACCAAACTGTCCTTGTATTTCTAGCACCCAATGAGAACACCTTTCAACAGACCTCACCAAACTGTCCTTGTATTTCTAGCACCCAATGAGAACACCTTTCAACAGACCTCACCAAACTGTCCTTGTATTTCTAGCACCCAATGAGAACACCTTTCAACAGACCTCATCAAACTGTCCTTGTATTTCTAGCACCCAATGAGAACACCTTTCAACAGACCTCATCAAACTGTCCTTGTATTTCTAGCACCCAGTGAGAACACCTTTCAACAGACCTCATCAAACTGTCCTTGTATTTCTCAATATTGCATCATTTTGGGGGTGAGTTTTTAAGTATTTTGTTTACTAAGTTTTCATTTGTTAGCCTATTTGTCAGCTGATGTCCACATCTCCAATTTCCTTTAAGTCTTATTTAATCTGAAAATTTCCTTGGGCTTTAAATAAGATTTAAAACCGAGGTTGATGTGGTCCTTACATTAGAGTTCCTAATTTGTAGTGGTCATTGCATTAAAACTCATATCAAAAGCTAAAAACCTTAGAAACACATTTTTTTTTAATGGTACCTGATATTTCAAGACTTGAAAAAAAAACAATAGGTTGATATTACAAAGGAAATGTTCAGTGCTGCACTCAGAGGAAAGCTTAAACCCTCAATGGTGATGCCAAAGACAATGCCTGAATGAACAAGGCGTTTCTCATGTGCCATGTCAAGAATGGGGTTTCATTCCTTACACCTACCCGAGTCGTGCTGGAGAACAAGCTGTTGTTCTTGCTGTTGCTGGAACTGACGCTGCTGCTGCTGTTGCTGCTGTACTTGCTGCTGCTGTTGCTGCGGCTGCAGATCCATCCCCCTGATTGGTGAGAGGAATATGTGGTTGGGGTTGGTGCCCATCATGGTGAGCTGTCCGGTACCGTTTGATGGAGCCAACAGCATGGACTGGGTGGGCATCCCTGTAGACATACAAGAACAAGACAAGAAAGCTCATCTCCCTGCTAGAGCAAAATTAGATTAACAATCAGCTGTTTCCTCATGCTCATGAGCTGGGTTTTCAAACCTTTTCTGTATTCTGCTACCCTTTCAAATTGTTTGACTGAGTCTCACCACATGCCCTTACTCCAGTACAAAAGCATTAAAATGTCTTTATTGCATTACAAAGAGAACTGTAGAGCTCAGAAAATTAACTTGTGACTTACTGCATAGAATGAAATGTTCATGAAGGGATCAAAAAAAGTTAACAAACATTATGTCATGATTATCTCAACGGTCTCTCTTTACTTGTAATCCCTTTTCCTAGCAACCCCTGGAACAGTAGATTACAACCCTGGTTGGGGCACCAGGCTACAGAGAATAAGTTTATAATGCCTTATGGGCTAATCATTTTTAATTTTTTGTTAACCTGATGGGGAAAATGTGCCATTTTCATATAAAATTCTGAAATGGGGCAGACTTTGAAAAGAGGACAAAGATGATGTCATTCAATAATTTATGTACACACTGTGAATAACATCAAGAGAATAAATATTTGAATGAAGGTAGCTTCTTGATTTCCACAACTATTGGGCCAATGAGCTGTCTGACACAAGTTTGTTAGAAGTAAACAAAAAAATCATAAGAAATTACCATAAGTCATAGAGTGTGTTTGATACAGATTTATAACCAGGTGTGCCCATATCCCCTGGGAGTGAGGGAGGTGCAGAGAGACCCAGAAAAATCAGGTTTAGTGTCCATTTTTATTCACATTTTTTATCCTGGGGTATGCGGGAAATATATTTTGAAATCGAGATCCGGGCGCAGAAGAAAAAAATTAATAAAGAGGAGTGCGGTGCCGCAAAAAAGTTAAGATCCACTAGTTTAATTCAAGTCTGAAACTAACCGAGCTGTTGTTGAAGAATGTACTGATGCGGGTGATGTTGTTGCTGTTGCTGAAGCTGGGACTGCTGTTGCTGCTGCATCTGCCTTTGCTGTTGAGAAACCATTTGGTTACTGCCCTGGGCATATGCCAGCTGCTCCTTGATCAGCATCAGTTCCTCCTGCTGTCTTTGGATCGCCGCCTGGAGCTGCTCAGACTTGTGACGAAGTTGCTCATGCAGCAGCTGTTGGGCTGGTGTCAATAACAGACTTGTTTGGTACTAGAAATATATCATTACATATTGTCAATATCTGACTTGTTTGCTACTAGAAATATAACATTTCATAGTGTCAATAGCTGACTTGTTTGATACTAGAAATATAACACTGCATATTGTCAATATCTGACTTGTTTGCTACTAGAAATATAACATTTCATAGTGTCAATAGCTGACTTGTTTGATACTAGAAATATAACACTGCATATTGTCAATATCTGACTTGTTTGCTACTAGAAATATAGCATTTCATAGTGTCAATATCTGACTTCTTGATACTAAAAATATAACACTGCATAGTGTCAATATCTGACTTGTTGATACTAGAAATATAACATTACAGTGTCAATATCTGAATTGTTTGATACTAGAAATATAACATTACATAGTGTCAATATCAAACTTGTTTAGTACTAGAAAATAATTTATTTGCGTAATTTTTTTCTGGAATATTATCTCAGATTGCAAAAATAACTGAATGAACCAATTTGATACTCACAGTAGGCCTTTGGTCAGTGCACACAATGGGAGAGGTCAGAGGTGAGGAGATAATGGCAGAAGCCTGACAACTAATGTTGGAAGGCACTGAGCTCAGCAGCTGTGGAAAATAAAACATTCTGAAGCGGTCTAAACTGTTTCAAACCAAATAGTTGGTGGTCTGGAGTTCAATCCTCACCAAAGGCAACATCCCAGCACCCCAGGGGGATGGGACTTGTAAGCCTTGGACGGCAACCCATCTAAGAGAAGGCAAACTCTGAATTTAAACCAGGGGCCAGAATGATCAACAAATTGATCGTGGGCCCCTCTAATATAAGAAGAAGAAGATTCAGATATTTAAATTAATTTTTTTTTTGTTTAAATCAGAGTTTAAACAATTATATATTTAACAACCATTCAGTGATCTTAATAAAAATTTAAGAATAAAGAAAGATTTAGGAATTTAAGAAACATTCATTACATGCTATAATATCCTGCATTATAGTAGAAGTACAAAAATGAAATATGTCTTTTTTTTAAATCTATTTTTGTCTTTCAATTTTAACTATGAAAAATTAAAAATAATGCCATAATTATTTTAAAAAAAATTTTTTTTTTAAACAAACATCAGTTATATTTTTTTTTAAATGAACTCAGATTCGATATTACGTTGTATTTGAAAAGGCCCATTTATTCACACGTGAAAACAAACCAGAAAATTAAAATGTCTCTAGCATAATGATATAGTGAGTCCATTTTTAACAAGGAGAATTTTGTTGCAGTGCTTGCATATTTTCAGTCCAAGAAATAAACATTACAATTGTACACAAATGCACTCACCCTATGGTTTGTTGCCATGGTGACTAAACTGGTTGACATGGCAGCCATGATGGGCACGAGATTTGGGACTGTCCTTGATTGGCTGACAGAGATTTGTTGACATGGCGTGACAAGGGTAGCCTGAGAACTACTTGTGACCTGAACAATTACAATGTAAAATACGTGATTAGGGGAACATTGAAATATATGTCAGGGATTAAACTTGAAAGCCACCCTGCCTCTACTCTGAAAAATGTCTCAGAGGATGTTTCAGTTCCTAAATTCCTATGGGTTTTAGGATCCCACAAGTTCTCATAAAACCCCATATATTTCTGGTCACATGTGACTGGTTCACTTTAATACCATAGTGTACCATGGCTCTCACCCCCAAAATAGGCCCAGTTGTTATTAACAAACATGAAAGACAAATTTAATATTCAGTATTGCTGCATATATGAACTTCAAAAAAAAAAAATCTCTTTAGAAAAATTTGAAGCATTTCTTCTGGAAGAATGTAAAGAAAATGTTAAGTAACATTTTTCTACTGTCCTTAACTACATTTTTATATTGAAATATTCAAGGATATGCAGTTCTTCCACATGACAATAAAATACAGGTGAATATTCACTCTGCGGGTTAAGAGAATGACTTATAAATCCTACATTGCTTCTTTACATATAATTACCATAGTCTGAGAAGTGTTGGGGGCTTGAGAGGAGACTGCCGACTTGGATGGTGCTGAGCTGTTGACCACCTGTGATGCAGAAGAGGCAGCCAGGGATCTCTGCAGGTGAAGCTGCAACAGTGACTGAAGCTGGCTGCTGACATGTTTACGGGTGCTGCTCTCTTGCTTGGTGGAGTGTGGCTGCTGAGGACAGTCACTGTCAGAGTGCTGACCTTTCAGGGAAAAAATGGACAAGCTCATCATCACAGCTTTATATGGGCAGTTTATATTTGACACAGCCCATCAACAGTAACTCAACTTAATTTTGACCAATCTTAAGCTCAGATCATGTGGCACTCCCTGTATATGAGGGAGTTAAACTTTGAATTAAATCATTTTATGTAGAATCAATCTCTCCAAGTTGTTTCAAAGCCTTAATTGCTCCTCCCAGTCCACTTCTTTCAAATTTAAAAAAATGGTTTAAATTTCCTTTAGTTTAAAAATTTAGTAGTGAATTATCAAAATTGGAAACAGTTTAAGTTTGATTCGCTGATGTCATTAAGGGATTGAGAGAATTATTAAACTGTGGAGTGCTGTGATAATATGATATGATATAATATGGCAACAACATGATATTTCATTGACAACCAAGGAATCATATAAAATTTCTGCAATGTCAATTTACTGCAAAAGTTTGTGCCCTTTTTTTTTTTTCTTACTTGAAGCAATATCAGGAGACTGTACCATCTTCCCAACATTTTCCGATTGGCTGAATGAAGTCACATGACCTTCCTGCTGTGGCTGGCCTTCTTGGCCAAGTCCTGAGTTACTGCCACTGCTACTGTTGCTGTTGTTATTAAGAGTGTTGGAATTATTGCTGCCCACGTCTCCCTCCATGTATCCCATGTCTTGCCGCAGTTGTCTCCTCACATCACTATATCTGGAATATGAAGTAAAAAGTAAATGTTATACCTCTGAATAAGGAGCTTCATAGGAACTGACCTGGCTTAGCAATAATAAGTGTTTATTATGTTCCCTCTATTGTTATTTGCACTTAACTTAATATTTTAAAATGAGCCAAATTTCTGTGGCACTCACCTCACAACTGTATTTGTGCACACAATAAATTCTGGCTTTGAGTTCCATTGGTGATAGGTGATATAGTACCGGGTCTGTAACCATATCCACTGTTGACCTTTGGTCAAAAAACGGTAAAACTTGGATGTACCTTTCCCTAGCAGCATCACTGCAATAAGCAAATACATCCCCATAAGCAATGTTAATAATATTCAAATACCCTGAATATTACAAGATACTTAAATAATTTAATTGCTATTTCAATTGCTAAAGAAAAAATTCAAATTTTATTATTTTTTATAAAAAAATACAATGAACACTCTTCTTATCTTAAAAGGAAAGAACTAAGTAGTTGTGGATTGAAGATACACAAATTACAGCATAACTCTACAAAAATACTTTCAAACCAGATTACATTGTTCATGGCATTTTGAAACAACCTCCAGGTCATCAGGGTGATAGTAGTCATAGCCTGATGTTCCCAACACCTCAAATGGCAGGTAGCCAATAATGGGGGGTGCCCTGTAAGTACAAGAGAATAATAGTCATTTCTTTAACTGTACTTTTAAAAAAAAACAAATTTATTTTCTATAGAAATAAAATCTCTTCTGGTAAAATATAAATGATTCTGCTTTTGCTATTTAATCATTTATGAAATTTTATCAAATAAGATGAAAACTGAATGACAAGTGAACATTCCATCAGCTAAAAAATATATATTTTAGGTTACATCCAGATAGCTTAAGTTGTTAGTTCTTTAAATTCACTTTCATCAACTTTAAGTGATATGATCTGTGAGTAATATATATAAATATGTATGTTATAAATATGTATATCAAGAGTATAATAATAATAATTATATTATACATGCGTATTCTGTCTGTTCCCAAGACACACACTAAAACATATGGTGAACGATCTTTCTCTTTCTGCGCCCCCAAACAATGGAATTCTTTGCCACTACACATACGCAATATACCAACCACCCAGGCCTTCAAAACTGCACTAAAAACAAAATATCTTTTTAAATTATACTACCCTGACTGATTCCCCTCCTCTGACCGATAAATGATCTTGCTGGCTGCCGTCCATGGTTTGCCTTGTAAAAGTTATGAGGTGGGGTGGGTGAATATACATTGCTGTACTTTATTTCATAAATGTATTTTATTTTAATGTCATGATTATGTCTCTTTTGATAAAATTTTTATGTACAGCGCGGTGAGCCCAGCCCTAGGCTGGGGTACCGCGCTATATAAGACCTCTTATTATTATTATTATTTTCAAAATCATCATACAAAAGGGGTCAGGGAGAAGAGGAAAACCAACTGAAGAATCTCTTTGTCAAAAAATAACCATGCCTTGTTAATTGAATAATTTCTTGCGTGTCACCAACAGGAGTTCTCTGGTGGAGATTCCCATAATTACATCATACGGGATTCATGAGTGGAAACTAATGTCCCAACCATTGTGAAAATAATAAATACAGCACTCACCTGTGGTCTAAAAATAGAAACTTCCATTCAAGGGAATGACGAGATGTGAATTCACATGAACTCTCATCGACCATTGACATTTCCCTGATTACATGAGAGGTCTGGAGGCGTACAGCACAGCAGAAACACAGAGACTGCTCTGGTAAGTCTAATCCAATAAAATCACTGTTGTCACATATTACACTGTCATCTAAGGGGTACATTTTTTGGGAATTACATAGAATGTTATACCTTTAATTTTTGACATTTCAATATTATTATTTTTTAGACTTCAGTATTTTGTGTTAATATGTTGCATAATTTAAAACCAATACCCTAGGATTCTCAAATTGATCAATAGCTTTTTAATTAATCTAGTTATTTGCCGCTTGATGCATTGAGCATGCACTATGCAATGCTTGAAGTCCTGAAAAGATTTTTTTTTACAAAATGAAATCATTAATAACAGTTTTCCCTCCTGACAAAAGTCATTATTTCACTAAATAATACTCACTCTCTATTTCACTAAATTAAATAATACTCACTCTCTATTTAACTAAATAATACTCACTCTCCATTTCACTAAATAATACTCACTCTCTATTTCACTAAATAATACTCACTCTCTATTTCACTAAATCATACTGATTCTCCATTTCACTAAATCATACTGATTCTCCATTTCACTAAATAATACTCACTCTCTATTTCACTAAATAATACTCACTCTCTATTTCACTAAATAATACTCACTCTCTATTTCACTAAATAATACTCACTCTCTATTTCACTAAATAATACTCACTCTCTATTTCACTAAAGAGCTAAGGCTTTCTCACTCTCTATTTCACTAATGAACTAGGGTTCACTCACCCTCTAATTCACTAATGAACTAAGGCTTACTCACCACCTATTTCACTAATACTTGCTCACCCTCTATTTCACTAATGAACTAAGGCTCACTCACCCTCTATTTCGCTCATGTACTGTGATGTTCCACAAACCCTAACATACTCGTAAGTTGCCGTCTCTGCAGGATCAATTGTTCCTCTTCTAAGATGACAGTTGAAAGATATACTGTTCTCATCTGAAACCACACATAATTAAATGCCAGTCAAAATGATAACCAAAGCCCCCATACAGGTTTGAAATTCTCCTATACAAATAATGGCCATTCTTAAATTTCTAATAAAGGAGGAAATGATGTTTCCTGCTTCATTTATTCCCTAAAATAGTTTTCAAGGTTAATCATCACAGAGAAATTGAAGTGAACTAGGTAACATCTTCTTTTACAAGCTGTCTCATAACATTGGAAAACAAACATTTTGAGGTTTTTTTTAGTAGTTAAAGGAGAAGAATTTAGATATGACACCCATCTCACCCAAAAAGCCTTGAGATTGTTGCTTTGAGAGTAAATTGAAAAATTTCAAGCGATCATCTTCGTGCATGAGATCATACAGAGAGTGGTTAATCAGGTCTCCCTGGTGAAGATTTAAACAAAATTAGTTAGTCTGTTTAATTTTTTTTTTAATTCAATTGTATATGATATAAATATTTGTTGATTAATTTACATAAATTAATAACGTCATATTCATTAACTTCCCATATTTAATAGTTTATTTCTTAAGTGATAGAATTGTAAGAAAATGAACAAGCACTATGATAACCATTTCTCGCTTTCTACCATGGCATAGAAATAGTGAGTTAGTTAAAACATACCGGCAAATGTCCAAGTAGTGATGTGATGCTGTCTGAGGTGAAGAGTACCTTCCCTTGCTGAGTGAACACTATAAGGAAGCTGTCCACAGCCTTAAGTTCCAAGATATTTGATAAAATCAAAAACATTTAAGTTTAAGTTCTGTAATTTTTTTTTCTTCAATCTTCCTGTTTAATTTTTTTCTTTATACTTTTATATGTTGTCAAAAAATTAGAAGATGCTTTCTACTACGTAGAACCGGCTTTCCACATGTGACATTGCTTTAGCTTTTCTTACAATTTAATCCTATACTTCTTTCTTTTTTCCGTCACACTGAGAACAATCTTCAAAGAAATACGGAAAATTTGTTTGTAAAAAAAGTCCTTGGTGATATCGCAAACATTTCAAATAAAATAAAAGGCATAAGCTGTAAATGACCAGACTGCAAAGAAACACTGGTAATAAAACTAAAATGATCTCACCTCTAGCATGAGTTGAGCAAATTCTTCATTGCTCAAAAAGGTCGGCTTCCAGTCTTCTTTTATTTCATTGGCAGCAGACTGAACGGAAAATTCTGGACAGATATGATGAAATAATATGTTAATGATTTAAAATAATTCAAAACTCTAGGGTAAAGCACACAAAAAACTGTTCTTCTAAAATATTTGCAGAGTTTGTCTCCTTCAGTTCAGCATTGTACTAAATATAATTAATTTATAATGTCCCATTCAGTTCAGGATTGTACTTACTATATTAATTTATTATCTTATAAATTATCTGCCCATCATGTATAAAACAAGAATGTAAAATCTGACTATAAATTGTCATTTGAGAATGTTCTGTGCCTGAAAAACCTGTCAACGGAAATGTCCATCTGTGTTAGATAATCCATATTTCATTTGTGTTGCATAATGTTTTAAGCCACATTACCTTGATGGTTCCTTAAGAATTGAATGGCAGATTTGAGTACGGATGATTTGTCTAACTTTTTGCTGTTGGCAGCAACCATAGAACAGAGCTCATTAACTAGAACATTGAATTGGTCCCTCCTTTTCTTCTCACTGAGGTTTCGAGTTTTACTAGAGTAAAAATATTTAAAATTGTTATATAGAAAAGCTGACAATTTTGTCAAATTATAAAAGATAACATCCATTTGAAATTATCCTTATGAAAATTTTAAAAACCTTTACCAAACATCACATGATAGATTATGAATATGTTTAGGAATTTCTGCTCTTCGTGTGTCATTATTTGTTTAGGTTCAAATTTATTCCTAAAAGTCACAAGCCGAGACGAGCTAAAAAGAAAAAAAACTTTATATATTTCTATTCAACATTTAAACCATGCATGAGTGCATCTTAAAATATATATATATCTACTTTGTAGATAGATCAGGCAATTTACCGCTTGACATTGTCTTTTTCATCATCTTCCAGATCATCGAAGCTTAAGACACTTTCACTGTAAAATGTAAAAATGATCAGGTAATTACTCAAATTAAGTGCCTCAACTACAACAAAGCTAATGAGATTTATAAGTCTAAAAACAAATTATTGTATTTTTTTAAAGGCTTTTCATTCTCTGTTATGTAGCCCAGCCTCTGGCAAATGAATACAATTTCATTATCTTTAAAAATTTAATAAAACGAAAAGACAGTAGACTCAGTAGAATATAATTATAATTGCCGATAGAACCATGTCACAACATTGATCACTGTGGACTACTGGCGTGGATATTTTTGCAAATAAAATTAAATTGTATAGCCTTGCCAAATTCAAAGCCGTAATCTTAGCTGCAAGCCAAGAAATTGTGAGAATTATGTTTGGTGCAAGTGCAGTATCTGACATTAATAGGATTCTACTGACAATAAAATAAGCAGACGTATTTCAGACATGTCCACCAATATTGAAAGTCAAGTTTTAGCAAAATATAGACGTGAATTCTTTGTCCTGCAGGTGGATGAAAGAACTGATGTCAGTGGTAAATCACAGCTTATGGGGTGTGTACGTTTGATTGAAAATGGCAAATGGTGCTATTTTTTTATTTTTTTCTGCTGTAAGGAGTAACCAGAAACAACATAAGGACAAGACATATTTGACGGTGTGAACTGGAAAAACAGCATTGACATTTGTACAGATGGCACCCATTGCATGACGGAAAATGTCAATGGTTTGTCAGTTTGTCTCGCTGGTGCCACAAATGAATCCAACTATCATGGTCACATTCACATTCTGTTTCACTCACAGAGAGGCATTAGTTGCATTGCAAATGACAGAACATTGAGCCTAAAACATGCAGAAATGAACTTTGATGTTTTTTTTGTTGACAGGTTGAAAAGGGGTACCCAGCTATCATAGAAGAAAGCTTTGAGAGCTTGAGTTTGAGACTTCTGTTGCAGTTTGTAATTGTAAGTTCTTACATGTGGGAATTCAGATTTTCTGCTACGAACACCATCAAACACAAGAAACGAGAATGACTTTTGTCTGTAAAAGATGAACTTCGGACATCTCTCTTGAACAATAGTCAATCATAGTTATAATTCATCAATATAAAATATAAATAATTCATAGTGCTTACCTCTCGATACTTAAACTTGATGGGCGAAACAAAACTATCTTTTTTCCGTAATTCATGGCAAATAGAAGAAAAAACTTATCCAAACGGTAATTTATGTATCATTTTTAACATATGTATAATAGCGACGAATGAATTTAACTATTTGAATGTTTTGTTAAAGTATTTAACGCATGGAATAAACATATAAAAAGATCTATTGATATTGAATGCGACCATATTGCTGTGAATTCCAGATAATTTCCTCCTTTGCATTATTTAACCAATCAAATTACAGTATAAATCAAGGGTTTGCACCACAATAAAAAAAAAAAATACATTTTTTACGATAGGCGCCCTTTATAATTTAGATTTTCGTTTAACTTCGCTTTTGTGTGTCTAGGGCAAGATCTCCAGACGGCTATTTGACCAACTCCCCGTCAACCAATCAAGCTAAAACTTGGCACATAGACTCGTTGCTAATGATAACACATTCTTTCAAATTTTCAGCCCTACCCAAAATAAGGGGGGGGGGGGGATGGGTTGGGGTGTCTCCTGTTTTTCAAGAGGAAGGTGAAGGAAATTTGATGCCATTAGTTTCATGAAATAAAATTCCCGATAACTGCGCTTAAGGAGATCTTTAAAAATATATCGCAAGTGCGTTTGGTGTGTGATATTTTCTTTTGTTTTTCTGAAATAGTTGGTGAAATAAATCTGTTGTGTAAAAGCGGGTGGGACTTTAGAATATTAATATAAAATTAAATAATACAAAATGAATTTAAAGGGCTTAAAAGGATATACGAAAAACTTTGTTTTTAGGGGTTGTTTTATTATTATTATGATTATGATGATAATCTAAACCAGTGGCTCACCATCTTTGTTTAAATCAAACAGTACAACACACTTGAAATTATTTCTTAAATTCTTTTACACCCCATACAATCATGCATAACTAAGAAATATAGGGCTGTGTTAGTGAGTGATAGGTAGCTTCCAAGTATATTAATGAATATTCTTATTAGATGAAATTTATTATAATGCTATATTTTAAGTATCATCTTACCTCGAATGAGGTACATTGCCCCAAAACTATTTTTAATAGGTTTTTATTCTTGACATCAAATATTGCAAGAAGAATTGAACCATTTTTTAGACACACCAGTGTTTTCACACCAGTTGTAAAGTACTCGTCTCGATCAAGTCAGAAGCATCAAATAGATCAACTTCAAATAAGTTAGCAATCAGATTTGAGATAGTGTTCGTTCCCTGTTTGAAATACTGTCTTTCATGAAACGCACATGTCACTTAAATGATTATGATGGATTACAGCTCGTGAGAACCAGTTTTAAAAGTTTGAGTGGCTAGTTTGATGCAAGAGTGTGGAGGGCCATAAACTGACACATAAGTTCAACAACTGTTATTTGATCAACAAAAGGAAAAAACATTAGGAAGCTGAGGTGAAAAATTTCTAGATGGCTTTTACTTTTATCATATGGGAATATTAAAGTAAGGTCAAGAAAGTCAACCTCAATTACTTAATCAACATTTTAAAAATTTATTTTTAAAATGCTTCAACTCATTTTGGGTGTTATGAGCTATGAAAATTAAAATTTAATTTTTAGGTAACATTTGACCAGATGTTCCAAAATTTAAGCGAGAAGCTACCTAAGAGTGGTACATTTACCTGGATATTTAAAGGTAAGATTAAAAATAAAATTTTTGATTGAGCAATGCTTAGGAATCAGTTAAATGATATCAACACGTTTTTATTATAGTTCATAGAGACATGAAAATTCTATCAATTTTTCTAGGTTTGAAATATTTTTGCTGAAAAGAAAATCTTGTTTGTAATCCATCCTTAGAGAATCAAAAAACATTGTAAACATTTTTTACACATATTTTTTAATATCTTAATCATAGCCAATTCTGGATTTGCAGACTCATAGCAATAGGGCAGTCAAAGACATCATTTACTGGTGGGCAGTCAGCAGCCCTCTTTCTTTATCTGTGTCTCTTATCTGCCTCTCAACGGTGAATATTGAATATCAGTGTGACAGTTTTTTTATTAAGGCCGTAACTATCATGGACAAAGTCTCCAGTTACTTCAAGGTCTACTAATGTCAACTGATGCTTTTAACAGTCTTTGGAAAGCTTTTCAGGGCCAACTCTATTCTGCTGTCCTTTGCACAGCTTACTTAAGAAAACAGCTTTAGGTGCTTCTAGGAAAATGTATCTTATTTATTCTATTTTAAAAGATATAGTAACTGTAAAAAATGCCAGCAAGCTGGCACGAATAACTTGAAAGCAAGCATATCTTGTTTGATTATCTTTTTTTAATAGCAATTTATTTAACTACAATTTAGAGCACAATTCATGCATTTCAATCTTTTGATTTGTCTTCTTCTGTCCCTGGGGCTGAAGGTTCATCATCTTTTTCTTCTTTACGTCTTTTGCTTTTTTTGTGTTTCCCCCCACTTCTTGTAGATTCAGAATCAGACTCCTCTCTGTCCCTGTCTCTATGTTTTCTGGAGAGAAAAAAGTAGAATTTTTTTGCTAACATTGGAGGGTAAAAATTTAAAGGACAAATATAAAATGTATGGAAATGTTATGGGTAAGTAAGTATTAAAGCCAAAACTGGGTGAGCAGCATAAGCTCCTTGAGACTTTTGGATTAAATGTTAATATTTTTTTTAAACCTCCACCCAAGTCAATAAGGCTGTACCTCAGTACCTCAACCCAAGTCAGTAAAGTTGTACCTCAACCCTAGTCAATCAGGTTGTAACTTAACCCAAGTCAGTAAAGTTGTCCCTTAACCTAAGTCAGTAAGGTTTTACCTCAACCCTAGCCAATCAGCCGGTACCTCAACCCTAGTTACAAACTTAACAGCCTGAAAGTTTGGAAAGTGAAAAGAAATCAAACCTGCGTGAGGACTTGTGTTTATCATCCCGGTCTTTCACACGAGATGAATCCCTATTGTGCGAAGTCTCTCTGTCTCGATTTCTTGAGGATTCTTTTTCCCTTGATCTTGACCTATCTCTGTCACGATCTCTATCCCTGTCACGTTCCCTGTCTCTTTCTCTATCTCTCTCCCTTTCTCTGCTTCTGTCTCTGTCTCTTTCTCTACTTCTATCCCTTGTATCTCTGTCTCTGTCCCAGTCTCGATCTCGCTCTCTGAACAGCCTGCAAAATAAAACATGTATTAGAAATCAGGTACTTCATCCATGTTTATCTGTTGTAATGCAATAAATAGAAAATGAATGACTTTGTTTAGTTAAAATGTTAGTGTTTGCCACTTTTGCTGTATTATAAGGAACTAAATCATTTTAAATCACTTAATTAAGTCAGGGCGCAGATTATGAGGTAAATACAATGCACTTCGAGAACATCTCCAGTTGTAAAGTAGGTCTCTTCCGTTTGTCAACAACATGGCTAATATCAACAAACATACCTATCTTCATAGTCATCCCTGCGAGGACTCCTTTCTCTTACATTTCTTTCTCGTCGTCCTGGATCCCAACGATCTGGAAAACTAAAGAAAGAGGATAAATTAATTCCTTTTAAAATTCAATTATACTTTTATACTAGCACCGGTTATAAATAAAAAAATTATTTGTTATTATCATGAGTTATGACTAAAATATTTGTATAAATTCTTTTCACTTTGCCTTCAAGACATTAGCATATAAGTAGTTTTCTAAAAATCAAATCTTCACGCAGGATTATTTCTTATTTTTAAAAAATGAAAACATTTTGATGCACAAAGTAATGTTAAAAATAACTTCTGGCGTAACACACAGCAGGCAACTTGTTTACTTCCTTACATTTTTTCAGCTTATTTACATAGTTTCACATGCTTTATTTTGTTCTGTTTTCATTCAAGTGCTAATGGATATGTTACCCACCCCTACCCCCCAAAACATCATTCGGCACATGAGTGAGATGAAGAAATCATGGTAGAAAGGGGGGCAGTTGAGGGAAATACATGACAAGAGGACAGAGAGGCTTTCTTCCACCCGTTGTTTAGGGAATTCATCTGACATTAAACAAAGATCAAATAGATTAATCAAGAAAGCTAGTAATATCACACAAACTAAAAATCTATTTGAAGAAAAATGCTGTTGTAAAACTAAAAAAAAATTTGATTGATAGATCCCACCCTCTTCATTATAGATACCTAAGATCAGCTCAATCAGAGTGAATTCATTCCCTTTAAAGTTAGAACCAGAAGATATCAAAATTCTTAAGTTCCCCGGTCTGTCAGAATTTACCAGCATCCTCCCCAGAGGTTACAACATCTAAATTAAAATGATCACTAATTTAAGTCATTATTGGCACTAAGAAGTTTTATGGTATATGATGGCTGATTTTTTAAGCTTGAGAAATACTTCAGATGTCTTGTATATTTAAATTGTTTTAATTGTAAATGTTGTTTGGTTAAGATATGTATTTATTTATGAGCTGAAATTGAATATGTACAAAGCAATTTAAAAAAAAAACATTTCCATTTAATTGGATCAATAAAAGAATATATATTCTTATCTTATATCATTTTCTTGATTTTATAGCAGTATTACAAAGTCAAAATGCCAAAATTTGAAACAATAATCATTCCATTTTTACTCAGAATGAAATGTCCAAGTAGGTAATACAACAATATGCAACCAGTTTTTATTGAACATAAGTGGGTAAATTATTAATTTGAGAAGTCCAAATGACCTGTATTCTCACTAGCATTAACATGAAACAGATTCTGGTGGGCAAGCAAATAGTGATTGTGAGTAAATTTAATATGTCTCATGGTTATGAAAATTATTATAGTGAGTACACTAATAATTTTAGTTTGCAATTTATTAGAAAAAGCTTGGTTTACTCTTGTCAATTTTTTTTTCTACAAACATATTTATAAACTGCTAAATACTGCTGCTTAAAATATGGATTCATATTGTCTCAAATAAAAACTGCCTCTCAATTAAAAAATTTTGTATTGAAATAGAAATGAAAGACTTGCTTGAGTGAGATAATTAGGGGACAGAGATGTTTTAATTTGCCATAGAAATACACAGGTGTTTTGTTTCCCTAATGAGCAATGAAGGGCAATGAAGAGGGTTATGTCTCCAAAGTCAGTAGCAAGCCCAGCCAAGGAAAGAAAAACCTGAAGACAATATCAACAAAACATGAGAACACTCAAATTTAACATCTTGTCCAATTTTCCTAAAGAATATCCTTGTGATAAAGTACATCACAGAGAACAAACACATAACAATGAACAATAAAAAAAAAGAAATTTTTGTTTTTAACTGTTGCTTTAGTTATAAAAAAGAAAGCTTTTCATTTTCATAAAATACCAATACAAAAACAAAACAGCTAAAAGTGTATAAGGGAAAAAATGGAATTAAGACTTCTTATGTAAATCTATTTAAATGAAAAAAAATTAAAAAATTTTGTTTACAGTGAAATGATATGTTCACTGGCAATGTATAAAATATTTCATTAAAAATCATCCAGATCACATGTGCATGGTTTCTTTCCAGTGACATGTTTTTTGTTCTCTTAAAATTTCAAAACTCTTGTTATTTTAAAACAGCTCTCAACTCTGTAAAAAAAGGTTGTCAAATTCTAATGTAGATAAAGAATTAAATAACAAAAAAGTAAGTCTGACTTACCCAAATTGAGGAAGCCCTCCCCTATTAAGTAACACAAGAACCATTCATGCATTGGCAATAACATGTTTCTTTCCATTTGTAAAAAAAATATCTCCAAATTTTGTAAAGAAAAGAATTGCAGGACATACAGAACAAACTTTATATGAGAATGAAACACGGCTGCCAAAATGATGAGAAATTTTACCAGGACCCAGAAGTGAAAGGGGGTAGAAATGAACTCACCCATGTCTGCGACCTTTCCTATTTCATACATGATATCAGTTGAAACATTTCACTGTGAATACTAGACTTTAGCCTCAACCCACTAACCATCAATTTGTAAGCCATTTAATAGCAACTGCAAATTTACTGCACAACATGGAAACACTAGATGATGCCTCTAATCATAAGCTTATTAGAATTCTTGCATCTCAATTTTAGTTTCATGTGTGTGTATCTATATATGTAATCTAAGTATATTTTAAAAATTTTTTTAGCTTCATTCTTTTTAAATATTTGTTTCCTATTTCCCCGTATATGATACTAGGGTACAAACAATGATTACTAAAATGTTAATCTTATATGTCAATTATTTTTGGGGTTTTGAGATATCCAATATCCTTTTTTTCCATCTCTATTTTACATCAAAAATGCATTCCAACTAAAGCAGAGCGAATTTTTGAAATTGCAGTGAGTGTTACTATTTTGAGTACAAATGTGCAATGAACAAAACAACACAGAATTGCAAGAAGGTAGATGGCTTCAAGCCTAAACAGCTGAGTGTTGGACAATGCCTGATATTAGATCTAGGTTGTAGACAATGACTTATTCTTTAAAAAATTCAATTAAGAAAATATATTTTAGTCATAAAGATAATATTTAAATTATTATAAATAGGCTTATTCATAAAGATTTTCCATTTTACCATTTGTATTAGTTTTATTATATGTAATACAGGATTTTTTAATTATTTTTTTTCATGCAAAGGCTTTATTTCCAACTATCTTCTTACATTATTAGGCAGACACTGGTTAACTTAGATAGTATTATTAATATCATTACACCATGGGTGTAAGAGCAAAAAATCACTTATGTATAGGATGATTTTATCAATATCAATTATTTGATAGAGTTATGTTCTTACAAGGTCTGAATTGGAAATAAACTCAGTGGAAGAACTAATATAATTATAAAATAATACCTTTAGTTAAATTTGTGTTTACTTAAGTGAACATGAATATGAAGTGATGCACATGGTGAGAATGAAGCAGTAATATCTGTCCAAGGAACATATTTTATTAGGCCTGCTCTGATGTTTAAAGGACTCACACTTATCAGGCCAGCTGAGGAAGAAGCTCACTTATTGTCACCACAATATCAGGATGATGATGGTGATTATAATAAATCTCTCGAAGTGTCAGTTAGTAAATGGAGGGTAAAAACAGGTGCAAACTGTCAAAACTATTTGGTAATTAACATACCTGGTGTCCCATTGCTGTTGAGGAGTTACTGGAGGTGGGTGAGGATCCCCAAATGGTGGTGGAAAAGTTGGCGGGAAGGCTCCTCCGTAGGTGCCAGGTCCTGGAGTGGGCAAGGTAGGAGGATGGTAGTAAGCTGGAAAAATAAAAACTTTATCAAGTGATTTGTGAGCTGGTCATGTTAAAAATTATTTCTTTTTTAAAAAAAAATCAAAGTAATGAATAATCTTCTGTTTTTAACTTCAGGTTTTAGAATTAAAATAAATCGAAAACAGTTTAAATAAAATACATGTTTTAAAAGAACACACTACTTACTATCAAAAGTAGGGGGAGGAGCTCCAAATGGTGGAATAGCCATTCCTGAGGGAAATAAATAATTCACAGTAATTATAGCAGATATTGATATACTTTCAAGAAGTTAAATTCCCAATGAAAGTTACTGTATCATATACAATAATATCACTTATACACTAAAATCAGAAGGAAGTAAAATGTCCCTTGTCTTCAAAATGTTTGTTTATTGGATGAGACACATAATTAAAAGATCTTCTGGAATTACTCTGGCAAATGTAAACATAACATAACTAACTGCTAAGATTACAGCCATTTAACTAACTATTTTGTAATGTGTATTAATCCCAACTGAAGTAAAATGCAATTTTTGACCTAGTCAGCTTCTAGAAGAGTTTTCTTTTCTCAGTATCTCCTACTCCACAAGAACAGCTGTCTTATTGGGGCAATGAGTCTATTTGACAGACTATTTTACCTCTGACTAATTGGAACCCACTACCTCTTGTTTGCTAGGCTACCTACGTTACCAATGCGCCACAGTTATCTTATATAACAAATAAGTGATAGTGATCCCTTGATCACTGAACACAGCTATAAAGATAAATTAACATCTCTTACCAGGTGGAGGGATGTTAGTGTTGGGGAGGGATGGCGGTGGCTGGTTGAAATTCATGGGAATACTTCTGTTACTGTGACATGGAAAAAAAAATAATAATAAATAAAATAATAGATGCATATGAAAAACACACACTACATGGTAGAAGTGTGTCTTATTTATCAAGACACAAAAAAATAATAATTCAGCCTCATTTTTACACCACCCAACCTGCTGCTTCAAAATTGTTTCACCACAACCACCTAGCCGCCCACAGACCAAAGTAATACAGCTGATACAGCAGGTATGGAACTTACTAGTTTCCTGCGACTGGGATGGGTTGTTCGTGACTCATATCATCCTTTCTCCTGCTGGTGCTGCCACCAATGACACCGATGGTGATGATGTTGTTATTGCCACTGCTGTTATTTGTATTGATGGTGTTGATGGATGAAGTTTGAGACACAGGGGAGGGAATTACTTTATCTGGGGGAAATAAATTATCACATCAGGTTTACAAACATCAGAAATGGTAACTTACTTTTCTAGTGGTAAATTCTATTTATCCTTCAAAAAGGCCGGATTGGCTTAGGCAGCAGTCGTGAGAGATCTCTAACAAAAACCATAGATTTATCTACATGGACAAATATAATTAAAATCTGTGATAGTTTTTAAAGATATATCTACATAGTCCAGGATGTATTGCAGTCTTACAATGATAAATTAAGGATGTGCACCAGAGCAATTAAAGACTTACCTACATGAGAGATTGGAATTATTGTGTTTGTCTGAGAATGGATAAAAATTAGAAGGTATAATAGTTGCACATCAGTATATTAAATAACAAAGGGACGCCTAGACAATAAATGAGATGCAGACAAAAAAACTTCTTTTGACAAATTAGATCAGGGTCCAGGTACAAAAAAAATGTCACATGTATGGAAAGAATTTTAATGTAAGCTATGGGAAAGAACATAACTATCAGAGGCATACAGAAAAAAAGTTCTATATCACAGCTCAAGTTGGTATGGTACATACATATCAAAGCAATCAAAAAAGAGAAAGAATATATATTCTAATCAAACAAACAAAAATCAGTGAGAAAAATAAGTTAGATAATTGCTATCAGTAACACTGGCTTACATATCTAGGTAATGATGGAAGAACAGATATTCCTCCTGTTGCCTCTGCTCGGAGGATCTTCTGTTTTTCACAGTATGCCTTCCATGTCTCCTCAGTGAAGCCATAGTTAAAATAATCCGTAATGTCAGCACCTAGTCATGGGTACAATAGTTTAGTTTTTATTTGCGCAAGAATCAAACACTGCATTTTCAAGTTACATTTTTAAATGTCCCATGTTCATGACAGGGAATTTTCAATATATCCATACAGCATTTTTTTTAATAAGTATGTATTTATTCAATGTCCATTTTAACTAAAAGCTCTTATGTACGAAAGCACTGACATGATTTAATGTTCTAATATATATACTTTTATAAAGTGCCATTATCCTCTTTATTTAAGTTGCCAAAGGAAGTTAAAAATATTTAAAGTAGCATCCACCAATGTCACAGTCTCCCATTCAAGCTGTAGTAATGCTCTAACACACAAATGAAAGACAGATTAAAAGCTCTATTAAAGTTGAATATTGAAGGCTTAGGAAACAACCAGCTCACCAGGTTTTCTCCATGGCATGTCCTCAGTGCTAAGTGTATTCAGATCAAAGTCATAGACTGGTGTCCCATTGATGGTTCCCACTGCTTCAATATCAAGGCCCTTAGCTGCTGGGGTAGGCTTAGTTGGGACAGCTGACATGAAGAAGAAAAACACTTTGATACAATAATTCATCTAAGAGAACAATATTTCTCATTGTCCATTTTTTTTTCTTCACATAATTTAACAATAAAACTTTGGTAGATAGCAAAGTCTGTGCCTAATAAACAACGTACCTTCAATCAAGCTTCTAAACAGAAATTACAAGATACGGTATTGCTTCAACAATTAAAGAAGGGTGAAAATAAACATTTAAAATTATTTAAATCAGCATCCTTACCTGTTCCAGCTTTCTGATAGTTTTGGCCACTTTTAAATAAATTTCTGGGTGCAGAGCTGTGAAAAAGACCAATGAAATAATGTGACATGACATATAGCAGATAATTCACCTTCCCATGCAATAACAAAACAAAACCATGGTTTGACAGACTTTGAATCACTGAGAAGAACTTACTCTGTGCCAGTCCATGTTCTGATGTCTCCAATTGTGACCTGTACATTATCATCATCATCATCATCGTCGTCGTCATCTTCCTCACCATTGGGCACATTATCGCCACCTCCAGCACTGTCTACTGTTTCTTTAACAGGACGTTCAGTATCCTCTCCACTTTCCTGTGGTTAAGAGGGTAAAAACTAGTTATTAGATTAAACAAGCTGTGATTTTTACTAATCAATGATAAAACCTACAACCTTTGTATCCTATTTCAGCCTGGTGCTATATAAACCAATACCATTTGTATCTTTTTCAGCCAGGTGATATAAATTTAAATAAAGTCCAATTCCAATCCATAAATTTAAAAAACAGGCACTAACCAATTCTCCAGCTTCTTTGTCAAAGTCTTTCTTTATTGCCTGTATGCTGTAGAGAATAAGTGCTTGAAGGTGACCGATCTTACAACAAAAGTAACTTAAATTTTAAATTGACATTCAGAGAAAAGGTTGTGCCACAGATTATGTATGTTATATGATTTATCTGAATTTAAATAAATAGAGCTTTTAGAGACAGATGAATTTAAAAGGCTAGATCAAGTAAATACCACCAAATATAGTGCAATGTTTATTGATAATTCTGACTTTATTCAAAAGTAATGTATTTTAAGCTAGCAGAGAATGTTAGATTATTCTACTATGAAGGTATAGCTAAAAATATTGTACTTTCACTTTAAGAAATATAAATAAAATCACAACAATAGTTACCTTTTCTCAAGTTCTCCAACATTTGGCTTTTTCTCTTTTTCATCTAGGGAAATTTTGAAATTTTTACTAAATAATTGTCTAAGTATAATTAATTTTTGCATTGTTTTCAGCATAAATTGAGTTTAAAGCTTAGGTAACTTCGGATACGATTCTTGAAATCAATTTTACTTTACTAACTAACATACATATTCTGGTGAAGGTCTGAGATTACTCTCTTATGACCCCGGCTAGTAAATTGGCTACCAGCTCCATCTGGTGAGCTGAGCCATTCAACATTTTCCTCACAAAGGGTTTTCCAACCGCCCTGGCTTCCCCCGGGACCAGGGGGCAATGCCAGCAGATAGGATCCCTGTTGTTGCCCAGCCAACAGAAGTATGTGCCTATGGGACAATGCGCATTTGCGTCACTAAGCTCTGCTGTCTATGGCCTAACCCCCACAATGGGGTCTTGTTTGCTAGGAGTGGGAAATTTGAAAAGACGCCTCTGGCGGTCGTATTGTCTGCCCATTGCCTGTACCACTTCATCCTGAAATGGTCTGCCAGACAGCTCTTTATTCCCAAATAAGTTATGGGTACTTCTGGCTGAGGCTGGGCAGCCCTGATTTTTGCAAGAGTGTCCGCTTTCTCATTTCCACTGACATCGACGTGACCTGGGATCCATTGCACTGTCACCTTGCCTCCTATTTCACCGATTTTGCACACGTGTCAACTAGGTGAGTGGTACCTGAACTCTTTCCCAAGATATCAAGAGCAGATCTTGAGTCTGAGTACACGTTCCCATCGAGCCCCGTAAGCTCCATCCCTTTCAACATGTGATACACTCTCTCCAAGGCCCTGTGTATAGCCTCAAGCTCTGCATCAAAGTTTGATGCTGCAGTCCCACAGGGCCCTGAGAGTTCTTGATTAGGTGGTCCCCCTACTGGGTACAGCATGAGAGCACCATACCCAGCAGATCTTTCTCTCAGGTTGGCAGAGCCATCCATGAACACTTTCACTGGTATGTTGGTCTCAAGGGCAGTTGCTTTCTGAACAAGTTCAGGGCTGCGCTTCGTCACTGCTGCATCGATCAAGGCCAAATGTATGGAGGGATGTGAGGGTTCCGTGTATGGCGGATTGACTGGGATTAGGGTCAGACATTCTCTATTGTGAGGCAGGTCGACTGTACTCTCAAGCTCCACGACTTGGTGCATGAATGAGGATCTCTTTAGTCGCCTGCCTGCCACCCAGCTATTCTGTATCCGTAACGACGGTTCTTTCTCGTTCAGCCGTCGGTACCTCTCTACAGTACTTATTATTGCTTTTTCTCTCCTTATATCTAACGGTTCTACATTGGCCAAGACCTCTACAGAAGCTGTGGGTGTGTTCCTGAAAATGCGCCTCAGATGAATTTCAGAGCCTGATTCTGGATTCTGCCCAACTTTTCCAATGCAGTCTTGCTTGTAAAGCATTGGACTGGCATACTGCAATCTATCACCGACCCTTCACTGACTAGAAATAGAGCTCTAAGCCTTCTTGCGCCCGCGCCCACTTGTGCAAGCCAATTTTTCACCTGATTGAGCTTGGCGGTTGCCTAGGAGCTCGATCTCCTGTTTACTTAACTAATGCTGTTCATTGCAACAAATTCATCAAACAGACTAAAATTAAATGACGATAAGTCTGAGGCAATTATTTGTGGTTCGGACGCCAATCTTCGGAAGGTTTCCAATCACATCAATAAAAGTTGGTTAATCTGAGATCCCGTTGTCCTCCACTGTCAGAGACCTTGGCTTTTTTATTGACAGTAAACTTAGCATGATTCCCCATATCAGCTCTGTTGTCAGGGCATGCTTCTGTCATCTGCGCGCCCTGGGTCAGCTGCGTCCTCAACTCAATAAGAGAACATCCAATGCCGTGGCAGTAACTCTCATCCAGTCAAGATTAGATTACTGTAACAGTTGTTTGTGGGGTTTACCTCAAAACCAAATTCAGAGACTCCAAAAGTTACAGAGTACTGCAGCACATATTGTATCGCAAATAAAGAAATCTGACCACATCACACCAGTTCTTAGAGATCTCCATTGGCTTCCTGTAAGTGAGCGCATTGACTAAAAATTCTGTCCACAGCGTACAGCTGTATAGATGGCTCAGCACCGGAATACCTTAAATTGATTTCTAAACACGTATCCTTAAAGAACCTACGGTCTTCAACACAGTCCTTACTGAGAGTTCCCAGTGTGGATGGACACAGAAAAAAATCTTACGGAGTGCGCTCTTTTGAAGCGATAGCACCAAAATTATGGAACAGTTTGCCCAAATCCATGAGGGACATTGACAATGATAAAAAATCTTTTAAGAAACATTAAAAGACATTTTTGTTTAAATAGATTTAAGAACATCAGAGCGCTGTGAGCATGCTATAGTAGCATGGATACAAGCACCATATAAATATTCAATTCAATTCAAATAAGTGACACAGATAGCGTAAATTTACCAAATTCATCAAATGAGGTATTATTTTGCCATGTCAATTCTGGCTGCACACTGACGCTGCACAAGGAATAGAATCGGGTAATCTTGCAGTTCAGGTACATATATTATTCCTGATTTAACCTTGTATTATTGCATGTAAACTTACTTGTATTCTTCATTAAATTAAATCCAGGTAGTAATAGTTAACTAATACTGAATTATACAGCGCTATTTTTTGTTTTATTTTATTTCTAAAGCATCCCCAACTATCCATAGCTCCATTTGTTTTGTTGCTTTTTTCACCCTGTTGCCACATTTTTGATCACCTATAATTTTGTGTACTAAACAAAATTTTCAAATTGTAGGCATGTTCACAAAAAGAATGAAATTGGGGGGGTGGGGGTGAACATCTTTAAAAGCCCTTTAGCTAACATCTAAATTATGGGACCCGTAAAAAAAACAGGGAAATGTCAAATTGCAATCTGGCATGTAGGGTGAAATAAAAAAAAAAAGAAAATGGAGAGATCGTTTACACTACCGGCTATGTAGCTATGTACCAATGGGGGCTGTAAATATCAATAAAAAGAAAAGTTAGTGCTGTACAATTTAGTGTTAGTGTTAATACGAAGTGTCTACATGTCCGGCGCGCCAGACAAATAGTGCGGGATATATACTGCCTGTGGGGATGTCACGTGACCGCCGGACGATTGTTAGGCATTATTTTTCCGGCAGGTCATGTGACAAGTGGTCGCCGACAAAATAGTTGCATTGCATTTGATATTCCGATTCCTAGATAATAAATAAATGCTGAACATGTTAATATATTCAAATGCTCTGAGATACATAAAGTGTTTGACTTTGAATATTAAACTAGTAGGCCTTTATACTAACTAGTAGTACTCTTACTACTACTATTACAAGTCTATTTGATTACCACTCTTCAAAGTCAAAGAAAAAAGTCCTTAATCTTGGTTAATACATCTTGTAAAGCTCTACCTTGAAGCCTAAATTTAAAAAAAAGAATTTTAAAGAAAAAAGTCCTTAATCTTGGTTAATACATCTTGTAAAGCTCTACCTTGAAGCCTAAACTTAAAATATGAACCAAATAAAATAAAACCAGTAGACTTCAATACTCCTATGTCAATAAAGTTGTATTTCAGGATTAGTATTGCATGAGAAGTAGGCTAGGCTACCACTATATCAGCCCTATTTTAAGATGTAGGGTCTATTCCTTTGTAAACTATCGGCCTCCCGCCTTAAACTTTATTATTTATCACCCTCACTATTATTTTTTTAGCATTCGTATTTTCTATTACCGTAATTCTCTCCCTCACAGCATTGCTTCCTTCTAGAATGCATCATTACTTAACCCCCATTTTGTTTTGGTAAAAGTATTTTTTTCTAATATTTGTTTGCAAGATACTCAGTACATTACTTGGTAGAGAAATAGATTTTAAGATTAACAATAGTTTTGAATCATTCGCGGTCACATTACAAGGCTGACGGACAAATATCTCTCGCCACTTTGTTACAGTGGTCATGTGACTTGGTCGCCAGACGAAGATCTCGATAAAGTATTCTTCCGGCGGTCATGTGACTTGGTCGCAGGACAAATAGTGCAGGAGATATACGTCCGACGTGTAGACATTGCCTAACTAATAATGTCTGGACTAATTTTTATAAAGAATACACATAAGTTTACATGCAATAATACAAAATTCAATCAGAAATAATATACGCACCTAAACTGCAAGATTACCTAGAATCGACTATCTAGGCTAAATTTAAATCGAACTTGACTTGAAACACTGTTCAGTAAAATTTCATGTTTAATAATATATATTATGGTAAATTCAGAGAAAGCGGCCCGCGTTTATTTCCATGCGCGCACTTTTTAAGTCTTAAATCGATCCCTATGCCTAACCCGAACCTTAAATCGATCCCTAATTATTATTTATGGATTCATTCAGTTTTTTTTTCTATTGTATATAGTACTGGGCCTAGGCCTAACTATTTTTAAAATAGGCCCAATTGCTATAACTAATTCAAATAGACAAGCTTATATTTTTAACTCCAATACCAATATATATTAATATCGATATTTTTTTTATTCTCGGCATTTTCGCGTTATCTGACTGAGTTACTGACTGAGTAGATACTTCGATGAAACAAGGGAGACTACTATTTTTTTTGTATCGGAAATGGCTGTCGGCGCCGAAAAATGCGAGTTTTTAATTTTCCGATGTGTGTGTCTATTTATTATTAAATTAGTTCTTTCCACATATATTTGAGTTCCGTTTCCGGCCTTATAATTTGGAAGACATCTTGGCCTACATTTCTAGCCAGCTATTTTGCTTTTTTCAATCGACCTTTATTTTGAAAATCTTTGGTATATATAAGGCATCTTCGCATACAAAATTTTTTGTGAAATAATTAGATAAGGTCCTTTTTGATTAAATCTGTATGAGCATTAGATATTGATCTATATTTGTGCCAAGTTTCATTGATGTAGGTCATGTCTCACGTTTGTTACACTTGTCACAGTGACCCATATCACCATAAGGTGGCTCAGCCTAATTTCGACATGGCGTGGGCCACGCCCCCTTTTTAATGGCGGAAGTTGCCGATACTTAGGAAATATTTAATTATTACCACTATATACATCAAAATATTTTATATTTTGTGTTTCAGAATGCATTTTGAAGACATTTAAACTGGAAATGTTTTAATTTGAGCTTTAAAAACCCTGCAGAGTCCATATTATAAATGATCAGAATTTTCCCTGTGCAACACGTTGTCATTGGCAACCATTCACAGCCACTTGCATAACGGCTACGTCGTAGTACTATCTCAGAGTTTCATTCATAAGAGTTTGCCGTGTGCAAAAGCTATTAAACCATTGGTCAGGGAAAGCTTTTATTAATTATTCATGTGCCAAAGTTGAAAGTTTAAAATAAGTCGACCCTAAACAGTATTTTAGTGATAGGGAATGCGTTGCCTTATATAAACTATATAGTCATTGCGCATGACGCGATCAGTGGAATGAGGTCACAGAATGTGGAGATGAAGTCCATGTTAAAAAATGACAAACCAAGTCGTACTTTAAAAATTCATAACTTTAAAACTACAACAGCTAAAAATATGATTTTGGTGTTATAATTATGTTTAAAATTAGCTCTATTCAACTGTGCCATTGGTTTATTTTTAAAAAATGTTTACATTTTTGACAAAAGTATCTACTGACTGAGTTATCATTATCATTTGGAAGACATAATTTTAATTAAGTATTATGGTTGATTTTAATAATTTTTAATTTAAAAAAAACAGAACAAATCAAATTTTGTTTTTTCAAAATAACAAATTAAAATATATCACGTTTCCTTACCGCCGTATAACCAATCTTCGTCGTCTTCGGGGACTGTCGCAACTATATCGGCCGCGGCCATTTTCACGTTGTTGTCTTCCCCTGTTTCATGTTAGTTTCGAAAATACATCGTACAAAATTTAAAAAAGTACAAATGTACTAAACTTAATTATCTCATGATGATAAATAATAAGTTTTAAAATTACTAATTCTATTTTGAAATAGTTAAAAATTATATTCGAAATCTGAAAAGTAGCTCTGGTGGCAAAGTATGTTTACCCATAACAACAAAATGGTGGTTAGTTTTTATTAAATTTAGACCTCTTTGTTTTTTTAAAAATCTAAGTAAGGAGAGAATGAAAAGGGAATTACAAAATTACTAGTCTGGTGTTCTTTTAAGTCTTTAAAATAAGCAGTAAGTTATATATACTATAACTTAATTAGTTTAAGTTAAAAGACTCACGTGACTAAGTTTACCACTCGGCCTAATTCTAATAGGGTAATCCCTTCCTTATTTTACAATAAATTATAAATGCATGTTATAGTAGCCACTGAAGTGTTTTAATGTAGTTCCATGAGGTAAAAATTAATTTTTGATTTTATTTCTGTAGAAATAATAAAAAGCTCTAAAATAAGGGATTACCCCCCCTAATTCTTCTTCTGTATCTTAAGGGCCCACGATCAATTTATTGATCATTTTGATTTTTGCTCCTATGCATGTAGATGGGATTTGCAATGCTTCTGTTCCTGGTGTTGATGAGGAAATGATTTCCAGTGCCACTTTGTGAGGGAATCATGCACTAGGGGTTTGAAGGCTTGAGGCAATAGACACAAATGTGTCTAATGTTGTCGCCTCAACCGTTCCTTTTGAAAGATTGTTCCAGTCCCTGATTGTCTTGGGCAGGAATGAGCAGCTCCTATACTGGCTTCTTGCTGGTATGAGCCTGAAATGCCTGTCATGGCCTCGTCGCTGTCTATGGGGGAGAGGAACGAGTTTCTGTTTAATACTGGAACAGTGGACCAGCCCATTATTTATCTCGTACATCATGGAGAGCCTGGATTGTCGTCCTCGTTCCTCCAATGGTGACCAGCCTAGTGTTTCCAGCATGCTGCCAACACTAGAGGTATTCCTGTAGCGATTTAGGACAAAGCGAGCTGCTCGTCGCTGGACCGCCTCCAACCTGTCAACGCTCTTCTGGGTAAATGGGTCCCAGACTGAAGATGCATAATCTAAAACCGGACGGACAAAGGCTTTATATGCTCTTTCTTTCACATAGGAGTTGCCAATCTTTAGATTTCGCCTTAAGAACCCTAGGGTCTTGTTTGCGTGGTTACATACATTGTTAATATGCTCGTCCCAGCGGACCTCTCTTTGAATGGTAACACCCAGGTACTTTACGGAGGAAACTGGCTCAAGTATATGGCCATGCAGTTCGTATTGGTAGTGTAGAGTAGAGGAGTACAAATTCTAGAGACTGATAGTCTCTGGCACTTGGCAGGGTGAAATTCCATGTACCAGCTCATCTCCCACTCAGCTAACAGATTGAGATCCTGTTGTAGCTGGTCCTGGTCAGATCTGTTGGCGATCATCCTATACACCGCTGTGTCATCTGCGAACAGTCTTGCTTGTGATGTCAGTTTCTCGGGTAAGTCATTAATGTATGCTAGGAACAAACAGGGGCCCAGCACTGATCCCTGGTGGGATCCCTGACTTCACATCAACAAAGGAGGTGCTTGTACTGTCCACCACTACTGCCTGGCATCGGTGGCTGAGGAAGCTAGAGATCCATGTTTTAGTGGTGCCTTGGATGCCATATCTCTGGAGTTTGTGTAGAATTAACAGTACTAATACCAATAATACTTATTTATTAATACAAAAAGACTAATTCTAATTAATAATCAATTAATTCAATTACTAGCGGCTAGCCTAACCAATATATTATATATTAAATTATATTATACATTATATTAATATTAGCCATCATCCGCAATGGTCTAACTATCTAAATTCTCAAGTGCGAAAGTTCGCTGACGACTGTCTTATATACAGAGAGATAAACAGCACCAATGACCACAACCACCTCCAACCAGATTTGAAGTGCCTTATGAATTGGGTGGACAAATGGGGCATGAAATTTAATGAAACCAAATGCTACACTATGACAATCTCAAGAAAAAAAACATCAACTCATCTTTACTCACTAAACGAGACAATCCTCCAACAAGCATCCAATAGTCCATATCTTGGAATTCTCTTCTCAAATAACCTAAAATGGTCACCCCATATAAACAAAATTTTTTAAAAAGCCAACTCCACCCCTAGGTTTCATCCGAAGAAATCTGCGCCACTGCCCAACTTCCTGCAAAAGAAATGCCTATCTTGCACTCGTCCGTCCACTACTGGAATATGGTGCGATCATCTGGGACCCACACCCTTAAGCAAGACGTGGACACGATGGAGCGAATTTTTTTTTTTTAAAGTTAATTAAAACATCAACCTATTTGTTTTTTAGTTTTTACATTTACAGTGGATGCCTGCCCTAAGTGACAAAGAAACTTTAAAGATTTTTTATTTCAATATTCTGCAGGGTACTTTTAACTACTATTAGAGCAGCAGTCATTGTTCTAACTCATGTTAACAACATGGGTAAATAATTTAATATATGCAGCTATGGGCAGTCAGATGTCAACAATAAAAGACATTCTCAGTCAACAGTCCTCATCAGACTGGTGTTACCCATTAACACCTTACATCCCTTTTCCTAAGGAAAAGTGGCCTGTATTTGAAAATGGGTTGATATCAGACATACACATACTCCCGGATAAACTACGTAAGTTCAAATGCAACATACTCTTGAATACATATTGATGCACATTTATAATGTTTACTACTTATAATTACAAAGGATTATAAATATACCATTAGGGAAATTTAAAGTCAAAATTATGAACTTCTCTATAAATTAGACTGCCAACATTTTAGGCCTACTCCATCTTAGATTATTTTTGTTGGACAAATTTTGACAACAATTATCATAAGATCAGGAATTTTAATGTAGCATATTCACAGAATTACTATTAAAAAAATGTTTGCAACGCAAGAGTTTTTAGCTCTCATATTTATAGTACAGTTTTGTATTATTTACTATATTACTATATTGTAACTAAAGCTATGCACTGTTTGCATCAAATGTGACAATATAAATTTTAATATGAAGCTAAAAAGAATATAAAACTTTTGGGAGCTTCCAGATTATCTCCTGATGCTGTAGATTCATTACTAAGTATGCATTGTTAGAAGGGCACTTATGCAAGAAAGACAAGAATTATTCAGTTGCTAATTGTTTTGTTCTCTATTACAACTGCAAGGGGAAACAAAATATATAAATCAACATTTATTTCTAAAAATGACTTATTTCTAACAAAAGATTTTGACGATAAACTTTTATTTTAACTCATAAAAAAACTAGATCATCTACATTTTCCACTGGTCCACAGTTTTATTTCAATTGGCTTATCTATTTTTCATAGAGCGTAACCTGACAAATGATAGCTGGTACTGGTGGTGTGATGCACAGTTTGTTCCATTTAATGATGTAAGCCTTTACACTACATGTTCTGTATACCATCCCCGGCCGGGATGTCGCTGGACTTCAGTGCCTCACATGCCAAGTGGAAGAGTAGTTTTATACAACTTTTTATCTCCCAATAGTCTGAGTAGGTTTTAAAACATTTAATTTCATTTGTACTGACAGACCTCTTTTTATTTAGGGGGATAACACATATATTTGGCCATTGATTTTTTTGTGATTATGAACACAATTTGATTGATCAATTTGAAACATAATATTCAATTTTATCATTTTAAGCTTTTTTCTTTCTTTTTTATTCATTGTAATAATTATTGCTTCAACATGAAAAAAGAGTTTCCATTACTGTGTGACAAGCTATTAATTCAATGCACAATTCATATTTGCATTTAAGGAAACCAATCCCATTCTTCAAAAAATAATTCTGAGATTGTTATATTTATAGAAATTCTGATGCTCAAGGTAATTAACTGAATTCTGAGAAAACAATGTACAAATGTAAAAAGTGGGATACAAGTTTTTAATCCTCTTGGCAACATTTAACATGTATTGAAACAGTTGGTTTGTTTGACTTTGATAATTGGCATGAATCAAAGTTTTTAAATATAATTAAGTTATGCAGTTAAAAAAATTAATTTAGATATCTTTGGAAACAGTGGCAGTCAGTATTTTATATGTGGCCAACAGCCGCATATCTTTCTACTATAGTAAAAAGATTTCTTACTTTTTTCTTTAAATTTTTAAAGTCATCAGGGATAAAATGTATTAAATATTATGTTAATTTCAAGGAAAACAAATGCATTAGCTTCATTGAAGGAGTTAATAAAACCTATTTGTTTGTGTTTATAAATTAAAAAGGCACAAAAACCTCTACTCGTTGAGTTAAAAAAAAATAAGTTGGTTAAAATCCTCATTTACTGCATAATAAATTTGCTTTCCATTAATTTATCTTAAAGTTGTTAGTGTACTTTTTTTCTAAGCTTATCAAATAGTGACAAATGTTCCTGAATTTATATTCATTGAAGTAAAACAATAAAAAAATTCTTCCCCAGAATGCATCATTTTCAGCCGCACAAACAGCTCTGTATGGCCAAAGGTTAACCCACACCCTATTGGACAGCTTGTCGCTTACTGTGGCACAGGTGAAACTGTAATCATGTCTGACAAAGGTGACCCTGTTTATTCCAGGAGTAGGGATCTCACAAATGCAGTCCACATTTACTGTGCTACTGCCAATAATGGTGTTAGCTTTGCCTGCATCAAGAGAGGAATCGGGGTATTCTTTCTGGAGTATCACAATATTGATACTTCCATTTTGGTTCATGATTCTATCCGATGTCATCAAATTTGTCAAGATTTCGTCCCGTCTAAAATAGGCAATGACAGCGTGGCTTGTAAATTTTCTCCCAATTCAAAACAGTTGTCAGTGAGCATTTCTACCGGTGTGTTATTTGTGGTGACCCGAAGCAAACTGGAAAAGGTGTGTATAATATGCCCCGACATGCTAGATGGATCATTATCATCAGCAGAATCATTTGATTATGATCCAAGATTTGCCTCTAAAGTCTTGACTGTGGCTACCACAGACGGTTTCATTCAGACAGTTGATATCGAGACAGGGACAATATTAAGGTCAGTAGAAGCCGAAGACGCATGCGACTGTCTTACTTACAGCCCAGATGGTCTTTTCATTGCTGCAGGTTTCCATGATTTTGATATTGTCATATATGACAGAGATCTGACAACCCTCCATACATTTCCAATGTCCACGATATGTCAGGACCAACTCCAGCGAGTACAGCCGCACTACCCAACAGTTCTGCATCTCAGCTTCTCACAAAATGGTGAGCATTTGGCCAGCACATCTTGTGATGGGCACCTCCGGATATGGAGAATCCCCAAAATTTTAACATTGCAGGAAATGTGTAGAGACAAAATTCTTGCTTGTCTTCCTGTTCGCAAGGTTAAATATTTGAATGGCATTCCTGAAAAGATGAAAAACTTTTTACTATACAAATATATTTAGCAAATTTTGTTTGCATTCACAGAATGTCACAATTTATGCAATTCAAATAAAAGAATAAAGAATTAGCTTTGTATCTAATTTTTAAAATACCGGTACTTGTTTGTAATGGTAAAGGATTAATATTTATTGGAAAATTGTGTGTAGTTTATTTACCAGCAAAACATAAGTTTGATCATTGGAAATGTATTGGGATTTGTTTCTGTTCTTACATTTTGGAGACTTTGTCTCAGTGACTGTAACCTAGTCTCAACTTCCTTCAAGACTGTTTCTCTTAGGTTTTGAAATTCCTTATTTGAGGACTTCATGGTGATGGTGAAGTCATCAGGAAGGATAGAGTGTAACAACTGTATCATGTTTAGTGTCTCATAATCTGACCTGTGCAGTGCAGGAAACAAAACAAAAAAAAACAATTTTTTTTATGACTGAACTTTTTGTAATTGTAAAGAGGAGAAAAAATTACTTTGAAACATTTATATTGAAGCACACACTGTTTCAATGGAAGGGCCTAATGTCTATTATTCTATATGGCAATTTTAGCTAATGGAGGGCTTACTCAGAAAACCCTGATTAATTTTGGATTATGCTTATACATTTCATGAGTCATTATTCCACAATAATTATAAACTAAGTAATTAAAAGAATGACTGGAACATCCAATGCAACCTTCAAAAAGCAACTAATAAAAGGTTATAAAATAATCTGAACAATTTTTGGGTTTGACAGAGTTTATTCTTGTTTTAGATTGTCCATAATTAAATTCAGAGTTCATTAACATAATTTAAAGGCTGTGAAGTAAAACATTATATGACTTTGACTCTTAGCATGCATTAACTGATCTTACGTAAGATATTTGACTTTTTGGGACCATGTGAACATAAGTCCCTCTTCTATTAAAAAAAAAAAAGTTGTAATTTAAGGCAACACTAACTTGGTATATGTGACTATATCAACCATGTGATTGCTTGTTTGCTCCAAAACTTGGACTCTACAAAACTTCAGCTGATGGTTTCCAGTAAAAATGTATTGTCCAACCTTTTGCAAACACAGGAATGCCTGGTGTTTTTCTAGACATTTTACAAATTGCCTTGCTGAGCTGAATAAACTTGTGACTTGGAGACAAGTGCCAATCTGGATGCAGTCAAGAGCTTGCAGATCTTCATTGGATATTTTTTTCTCTTTAGGAAAACAAAGATTTTTATTATAGAAAATACTATATTCAAAATGTAACAGACTATCAATAGATAATTTGTCATGTTAGAAGACAGAAAAAATTACGAGGTTAAAGCTTACAATAATATGTAATAATTAAATATATCTTAATATTGCATTTCTGCCTGCTGAACTTTTAACAGTTGCATTTAAATGTCTCTTTTATTAGTTGTTCATTTGACAACAATAAATTGTTTTAAAAAACAGATTACGATAATGGCTGCTTATATTTTAATGCAGGGGAAAATCTTCAGTGAGTGTCCTGATGAAACTATTTAAAATTGCTTTTTTTTTTTAGACATTTTTAAATATACGGATATGATTATCTCTGCAAGTACCGGTAGGAGGTTTGAGACATCAAGTAAAATAAACAAGATATACATCTTCAAAGAATTTGTATTTTGCTTTCAATATCTTATCTTAATTTCAATGGAAAATATGAATAAATCTAAGGTTACCTGAGGAACAAGAGATAGCCATTTTTCCTAGAATAAAATCCTCCAAATTGACAACAACCTCTCTGCAAAAAATGTGCACCGGACCAGCTAAATGACAGTTCTGATGGCTATTAACAGAACCAGAAAACTGGCAGTTTGGATGGAAATTTTCAAGGCAACTTATGAAACAAAATAACTTTAGGTGACCCTTTATGATTGTCTGAGATATTTCCACACTGCAGGTCAGCTGCTCTGATTGACCAGGGCAAAGGTGAACTTTCTTCTGCTGTGTGGTCTCCAGAAAACATTTGTCATTTAATGAGCAAGGTGAAACACTGGTAGTGTTCCCTGACTTTATGGTTTTTGAAAGAGATTCTACACAGTGAGCTGTGCAGCAGGAAGAAGGTATCAGCTTAATGTGGATGCCAGACAAAGGTCTGAAATGGAGAAAAGCACACAAGATTAGCCAAATGGTAGTTTAATCATTGCGGGTTGAACCAGTTTTTTTTCAAAGAGTAGGAGACTGCTAAAGAGGGATATGAACAATATAAAATATAAATTACCTTAATGAGTTCCAGACATTGAAAACACCAACCAATCTTTTTAATGCATTTTTGGGGTAATTTATCTTCCAGGGAAAAAAATTGGTGAAACACTTCCCTAGTTCTTTATAAGGCACTAAACCTGTTTTTACTTACAAGAGTGCTTGATACTGAGGACAAGACTTAAATAACTGTTCTTTATTGTTTAAGCACCCCCATACCCCAAAACAGGAAAAAAATAGTCCAGGCATAAACACCATTTGACAACCTGGATCCACCGAACATGAACCACCATGGGGCCCCCAGAAATATAGTTACAGCCCTGTTCATCTGAAGAGAGGTGCCAACTGGGAAACTTTAGGAACCTTGACATGTCAGAATGTACACGGTTGGCTCAGCATCATCAGATGACAAGTTACTGCACTAACCTTCTAGCTGATCAGGGGGCCTCCAACCAAGGAAATAGCCGGACTGGGTGTGGGAAATGCAATGCAGAGCCCAAAGCCATGTATAGGCCTCAGTAAAAAGTGTGTCACAATAAGTCCAAATATGATATGGTCCAAAACATAAAGGTCTTTACTGACTTTGCTTCCTGCGCTCTTTCTGACACCACATAAATGCTTTAACAGCTATCAGATAGGTCAAATTAAATTAAGAGGTACCTCTGGTGAAGCTTTACTACAGATTTTTTAAAAATATTTAATCTTTTTATTGTTATAAAAGCCCAATTTATCACATAAGAACAAAACACGCTGAATATATAACAATGAAGTATGTAAGTGAGCAAAAAGCAACATAGGGAAATAATGTGAGAGTGAGACTTTTTTTGTCGTTCATATCCTTCTTTTAAGGTTATCCAGTCCAAGCCTCTTTATTGACCCTGATTCTGTAACATCGAAGAATTATTTCACCTGGGTAGACACTAGCAGACTTATGAGAGTATGTTTGGATAATATGAGCCATCTTAAATGATTGTCAGGCACAACATGGGATCTTACTTGGTTTAAAAATTTGTGTCACAGATGCATGAAAGGGGATCTTACTTGGTATATACATTTGTGACACAGAGGCCAACAACAAGTTGTGAGTGCACAGATCTTGTCCACAGCTTCTCAAAAGACAAATACTGTACAGGAACTTCTAATGGACTGGTGTAAGGTTTTCTCTCCATGCTATCTCCAGATGATGGTAGTACAGAACCTTTTATTATAGGTACTAGTGTGGGCTGGTGAAGAAAATAGTGATTCAATATCACAGCAGGCAATGTACGATATTCATTTTATGTTGGTTAAAAACCAAAGTTATGAAGTCTGACCTTTAGAATGGAGGTGTATAAATGTTCTAAAACTACTAAATTAATATATCTGATAAAATATAATATGAGCCAATTTTCACTTTATTTTATCAGAATTAAAACTAGCATGTGATACATCATTTGCCAAATTTGAAGCCATCAATGGTTTTTTTGTGTTTTTTTACTCTCCACATCCTTTATTAAAACTATGCTTTGATAAATGCCTACAAAAATATTGATTTTGTACTAATAAAGTTAAATTTATTTGATTTTTCATAACAATATCCTAAATGTTTGATTTATGACTGGTTTGATTGAAGTCCAATTTCTGGGCTCATATTTAGAGAGGAGATTTATACATGATCTGGAAGGGTAACATGACATAGATTTTAAATTTTTATGTGTTTTTTTTCCTCCCAATTTATTTTTTATCTTTTCTATCCCTTTTGTGATATGCTAGTTAATCATGAATCATACCTGACTAGTTATCCTACAGCCTTGTTGATGTAGATTAAATCTTGAAATTTGATGCCAAACTTCCTTGACAAATGCCACTTTGCTTCTCAGCATTGATTCTGATGTTCTCAAGGCTGATTCACATGTCTACAAGAATAAAATTAAATTAAAGAAATGTTGTTACTGTTATGTAGGGCCCAATTTCATCCTTTGCAAGGGAGTCTTTAGGGACCTCTTACTCCAGTAAATAATTTTAGGCACCAGATCTTAAACCTGTCACCTCTCATCTAAACACATCAGTATAATTGTTTTTACAATTGTCTTATTACACATTTACCAGAATTTTAAAATTTATTTTAACAGTTGCTATATAGTCTAATGTGACTGCAAAAATTAATTCAAATCCTTTATTTTCATAGTTCATAAACTGCCCTCAGTTAACACATACCATTTTTCTTGATAACAGAGCAGTTACTGCACACTGAGGTTGTTCCAAATGTTCTTTCTTCATCAGTTGTCTCCCTGTGATAGCTATCTCATTTTCTGGATCATTTTCAAAATCTTTGTCTCCCTCAACAACAACAACATCCAATTCCTTAAGAGAGGGAAAAACTAATACATCATCTGCAGTTGGCTCACAATGGCTTGGGGAAAAAACTACAACCAATAAATCCAATCCACAATGCTGAAAGTCACAGCTGTTGATTGTCAACACTGATGACCAATATTTCTCTACCTGGCAAGTGAAGAAAAAAGTAAAAATTGTGTAAAGTTTTATATACCTTTATTGCATGTGTTTAAAATTCTATATCTTTTTTTGTAATTATTGGCTAACCAATTATAATTTCTTTAAAAAAGAGGATCAGTTATGACAAAAAAACTATTAAAAAGAACTTAGCAATAACAGACAATCACCTTCTCTTTAGTCCAGCTGATGAGGTAACATATTGAATTAATCTGTACAGCAGTTTTATCGTCACCACTCAAACTGGTCAAATTGATCATTTTGATATTGGAATATTCCCCGACTCCCTCAGTCCAATTCACAGCTTCACAATTTGCTGTGATACTAATACATGCCGTTAAGACACTGTCTACAAATTTAAGAATATAACCTGTGTCTGTTAATATGCAGGTTATAGAAGATAATGGCTGCACCTTTGAAGCATGATTTATTTCAATACAATATGAAAGCACTTGAACTCCTTTTAAAATTTGTATATAATCAGTGGCAAAAAAAGTTTCAGAAGGAATAGTTGTTATTGTATAATTTTTACTGATTAAAAGTTGTTCAGGTTTATCATATGATAACAACTGCAAACAAACACATTTCTTTATTCCAAGTTCATTGTATGATATAAGTGCTTGAGAAGTGTTATAATCATCATCATTAAAAATATTTAAGATTTTTATTTCCTTACAACTATTTAAAGTGGTCATAACTGCCATGAGTTTAAACTCTACAGTTGTGGTTAAAAATGTAGTGAAATCTTGATGAAAAATATGAAGAGTCATTGACGAATCATCAAGCAAGAGAAGCCGAAAGTTAGAAATTAATTTAAAAAGATTTGTATTTTTCAGATTGAAAGTGGGCTCCAGAATAAAGGTCCGTAGATGAACCAAAGAAAATTTGTTTGAATTTGAACAAATAGTGCAATTGGATTTAGTTGATTTGCATTGCTGTGCAAATGTGGGTTTTGTACAATAACAGTTATTTCTGGCAAAGTTAGATGTATCCTCCTTAACTCCAATTAAAAATAGTTCGATTTTTTCATAATCGGAATCATTTGTATTTCTCGTCTTCAGTTCTGGTAGCGTTTTGTTACTTAATTTATAACAGTCCTGAGAGTCATTAGATTTAGATTCACACTTTAATTGTAATAATATAACTGGAATATTACAGATGCTTCCTGCATCAAATGAGTAGTCAACAGCTATTATTTCAGCTGCCTTGTTAATGTTATCCAAACTGAACGAAAATGTATTCAATATTTTTTCAAGTGGTGATTGTAACGCATCAAAATCGTTTTCCATTTGCTGGCTTAGTTCTGCAGCCTCCAATTCTAAGCAGCCTCCACTGCCCCAGCTTCTGTCTGAAGTAACAGAAGAAGATCGGTTTACTGGTGATTGGATTTGTATCCATTCCACAGTCAATTGTTTGTTCTCAATACGAGGTAAGAATACACAATTTCTCCAAACAAAGCAAAGACCCCGTTCATCCATTCAGAGTAATGAGAGTTTACACAAATTAAATGAACGAAATAGTCTTTAGCGCTTTTCAAAAAGGAACGGATCTTTCCACGTCGATTGTAAATATAAGAAGCAAAGCATCCGCTTACGTCGATATGTAGCAGAAGACACTCACATTGGTGTCATATATTCATATATTGTTATATTGGAATTCATTGGTTGGCTGTTTCGTAGGCCTATAGGTTACAACTATTTTATTAAAATCCATTATAATGCCTATATTAATTGTATTCATCGATTATCACGATAAAATAATAAATTATATGATGTGTAAATAGTGTGTGCCAGTAGCCAAAATTCCCTCCTGGTTGTGGATAGCACCGCTCTCAAACTACTCAAAGGATGATGATGATGTTGAGACTTTTATTTTTATAGCGCTTGCGTCCGTGCTATTTTGGCATGCTCACAGCGCTCTGATGTCCTAAAATCTGTTTAAATTTGTTAAAAGTCTTTAAAATGGCTCAAACAACTGTTACAGTTACAGTAATCTAATATTGATTGGATTAGAGTTACTGCTACCCCATTGGCTGTTCTCTTATATAGCTGACCCAGAGGGCGAAGATGACAGACCACAGAACTGATATGAGTATGAGGGATCATAGTAAATTAGGTGTCGGTGTAGAATCCAAGCTCTCTAACAGTGTTGGACCAGGGAATTTCAGAAGCACCAACTTTTTTCAATGTGATGGCAACCTTCCGAATATTGGCATCAGAACCACAAATAATTGCCCCTGTCTTATCGCCATTTAATTTAAGTCTGTTTGATGCCATCCATGATTTTACCACAAGACAGCATTCCTCGAAAGCTTCCACCGCAGCAGAACATTCCAAAGGTTCAGGGCAGAAACACTTGTACAGTTCTGTTTCATCCTCATCCGCAAATAATTCGTGGGATAAACCACAGGTTTAAAAAATTCTGCGAAGCTGGCTAATGTACATGGAGAATAGGATAGGTACTAAAACTGAGCCCTGTGGCACACCACTGGTAAGTGAAGTGACCATAGAAGATGATTGGTTCACTACAATATGCTGAGTCATGTCAGTCAGATAAGAAGTAAACCAGCAAAGTGTAGTGCCAGAGATGCCCGCCTTATTCAGAAGTTTTGCCTGAAGAATCTCATGGTTAATCACAATAAGCAGCACTGAGGTCCACTAGGACCAATAGTGCCGGATCCCCACGGTCATAACTACAAGGAAAATCATTCATGACACAGAGTAGTGCATCTCACAACTATGTCCAGGTCCATAAGCAGATGGAAACTTATCAAATAAGATTCGAGTCCTGCGATCAGTGGTGCAAGAGCATCACCAAGGGGATGCGTGGGGAATGGAGCGCACTGGCTGAAACCCTCACACAAAATGGAGAATTTTAAATTTTACCGAGCTGGCTCAAGTCATTACAGTTGAATTTTTAAATTTATTTTCTCCTTTTAGTTTGTTTAAACTTCTCCTCTTTAAAAGAATGTCTTTTTTTTTTTTCCCTTCTTTTTTTTTTTTTTTTTTTTTAAAAAAATTTTAAAAAAATATTTTTTATTATTTTTAAATTTATTTTCTCCTTTTAGTTTGTTTAAACTTCTCCTCTTTAAAAGAATGTCTTTTTTTTTTTTCCCTTCTTTTTTTTTTTTTTTTTTTTAAAAAAATTTTAAAAAAATTCTTTTTTTTTCCCTATAACCTATAAAAATTTTTTTTTTTTAATTTCTGACAAAAATTTTTTTTTTTTTTTCTCTTTTTTTTTTTTTTTTTTCTTTTTAAAAAAATTTTAAAAAAATACTTTTTAGTACCCTATAGCCTATAGAAATTTTAATCTGTAAATTATCGACAAAATATATTTTTTTTAACATTGAATGCTTACAAAATCCATGTTAAAGGGACTGAACTCTTTACTTTAACCCTTTCATTACTGCTGGTTTTGGGGCATCGATTTTTGCTGACTCTGCAATAAAAAACTTACTATTTTGTTTAATTTAAAAAATATTAATAAAAAAATAAAGAAGAAATTTCAGGTACTTTTCATACTCTATTCGATTTACTTATTAACTTCTCAATAGATAAATGAATAAATAAATATATAGCATTGAAATATGATGTCAACGTGACGTCCTTGGTATTTCAGAAAGTTCTTTGCCTCTTTTTTATGATGACAATGTGACGTCCTTGGTAATTGAAAGTGGGTGATCGTGACGTCATGTCGACGTCATCTGTAACGAACGGGTTAATTAGGCAGAAAACTAAAAAGTATAACTAACGACCAAGGCGCCCCCCTTGTAGCTTTTTGTCTGTTGATCCGAGTCTCTAATTGCCGAACGCCCTGCCCCTACCCCCACCTCAAAATCCTACAATTAGGACCAATGGTTATTGGAAGCGAAAGGGGTGTGGTTGTTTTTTTTTTTTAAAATAAACTTTTCTGTCTTATTTCTAATTGCAATTACTCACCACCCCTCCATCGACCCAGGTAACTGGAGCTCTTAATCAGGTCAGCATGAGCTACACGCAATTAAGCTGGGCGACAGGGTCAAGTGTGACAACAAGGTTTAATGCTACAAACCAACTCGATGAAAGGAAGTCTTTAAAAAAACAAGCACTATGAACTATGATTTTTTATTTTATTTGACACTTTTTATTGCATAATTCAACCCAACGTAATGTACAAGATAACTGGATCATTATGTACAAGATAATTGGATCGTAACCATGATGAGAACCACATGTATCAATAGAAATAAAGCCATGTGGCTCTTTTGTAATCAATATTTAAATAAATGAGAATAATTCCTTATCCATAAAAAAAAATTTACAAGTGCAAAAGTGCTACAAATGGTTTTTCAGCATTATTTTCAGCACAAAGATTTTTTAAATGAGAGTAAAATTATGGCTACTAATATATTAATATGATCTAGAAAATATGCACAAGGTGAATTTTAAAATCCTTTTTAGGTGTTTGCTCCCGCTAATTTAAAAAAATCTGACAATGCTGTAATTAATGAACTAATGTATGTAATGTAATGGTCCAAAAGCTCATTATAAAAAAATGAAACTGGTAAGTATGTCCTGATTTGAATGTACATGACATCATATTTAAAAAAAAAACAGTCTCTAGGCAAAAATATAATTGTTTAAAATGCATATGCTCTCTATAAAATCAAATTTTAATTGCCTAACTCAGATATTGGGTCATAATTAATAATACACAATATCCCTTCTCCAGATTTGATGACTATATACTGGTCCTAGTCAAACATCACTTTGACTATCTTGTCCTATACAAAACTGATTTCACAACAATATATATCTTTCAATTTTTTAAATTTTGTCAGCAGTTATGTTAAAAAAAAAACAACTAAATAGACCATTGTGAACATTTAACTTGCGCTACTCTATAATATACATCAAATAATCGGAGTGTGAATATCAGAACAATAAGTATCACACCAACATCTAATGGTGGAAAAACAATAGTTAGCACAGCTCTGAACAGGAAATATTGTCATAGAGTGCAATGAAATATTGTCATTCAGTGCAGTGAATTAGTTTTGTTTACATAACAATGTTTGACAACCATAACAACCCATTTAGTCACATGTTTTCCAAACATATCCAATCGTTTAGGTTTATGAACAAATCTATAAGTTAGAATGTGTCTATCCTCCATATTCATTGCTACTGCTAGTATGTTAGACTCAGTAGGCTATACATAATATTTTTTTATCACCCCAGAGATATAAAAATCGTATTTGTAATAAAAGAAATCATGACAATATATAAATGTTATGCATTATAAATCAAGTAATTTAGGGAAATCATATTTTATCATGACGTAATCAAGCAAAACAGAAAGCATGCAGTACCAATATTAATATGCCTATGGCCAATATGATAAGTAAATTCATGTAAAAAAAGGTGAGAACAAATTGAACAATAAAATTAATTTCATCTACACCAAATTGACAGTTACTAAGTTAACAAAAACACAACACTCAGAAAGAATCCTAAGTAGGTGTATAACCTTAACTTGTACATCATGCTTAAAGGAAAAAAAAGTATAAGGCATATAATGCCAGTGCAATAAAAACCCAGGATAAACGTAATTTCAATAATATTCTAAATAAATATGTATAAGTATATGTTCGCTGTTTAGTCAAAGCAGTATTTGCAGTGGTGGTTTTAAAATAAAAATAGATTTTTTATATCACAATAATTCATCATAGAACATATTTGCATTGGCAGGACAGGTCTTGCACTCTTGTTTTGACATGTGACACAACATGGGGTACAAGTGCTCTAAAATCATAGTTCCAGAGGATGGGTTGGTGGGAATCTGGTCCTTGTCTTTGTTTTGAAAAACTTATGAATCTATAAACTATAGTAGAAAGGAAAATTGCTAACCCAACCTTTCGCTGATAAGAAAATAGCCATTACCTTCTAAGAAATATTAAAATTTTGTATAAAGCTTAGACTTCCTGTAAAACTGCTTCTACATTAATAAAATAGTGCATTTCATTAACAGAGTCCCTCAAAGATACTTCAAACAATTATCTAAATTAATTTTTTTTAAATTTAATAAGTAATATAAATAAATGGAAGTACTTCTCGCAGAGGCTTTAGAACAAGATATATTGATTAAAATAGTAACAAACTGTGTAAAATTATAGAAAAGATACTTTGCAATGATCAATCAAGAGATAATACTCCAATAACACTTACATTCACAGATAATGTATGATTTACATAAAAAGAAAAAAATTAAAATATGACTGAACACATTGTTATCAATATTTAAGAAAATTGTGTCATTTAACACTGAATGAGAATTTTCATAATTGTAAGGCACTTGGTGGAGACCTTGGATAAAATAACATTCTATAACATTCTCAAATGATTAATCTGTACCATATGTCTGAATGGTATTTGTCATTAAAAAGCTCAATTTTTTATTAGTTATGAGCTCACTTTTGTTTATTAAAACAGACTACAGCATAATAAAAAAAAAGCCACATTGACTTTTTACTTTGCCAGACTGATTTCATATTTTATGGATCCAAACATTTCAATTTGCCAGGCTGACTTGGTAGAATCTAGAAATGTTCAAAATAGCCACAGCTTTGAATAAGCATATATTAATTAAAGGCTCTTGTTTCAAGTACTCATTGTTATTCAGAAAACGTCAATTTATTCTCAATTGAAACTGGTCTGCTTATGGTGTTCCATTAGCAAAGGTTCTCACAACTTTGGTCTGGTCTCGACTTAATCGTTTGCCAATAGTCTCAACCTTAAATCCCAAGTCCATTAGTTTCTGGTGATTTAAAATGAGGCGGCCATCAAATATAAATGCAGGTTTCAGCATTTTGTTGTATATCCTCTGGTAATCTAATGACTGTAAATAAAACAAGAGTAAAGCTAAATCTAAAACTGTGAAATAAATAATTAAATAGAATCTGTGAGGCTGATTGTTAACAGCTTAATTTTAGTTTAAATAGCTTGATTCATTTCAAATTAACTTATGAATAGTCAAAAGGAATTTCCAAAGAGTTATGGGTTAATCGATTTTCACAATTAATAATATCATATTTAAAAAACATTCTCCTCACTTAATTTTTGTTTAAAATGTATGATGGATTGAAAGTATTCTCTGTATGATACACATATATTCTCTATTGGATACATATATATTCTCTATAGGATATACATATGTTATCTTTGGAACAATGCACTATATTTCTAATTGTCACACTTTGCTCTTTCTCTGTCTACAGTCAGGTACACCGGGTCTAATCTCTGAGAGTAGAAAAATCCTCACCTGAAATTCATCCCATTCAGTGCAGATCACTAAAGCATGGCTGCCTTCTGCAGCCAAGTAAGGATCTGGGCAGATGGATACCAACTGTTTCACTGTAATAAACAAAAATGATAAAAACGTATCATGTGAGCAACAATAACCATTTGTATCAACAACTCCAGGCAGCATGCAGTACACATGAAATCAACATAATGATCTTATCAGCAAGTCTAACCTGTGCATGACACTACATACAAAGATAATGATCTGGGAAAGCATTTTCACTATAACCCTGATGGCACACATGAGTATGTTCATAGCAATTTGTTTCCAGACAAAATCACAACTACAGAATACTTCCCAGAACCTTGGGTACAGTGAATTCAATAGATTTACCACTAGGCACAAACACAAATGATGAACTAAAATGTACTAAAAGGAATAAAACCTGCTAAAATATTTTTTTTTCATTGTTGGATTGAAAAAAAAAAAGAGGCATGAATAATAGGTAGAAGTAGAAGAATGATTATGGATAAACAAATGTTAAATAAATAATTAGTGGATTAATAGTGTAAAAATTGTTAGATTCCAATCATTATACAAAAAAAAAACATTTCCTGGAAACCAACATTATATAAGGATGTGGATGCCTTACCTTTTTCTGGTTGGTCTGTGACTTCAACGCAGGTTAGATCACTGTAAAACACAAGTCAACATTTTAGGACAGAATCTCAGAATGAATTGACTTATTGCTTTATTGATACTAAAGTTCAGCACATAGGTTCATTTACAAGAGTAAAATCCACCTTAGATGATTTTCTGCACCATCCTGTTAACTTAAGTAGCTCAATTCTGTTTATAATGTCCAGCCTGGTCTGATTCACATCAACAAAGTTACTTCTAGTTACTAGCACATTGATGTTATTTACCATTGTCAGTATGGTATCTTCTAGCTTACAACCACACCACTACATTCCACTCAACAGATACAGTTCTAATTTAATATTTAGTTTGATGATTTGGCAGGACTTGGCCAACTAGAATAATAATTTCAGTACATTGACAGATATTGATGTAGAAGTTCTCTAAATTATTCTCAATAAACTTAACAATCTTACTTGATAATCTGATCCTCTGGAACTTTGGGGTCATAAATTCTTATGTGAGCTCCTTCTTCTAGCAGATATTTAGAGACATAGATGGCAGCCGATTCTCTGGATATAAGGACAAATTATAATTCTCATTTATAGTGTTAATTACCTTGATCACAACAGATGTCATTGAAAAGATTAGGCATCTGACTTTGAATATAACTCATAAGACTAAAACATATGAAATCACAGATTTTCGCTGTTGTTTTTTAAACATCTAAAAAAAAAACAACTGAGACTCTAATATGCATCATAAGTGCTGGCAGGAAATCTTTTTAGTGTACGGTAATTAAATAACACAAGACAGTAACGCTTCTAAAAATGCTCATTTACATCCTACTCATTTGTAAGTATGGTATTGACACAAAATCATTGTACTTACAAATATCTATGCATCATTTATTTATTACAATCATGTCATCAACTAAAATGACAACAATCACTTGATTTCATAGTATCAATCAACATATCAACCACCATTTTTTTCAGTATCAACTGTCATTATAATATTACTGTTGTCATGTCACCCCATTGCCTTGTCGTAACACATCACTCCATCATAACATCTTGTCATTCATATCACTGCCCAATCACCTGGTCATGCCATGTCACCCCATTGCCTTGTCATAACACATCACTCCATCATAACATCTTGTCATTCATATCACTGCCCAATCACCTGGTCATGCCATGTCACCCCCATCGCCTTGTCATAACACATCACTCCATCATTACACCTTGTCATTCATAATACTGCCCAATCACCTGGCCATGCCATGACACCCCATTGCCTTGTCATAACACATCCCTCCATCATAACACCTTGCCATTCACATTCCCACCCAATCACCTGGTCATGCCATGTCACCCCCATCACCTTGTTATACCAAAAGAACTAGGCCTCACCTTGTGTCACCAGTGTCTTTCTTAAATGCAAATCCTAAAATTGCTATTCTCTTGTTGGTCACAGTATTAAATAAGCTCTCCACAATTCTCTTGGTAAACCTCATACGCTGATAGTCATTGATGGCAATGACCTGGTCATGGAAAAATTTATTCTAATTAATGACTCTGGTCTGGGCATACAAGCACAAGGGATATAATATAAACAAAGATTATCCCGGTACTGCTCTTTCTTGGTGGTGGAGGTTGCACTTGCACTCCAGTACTAACCAAACTCCACCCCACTAAAAAAAAAAAATCCTCTGCATTTAATAAGTATTTTCTAAACTGACATAACATCAAAGTATATATTGACTTTAAGTAAAAAGTATAAATCAAATAAAAAAAATAACCAAAAATTAAAGTTGGTAATATTTTTCCATTCATGATAATAAGGACATTCTTTTGTCTGTTTAACTCCACAACCATACCTTTCAGCCACTTGGGATAAATTTCCTAGAAATAATTTTTTTAACAAACAGGTATTACAGCTTTACTTCACCAATCTCACCTGCTGCCAATACGCTGCCACTTCAGGTAAGTTCAAACATTCACACAAGTAAACCATGTTGAGTACATCTTTTTGAAAGCAGCTGCCACCAAATCCTGAAAATAAAGTTACATAAGATAAACTAACCAAAAAAACTGATGGAATAGCCATGATGTAGCATTGAGGAATATGATAAACATTTTTTACTCAAAGTATTGAAAGAGTTAGTCGAGTTAAAAGGAATTAATGGAAAACCATAATTAAAAAATTTTCTTAGCCCAAAACATTTTATATTTGATAATTGAATGAAAGTATTAAAAGAAAAGTGCTTCATACAAGTACAAGTGACTTGCAGAGGCAACAATCCAGACTGGCAAAGTTAGGTTTGAAGTGATAATTTCAATTGTATTCTCAAGCAGTTCATTTTTCTCAAAATGCTCTTTTCAACAGCTATTGTACCACTGCCACCAATGAGGTGCGATTAACTGGAACCTACCAACACTGGCTTTGAGGAACTTTGGACCAATCCTTGAATCAGTTCCGATAGCATGGGCCACCTCATCTACATCAGCTCCGGTACACTCACATATAGCTGACATGGCATTGATGCTCGAGATTCTTTGCGCTAAAAATGCATTGGCTGCCTGAGGATTGTTAATCAGAGTGATCAGATTTATTGACTTATGAATGTAGATATTGTTGATGAATTTACAATATGCACAGGGAGTATTAATTGATTTATTTCTTCAACAGTGCATGTATTATAAATATGATATTTATTCCAAATATAAACAATTTATTCTTTAATATATTACAGAAGGGCAAATATAATCTTTTTAGAGATGAATTTGGGAGGGGTGTGTTAAACTAGAAGTGGGAAATCACACTGGGTGAGTGGGGCGTAACTGGGTATGTGGTAGGGCTAAATGGACAAAGCCGTGGTTGCCATTACTAAAAATAAAATATTTAAATTTAATGACAGTGTTACAGGCGTGGATCCTCCACAGCTAGATTCTTTTTTCCTATGGTTCCGATGAATGTATCAACAAAATAGAAGTTACCAGTTTGGAAAGTTCTGATGACCAAGTGTTCATGGTGATGATGTTTCCTGATGGCACCCAGTGCCTGTACACCCAGCACAATGCTTCCATTGCCTCAAGACCTTCAATACTTTGGTCCCCACCGATCAGAACTCGATCTGGATTAAGGAGATCAGCAATAGCTGTGCCCTCAGCTAGAAACTCTGGATTGGACAGAACCTGTGGGACAACATAATAGGCCTACTTACAAATACTTTCAAAGTACTTTCATAAAAATGAATTAACATTATATTCCTGTCATTTCTGAATAATGCCAATTTCTAAAATTTGGGACACAATTGTCTTTAGCCAATTGAAATGCGCCAGTTATTAATAATATTAATGGATTTAGAGAGAAATGAATATTGATGAGGCAGTGCTAGTGTTGCTGCCCTAAATGAATTTCAATAACTATGGCAAGGCTTAATAAAACTGATATGATGAGGGGAATTCTATTTCTAAAGCCCGCACTTTATCTGCAGAGCCACCCTAATCCAACGTGTGAATTAATCATTTAACTGCCGGTACTACAGATCTGTGGACTTAGTGCCACTGGTGTTTAAATAAGCTAGCAGTTTCATAGCCAAAAAATTATTGTTTAAATTTGAAACATGAGTTAGTGGTAGCCATTATGGTATAGGCGGCCTGAAATATTTTGTATAGCCTCAACAATTCTTAAGATTTTCTTCATAATAGTTCTGAGCACAGTCTAACAACCCTAAGGCCACCTTTAATGTTACAAACAGCTGGATTAATTAGTTTGATCCCTTTATTTGACACTCAGAAAGTGGGCTAAAGATCACTTCTCTTTACCATATTTAAAAAATTCATTTAAAAAATTACAAATACGATAAGTACACATAGTAATTAAATTTAAAGTTCAAGACTTTAGTAAATATGACATTGTGTGAAGTGCCAGATGAAACAGCTCTAACTTTACTCAGTTGTTTTTATTTCAGTTTTTCATTAGATGGTTTGGCTTCATTGCTGGTAACACTGGCAACAGGCGGGAATGGGTTAATTTACCTGGTACTTGACTCCAGGCTTGACATTAGCAGACAAAATATTTGCTATACTTTCTGCTGCCTTGACAGGAACTGTGCTCTTCTCTACAACAATTTTGGAGTTCTGTGCTACCTCAGCTATCCTCCTGGCAGCTGACTCGATGTACTTCAAGTCTGCAGCCCTCCCCTGTGAGACACAACATTAAAGCTCAAGCTAACATTTTAATGCTCTCTAAAAAAAATCACAGGGAAGCCTTATATCTATTTTAATCAAATATATATTTAACTACCTATAGCTAACACAAAAATGGTGCCCGCAATGCGTGAACTTCCCATCTACTAAATTTTTGCCACAAAACATGCATTCAAATAGCACACTTTATAAAGACACTTAATAAGATTCCCCATTAGTGCTCACCCCCCCCCCCACCCCCAATATGCCACTGCCCCTGAATTATATTGATATTCTAATATCCCAGCGACTTTTACAATGCAGATTTATTGCACCAAGTATTTCCGTAAAATAAAAGAAAATATTACACACTTGCAGCATGATATTTTTAAGAATCTCATTTAGCGCAGTTATCATAAATTTCATTAAATGAAATCGGTGCTATCTTGTAGCATTAATGGCACATAGCATTATGTATTTTGATATGTCAAAAGGGTTGTTTCTTTTAACTCAAATACAGTCAACGAATTGGTGGTGGGGGGGGGGTGTTAAGTTTGAATTATTTGTTTCCTCCATCTGTAAGAAAACTATATGTTTTATGTTTAACTAAAGACAACAATATTTTGAACTACTTACATCTATATTTTTAACAACAAGAATTATTATACTAAATGCTGTATCTGCAAGTTTACAGAAAGTTAAGCAGAGCTCAAAGTAAAATGTTAATGGCAAATTGCTTTTGATAGCCTCAAGCCCTTAAGGGGGTTGGCCAGTGTGTGTTGAGCCTAACAGAGGTGGTATATCACTTTCCACATTGATTTCAATAGATTCTACATGCATCTGTTCCACTGTTCAATCATCCGAATTTCCGTTTTATGTTTTAGTTTTTATTTCTTTTAAAAAATAAAATGTTATTTTCTCACAGAGAGGCTGGTGTTACCTCATTGTAATCTTGCTGGAAATCTACAAGGACTGGTTAAAGTGTTTTATGGAGGATGAACTTTTTTTTAAGCAATTGATTCCCCACCTGCACCCCTGCACCCTTTTTTTCCCCCCACTCAGCTTGTGACAAAACACCACAAAAAACTATCAAACAAACAAAACTACCCATTGATAGAGTATTGAAGATTGACATTTAAAATATTTGACGCCCGATAATGTAAAGGTTAGTTTACGTACCTTTCCCCAACCAAAAGTTTTTGTGGGTGTGTTGACACAAATGAAAATCAATTCAGCGTCTCTGATACCTTTCTCTACATCGGTGGAGAAAAACAGATTGTGTCCCCTGCAAGCCTTTACAACCTCATCTAACTGTGGCTGAAATAAGACAAGATTAGACAGACAATGACCTGGCTGAAACAACACAAGATGAGACTTACGATGACCTGGCTGAAACAACACAACATTATACAGACAATGACCTGTCTGACTGGCTGAAAATACTTCACATTTCATTGACTTTAGGAAGCATCAGTCACTCACTAAAATAACAGTCAGAGGAAATGGACAGAAAGGATGGAAAATCATTACTCATATTACAAAAACGTTTAGTCTCAGAAAGAAAAGAAAATCCCCTAAAAATATGTTAAAATATTTAACGAAAGACTTTTGTTTCTGTATATTCTATACGTGTGGATGGTTAAATCAGGCAACACACCATGTAAAGTTTCAGTGGAGTTAACAATCATGGTGTGGGGTATGGACAATGGTGCCTGTGACAGAAATTTGAATGCTTATTGTTGTACCCATATGCTAGGCAACAATATCCAGGGGCAGACTCAGGTGAGCGCTGATACACAGTGACCTGAAGATCTCATACATTCGTTTCACATCATCATGTATGGCTCTACAGCTTAGCGTCCCAAAAACCTGGTCTTTAAGCCCATGCCAAGTATCTCTGAAATGTCTGCTTTTTACGATCATTCATGAACTAACCTCAAATATGGGCAGTTTGTCAGAATTCCACTGGGCAATCCTCTCTGCACTCTGATCTACAACCGTGACCTGCAGGTTGGGGCACTTGTGAGCAATGACTGCACATGATGGTCCTCCAACATAGCCAGCACCAATACAACATATCTTGTTGACGGTCATGTTCCACTCCCTGGGAGAAGATAACAAACACATTGGATTACATGTTAATTTAAGTGGAAGACTGACATTAATTAATATTTGATATCTTTGTGAGCACTGACAGGTTGTAATATTTGATATCTTTGTGAGGACTGACATGCTGTTGTATTTGATATAAATGTTAGGACTGACATGCTGTTGTATTTGATATATATGTTAGGACTGACATGCTGCTGTATTTGATACAAATGTTAGAACTGACATGCTGTTGTATTTGATACAAATGTTAGGACTGACATGCTGTTGTATTTGATACAAATGTTAGGATTGACATGCTGTTGTATTTGATATCTTTGAGGCATTGTGCTTGGATTAAAAGCTGAATTTGCTGCTCAGTGCAATACCGAATTCTATGAAACAATCACACATAATATGCCATGAATGAAAAGTTAGCAGAGGATACAGAGATCAAACAGTAAATAGCAGCTAGAACAAATTATCATTGAGACATTATTTGTGAGTACCTGAATTAACAAAACTGTGGTATGTTGTAGGCCAGAGGTCATAGGTTAACCTTATAATGGTAATAATGAAAACGGTATAAAATAAACAGGACTGAGCAAAAAACACTCCAACATGACTGTCAAAACACTGCTAAATGAGAGTCAACACACTGCTAGATGACAGTCAACACACACTGTTAAATGACAGTCAACACACTGCTAAATGATAGTCAACACACTGCTAGATGACAGTCAACACACTGCTAGATGACAGGCAACACACTGCTAAATGACAGGCAACACACTGCTAGATGACAGTCAACACACTGCTAGATGACAGTCAACACACTGCTAGAAGACCGTCAACACACTGCTAGATGACCGTCAACACACTGCTAGATGACAGTCAACATACTGCTAGATGACAGTCAACACACTGCTAGATGACAGTGAACACACTGCTAGACGACAGTCAACACACTGCTCAATGACAGTCAACACACTGCTCAATGACAGTCAACACACTGCTAGATGACAGTCACCCCACTGCTAAATGACAGTCAACACACTGCTCAATGACAGTCAACACACTGCTAGATGACAGGCAACACACTGCTCAATGATAGTCAACACACTGCTAGATGACAGTTGACACACTGCTAGATGACAGTCACCCCACTACTAAATGACAGTCAACACACTGCTAAATGACAGTCATCACATTTATAATGACAGTCAACACACTGCTGGATGACAGTCACCCCACTGCTAAATGAGAGTCAACACACTGCTAGATGACAGTCAACACACTGCTAAATGATAGTCAACACATTGGTAAATGACAGTCAACATACTGAAAATGGGAGTCAACACTGTATTGATGCTGAAGAATACACTGCTAAATAAAAGTCAACACGCTGCTAAATGACAGTCAGCACACTGCCAAATGACAGTCCCCACACCGAATCGATGCTGAAGAACACACTATAGTTTCTGTGTAACTTTAAATAAAGGCCGTTCACAGCAGTGTTAAAACAAGCAAAGTTGGCAAAGTAACTTATTGATTAGACATTAACGCTATACAATTTTCTTTGACTCAATAATTAAATTGGGAGTCCGTTCTGAGTTGTTTTTCCCCTCCACACTGCAGGTAATCATTTCATAGCTAAAGGGGAAGTATGAACAGAGGAATCAACATTTAATAAGCCTTATTTCGACTTAATGGCTTGGTATCATAAGATGTGTGCTTGCTTCATTTATTATTGAACATTTTTGTTAAAGCAATACGTCAGTGAAAATGTTGTTGAAGTGAAGCCACTACGGTTGAATGTATAATACGTCAAAAAGATCAAATGTACAAAAGTCAAAGGGATCAAAGGTACAAAAGTCAAAGGGATCAAAGTTACAAAAGTCAAAGGGATCAAAGGTACAAAAGTCAAAGGTATTAAAGGTAAAAATTTCAAAGGGATTAAAGGTACAAAAGTCAGAGGGATTAAAGGTACAAAAGTCAAAGGGATTAAAGGTACAAAAATCAAAGGTACAAAAGTCAAAGGGATGAACTGTAAAAAAAGTCAAAGAGATCAAAGGTACAAAAGTCGAAGGGATTAAAGGTACAAAAATCAAAGGTACAAAAGTCAAAAGGATGAAATGTAAAAAAAGTCAAAGAGATCAAAGGTACAAAAGTCGAAGGGATTAAAGGTAAAAAAGTGAAAGAGATTAAAGGTACAAAAGTCAAAGAGATTAAAGGTACAAAAGTCAAAGAGATTAAAGGCACAAAAGTCAAAGAGATTAAAAGTACAAAAGTCAAAGGAATTAAAGGTACAAAAGTCAAAATGATTATAGATACAAAAGTGAAAGAGATTAAAAGTACAAAAGTCAAAGAGATTAAATGTACAAAAGTCAAAATTATTAAAGGTACAAACGTCAGAGAGATTAAAAGCCTGTACTGTTTTACACGTTCATTGTGTTATTTTTAGCGGAGACGGGGCACAGGTTGAGAACCACCGGTACAAACGTCAGAGAGATTAAAAGCCTGTACTGTTTTACACGTTCATGGTGTTATTTTTAGCGGAGACGGGGCACAGGTTGAGAACCACCGGGTTAGAACAATAACGTCCATTTGGATACAATATCAGCTTATTAATACAACTTAAATTCAAATATATTGACAGTAAACGGGGAAACTACTATTTCAACGCACGCAAGTAGATCTGACGCAATTATTCGACCGACCAGCATGCAGGTATTTCTGTCGTGGGGCTCTATAAATGGTTGAACTTGCTGCTGAATTTCGGCCAAGCTTCCTTTCATTGTAGGCTTATAAACATTCAAGCAGATTGAAATTGTAAATGCGGACGGTTTGAATAGATCAAGAACAGACCGATACACAGAAGAGGAAAACAGGTCTTGGTACCATAAGAAAGAATCGAAAGGGGGCCTTGGAACTGCTGTCAATAAGCCTTCTATTTAATGTCTGGCATGACACACAATACTCAACACCATGGGCCCATATTTTCATGGACGTCTTGATGATAAGTCGGCCATCTTTTTTAGTGTGCAAAGGACTGCGGGAAGTTAATTCAAATAAAACAGAGATACTGTAATAATTTAATGATTTTACAGATCGAAATTTTACACTGTGATAATTAATTTTCAAAAGTTATTACTGATAATCATTCACAGTTCCCGGAAGGTCTTAAGGGCAGCGTGAGGCCCACGGGCCGTAGGTTTCCCGCCACTGTTGTATAGCTTTTGTTGTCGTTTTTTTATGTCTCTGATTCCCAATAAAAGCCGTGAAAGAGAATCGCAACTTTACCCTTTAATCCTAAAGAACGGAAAGCGACCCTCCTGTGACTTCAGCAGTTACAAAAACAAAAAAAACAAAAAAAAAACAGCTTTGTCTTTTTTAATCATTGAAGGCCTGGTTTTTTTGTTTTTTTTTCAAGAGAAGAGCTGCCTTGCCATACTAACAGGGCGACATCATGAGAACCCGAACCACCGACATCAATGTGAAACATGAATTCCCATAGAACAGGCTTGTCTAACCAGGGGCTGCGGGGGCATACAGACATTGTCTAACCAGGGGCTGCGGGGGCATACAGGCATTGTCGAAGCAAAAACACGCAACGAAACTCCATCCTTATTAGCAGCAGCAGATGTTTGTTGGCGCATGTTGTTGTACCGGTGGGTTTGTGGTGGGATTTTTTGGGGTCTTGTTTCCAGCTAGTTGGTAAAAGAGTTCAACAGTACCGTGGATAAATTATGTTCGTGTTTACTTTATGGCAATACTTTCTATCCTTGAGGAGTCGTGTGGGGGGTGGGTTGGGGGGTGGGTTGGGGGGGGGTGTTTGAAAATCGACATGTGACGCCTCGGGGCATAAAGGTTAAGAGCCCCTGACTAAGAAGAGCTTAAGCCAGACAGCCAGACGTATCCTCTTGTTTCAGACATGATTGTATCATACCGTTAAGAATTGTTGAAACTTTGTTGGTGAAAATGCCACGCCATGAAGGAACACATTTGGGACATAGCCAATCGACCTCACTATGACGGTGACAACTCCGACAGTTAGCATAAATGTTACACATGTTGTTTTTTCTCACTGACTAGTTTACTGTAACCATACAGGTGTACCAAAAAAAAATAACCCACTTCATATCTACATATCACGGGAAAGGAAGGCGCGGCGAGCTAAACATAGCGGTGTTGGCATAGACGCGCGATATACGTCAACTGTAGTGCGGTACTTGTACATAGACATACCAAACGCCATGGTTTGACCGGCGATGTAACAGCTGCAATGTGTGCGGTACTTGTATATAGACATACCAAACGCCATGGTTTGACCGGCGATGTCACAGCTGCAATGTGTGCGGTACTTGTACATAGACATACCAAACGCCATGGTTTGACCGGCGATGTCACAGCTGCAATGTGTGCGGTACTTGTATATAGACATACCAAACGCCATGGTTTGACCGGCGATGTCACAGCTGCAATGTGTGCGGTACTTGTATATAGACATACCAAACGCCATGGTTTGACCGGCGATGTCACAGCTGCAATGTGTGCGGTACTTGTATATAGACATACCAAACGCCATGGTTTGACCGGCGATGTCACAGTTGCAACGTCATCTTGATAGAAATTAATTTTTTGAGACGAACTGTGGGCACCCATGACCCATATATTCATAGTTCATGGTGTGGGTGGGGAACAGGATGAGACAAGCTGTGGGCACCCCTGTCCCCATACATTCTTAGTACATAGGGTGGGTGGGGAACAGGATGAGACAAACTTTGGCCTTCCTGTCCCATACATTCATGGGTGGGTCGGGTGAGACATACTGTGGCCACCCCTGTCCCATACATTCATGGGTGGGTCGGGGTGAGACAAACTGTGGCCAACCCTGTCCCATACATTCATGGGTGGGTCGGGGTGAGACAAACTTTGGCCAACCCTGTCCCATACATTCATGGGTGGGTCGGGGTGAGACAAACTGTGGCCACCCCTGTCCCATTCATTCATGGGTGGGTCGGGGTGAGACAAACTGTGGCCAACCCTGTCCCACACATTCATGGGTGGGTCGGGGTGAGACAAACTTTGTCCACCCCAGTCCCATTCATTCATGGGTGGGTCAGGATGAGACAAACTGTGGGCACCCCAGTCCCATACATTCATGGGTGGGTCAGGATGAGACAAACTGAGGCCACCCTTGTCAAATACATTCAAAGGTGGGTCGGGGTGAGACAAACTGTGGGCACCCCAGCCGTTTAGATTTACAAAACAATTTAGTATAATGAAGACTAAAGGATGTCGTGAGTCATTGGTGAGGCGAAAGGGGTTAAACATAAAGGTACAGTGTAATAGAGAGAGATGAAAGGAGTTAAACATAAACGTAGAGAGTTATAGAGAGAGATGAAAGGAGTTAAACATAAACGTAGAGAGTTATAGAGAGAGATGAAAGGAGTTAAACATAAACGTAGAGAGTTATAGAGAGAGATGAGAGGGGTTTGATAATGATAGATTCATAGAGAGTTGGAGAGATGAATATTGAAAGCGAAATAATGAATATTTCAAGAGAATGTGTGGGTAAGACTGAAAAGTAATAAAGATTTTTTTTTAAAAAAAGGGGGGGGGGGGATAAACAGATAATTAATTGATGTATCTATTCGATTTATTCGTCAAACAGATGTGAATTATCCACCCCACCACCCCCACCCCACAAAAAACCCACCAGCCCCGCTGATATCATGATATAATAACGACACCCCACCCGATGATAGGCCACCGGCCCCGCTGGTATCATGATATAATAATGACATTTGAGAGGACCACTGGCTGAGCAACCAGAATAACTGAATATCGATTTCCATAAGCCAGGATAAACAAAAATTATTTTTTAAAAAAACTTACCAAATATGAAAACCTAGGAACACCTGTTCCCGGCTACCAAATTGAGATCAAGTCTAAACAGCGTAATGTTTCCCCACTCAGCTGATGAGCGTGGCTTGTCCACGTAGATAAACGCGAGGAAACTGATGTATTTTTTGTTGTTGTTTTTCTTTAAAGCAAATAGCAATAGCCAACTTGAGTTCAACATTCAGTACATCCCCCGGAATGAAACACAAACTAGACCTCAGCACAGCCGCACACCAAAGTAAATAAGGAAGATATAAAAATAAAACGTTCTTTTGCGCCCCGCTCTCTAAACCGATCCTTTGAAATTCATGTCGCCGAAACGTTTCGGCCCCGCCTACCAGTAACGTTATCACGTTTGCACCCTTAGCGTCATGGGCGGTGTACTCCATGACTGGCGAACCGAACAGGACAGAACAATAACAACAACAAAAACAAAAACACGGGCAGTTGGGGGTGGAACATTGGACCATAGATTTGCAGGGCAGTTGGGGGTGGAACACTGGACCATAGATTTGCAGGGCAGTTGGGGGTGGAACACTGGACCATAGATTTGCAGGGCAGTTGGGGGTGGAACACTGGACCATAGATTTGCAGGAGGATTTTCCTCTCCGAGGCATTGGGCAGGTTCTCAGCTCTTTTTTTTTTTTTTTGCGAGGGGCCAAGTCTCACTTGCCGTAATGGAAGGATGTGGTGGAGCAGGACAGGGCCGTACACGGGCTGCAGCCCCAATGAATGATCGTGGGCCCTCAAAATAAAGAAGAAGAAATGATGATGATGATGATGATGACGACGGTGAATGGTTGTGGCAATATGTGAGCTTCTGGTAGTTGTATAGAGTTTGCACGGTTTTATCATATATTCGGTTAAGGTAACGAACATATGGCATAGCTTTTGGTGGTATTAGTATTGAACTTTGGAGAAACGATTCACTTTAAATACATAACCCATGAAAACCATCTGTAGCACATGATACAGGGGCATTATGAATGACCTATTTTGTTCCTGTATTTACCAAATGCAGAAGCCTAGTCGTAGGAAATACTATTGAAGGTCCTATTTTTAGTTTTCTATTTACATTTTAAAGTGTCATCACTTTATAAAATGTCGGGGGGGGGGGGGGCGCAATTTAAAAAAAAAAACAGCTAACCATATTTTATTTTTTATAAATGAAACTGTCGCAGAAATAAGGGGGGGGGGGACCCTCAAACAGATAACTCGAGTGACGTCAACACACTTCTTTGTCTCACAGAACCAAAGCTGCAGCCAAAGTAATCAAATTTTCTAGCACTGTCTGTAGAAATTACTTCCTGGAAAGTTCAAGACTAAAACACAAATTCTGGGTAATTGTTTGGGTTTGAATACCTTGACAATTCTGACAGTATCCTACTTGCATCGGTCCGCGTGTGTAAAACAGCCATATTGGAGAAAAAGAAACCAAACATTTTCTTAAATCATCTTGGTCTGTGTCTTCCTTACCCTAGTGAACCGTAGCCCCCCCCTCTTCCCCACACACACACATACGCACTCACACACAGCCCCCATAAATCAGACTCAACGTCACACATCAACCCATCTTTCCCACCGGCTCCACGTTTCAGTTATAAGACATGCGCACTGACCTCCGTCTCGCCCACCCACTTTAATAACTGAAATGTAGACACGATATTATGTAACAGAACGATAACATGACAAACCCCCACCCCCTCACCCCCCCCCCCCACACCCCCCACACAAGCCGTAGAACTTGAAATTACGTAGACTTGACATTAGGGAACATGCAGAACGAATACATCCCGGATGTGTGCTAGAGTTGGCTCTTGACACAAGTGCTATCGAACACAATCAATGTCACAACAGGGGCGTACATTAAAGGTTGGGTCGCAAGTCTGGGGCGGTGTGTGGTGGGTGGGGAAGGTGCGGGCATGGGTCTGTAGTAGGAATGGCCCGTTGGCCTGTCCTATCCACGTGCGTGCAATGAATACCCCCCACCCATGATGTGCCCTGATTAACTCAACACAAATTTAAAGGATTTTCCCCCATTTCAGTGTTTATGTCATTTTGTGTAACGTTAATTCTCTGTAAACGTGTAGTATGTTACCATGGCTGAAAATTCAGATCAAGTTCAACTAAGACTTTCGAATATTTTTTTTTAATGACTCAACAAAGCGCGTTTTTTTTTAAATACCGGAGATAGACTAGTCCTCGCGAAAATGACGTCAACAATCTAGTTTCCCCCGAGATTGGTTTCCGGAGTCTTACAACAATAGTGTTCAAAATTCAAATGATAGATTTGGTTCCACCGTCGTACTAACACAGTGATCACTATCCCCATGATATGTTGACCGTAATGTTTCAAGCGTTGATTTGATAGCAACTGACTTGGCTAAACTAAACAAAACAAAACCCTGTATTTAGTCCCTTTCAGTGTGGGTTGAAAAGAAAAAGACGGCACGCTAAACAAAAACCCATTGGAATTCATTGTTAACCCACTTAAAATTCATGCCAGCCGTGTTTGATTCACCCGTGTGGTTCCGTTTGTGTCCTACAGGCACCCACTTTTATTACCCTACCTTTGGTGCAAAACGTGGTACGCCGATGACATGACAACAGGTTAGCCTTGATTTGAATTCTCTCCTCAAATTTGGTGATTAAGGTCGTAGAGTGGCGAAACAACATTCCGGATTGTGAATGAAATCTTTATATAATGATCAAGTGCATGCATTAATTAAATACAAATGTAGGATAATCAACCCATAGATCAAGTCAATATTAAGTACTTTAGTTTAATCAACTAAATTGTAAGCACTTTTATCACCCTGGCCTCATTTAATCAACTAATTTGTAAGTACTATTATCAACATGTCCTCATTTAATCAACAAAATTGTAAGCACTATTATCAACATGTCCTCATTTAATCAACTAATTTGTAAGTACTATTATCAACATGTCCTCATTTAATCAACTAAATTGTAAGCACTATTATCAACATGTCCTCATTTAATCAACTAATTTGTAAGCACTAGTATCAACCTGTCCTTATTTAATCAACTAAATTGTAAGCACTATTATCAACATGTCCTCATTTAATCAACTAAATTGTAAGCACTATTATCACCATGTCCTCATTTAATCAACTAAATTGTAAGCACTATTATCAACCTGTGCTCATTTAAACATCTAAATTAAAAGCACTATTATCACCATGTCCTCATTTATAAAATAAATTTATAAAATAAATTAAAATAAGGGAGGGTTTCTTGAAGTTATTTAATCAACTCAGTTTTTAACCCTTAAATCATCCATCATCATTAAACTATGTCAATTTCTCATAATACTAATAATATAATTATCCTGTTTTACAAATCGGAACCATTGTTTATGAGCATGTTCTACTTTCACTGCATCTGAGCATTTGGTCTATTTGAAAGCGTTCCTTTTGGTAGGTGAGCGGTGTCGTCTATAAAAAAAAAAAAAAAGCCAAATAAATCAGAGAGAACTTTTATTGCCGGAGCCTCTGCCGTTTCTGCAGTGCGTGTCTTCAAACAGCCACGCAGTCATAAAACGAAAAGAGGGATATAT